>OY855917.1:0-17196 GCA_963693305.1 Meandrina meandrites | reverse complement strand
AACCAGAGTGGTACTTTTTATTTGCTTATGCTATACTGCGCTCAATACCAAATAAATTGGGGGGGGTTGTGGCTATGTTTTGTAGTATTTTAATTTTATTTTTTTTACCCATTTTACATAAAAGTGTTTTAAAAGGGTTATCTTTTCGTCCTTTGGGGCGAATGGTGTTTTGATTTTTGATAGTTAACTTTGGTCTTTTGACTTGAATTGGGTCGCAAGTAGTAGAAGAACCCTTTATTTTAATTGGGCAGGTTCTTTCTTTTTTTTATTTTTTTTATTTTTTAATTCTTTTGCCTGTATTGGGTGTTTTAGAAAATCAATTATTAAAAAGAAATTAACGAAATTTTTCTTTTAGGCGGTTTTATATTGAGTTTGGTGGTTTGCGGCTTTCGTGGTTTTCTTTTAAAGTTTTCTTTTTATTTTTTTTTGGTTTTTTTTTATTTTTTTTTTTTTGAGTTAGAGTGAGCAAAAATTTTTGTTTTAGTTGGAGGCTTGGCGGTTTTACTTTTATTAGGACCAAAAAAAGAAGAACAAATAGATATTCCTATTTTAAACTTAATCGTTGTTTTAGGGATTTTTTGTTTAATTTCTTCTAAAAATTGACTTTCTGTTTATTTAGCCATAGAGCTCTCTACTCTTTGTTTCTTTGTTTTAATTGCCCGAGGGTCTGGTTATAGTGCAGAGGCGGGGTTAAAATATTTTGTTTTGGGGGCTCTTTCTTCTGGTTTATTTTTATTTGGTTGTGCTTTGTTGTGTGGAACGGGGGGCAGTGTATATTTTTCTTATATAGAACTACTTTTTAATTCAAAACAAAGTTTTTCTGATGTTTGTGTGCCAATTGGGTATCTTTTGATTATTGCGGCTCTTTTTTTTAAATTGTCTGTTGCTCCTTTTCATATGTGAGTACCTGATGTTTATGAAGGGGCACCAACAAAAACGATTGTTTTATTAGCTATTGTTCCCAAAATAGGCATTTTTTCTCTGTTATTTTCAATTGGATTGCCTATTAGTTTTTTTTTTATTGGAGTTGTTTTTTCTCTTTTAGTTGGGGCTTTAGGGGCTTTAAATCAAACAAGAATAAAACGGCTTTTGGCTTATAGTGGGATTGGTCATATGGGTTTTCTTTTATGGGGCTTAGTAAATGGCTCTTTTGAAAGCCTACAAGCCAGTTTGGTTTATCTTTTTATATATGTTATTATGACAATTTGTGCTTTTTCTATTATTTTGAGTTTTAATGTGTATAAAAATTTACTTATTGAATTTAGTGGGTTGTCTCGATTTTTACCTTTTCTCTCAATGACTTTTGGGGTTGTTTTTTTTTCTATTGCTGGGATCCCTCCTTTTGCAGGGTTTTTAGGAAAGTGAGTGGTTTTATTATCGGGCGTTCTTTCTAAATCTTTTTTTATTTTTTTTTTTGCTGTTTTTTGTTCTGTAATTGCTGGGGTTTATTATGTTAGAATTGTAAAAATACTTTTTTTTCAAAAAAATTCTTTTTTTTTAATTGTAACAAAAGCTTTAAAAAAAGAGCCCAAATTAAATTTTAAAAGGGTCTTTTTGATTGGTCTTTGTGTTTATTTTATTCTTTTTCTTTTTTTTTCTCCCCATTTTGGGTTTTTTTTCACTTCCCAAGTGGTTATGGAGTTGTTTTAAATGGAGATTCTTACTTTTTTTTTTTTTTTTGGTACGATTGGTTCCGGAATAATGGTTGTTTCTGCCTTAAATCCTGTTCTTTCTATTTTTTGGCTAGTTCTTGTTTTTGTTAATTCTGCGGTTTTTTTTCTTTTATTAGGAGTTGACTTTTTGGCTTTGATGTTTTTACTTGTTTATGTGGGAGCTATTGCTGTTTTATTTTTATTTGTAGTAATGTTATTAAATTTAACAGACTATCCTCCTGTTTTTAGAGAAGAGATTGATATGACAAATTATATACCAGTTGGGTTTTTAATTGGAGTATTTTTTTTTTCAGAAATTGCTTCAAGTTGATTTATTATATCTCCTCGAATTGAAAGTTGAGATTTGTCTTTCCCCTGATTTCTTGTTTCTTATCATAATATTGAAGCATTGGGGCAGGTGTTATATGTAACTTGTTTTTGTTTATTTCTTTTAGCAAGTTTTGTTTTATTAGTTGCTATGATTGGTGTTATTGTTTTAACTCAAGAAATAGAGCCTTTAACTAAAAAACAAGATCTTTTTATTCAAATAAATAGATAATGAGTGGTTCTTCTTATTTTGAACAGTTTAATGTTGTGTGATTATTTGGTTTGACAAATTCTGCTATAATGATGATTCTTGTCATTTTTGTGGTTTTATTGTTTTTAAAAGGAATTGATTTGGTTCCTAAAAGATGGCAATCTTTTTTTGAATTAGTATATTTTCATTTTTATTATGTGGTAAAAGATAACTTAGGTGTTGAAGGCTTAAAGTTTTTTCCTTTTATTTTTTCTCTTTTTTTTTTTTTAGTCTTTTTAAATATCTTTGGTTTATGTCCTTATGTCTTTACCCCAACAACTCACATTATTGTAACTCTTGGGTTTTCTTTTTCAATTATTATTGGGGTTACTTTTGCTGGACTTTGAAGATTTAAAAAAGATTTTTTTAGTATTTTAATGCCCAGTGGCGCCCCTTTAGTTTTAGCTCCTCTTTTGGTTTTAATAGAGACGGTAAGTTATTTTTCTCGGGCTATTTCTTTGGGGGTTCGTTTGGCCGCAAATCTTTCTGCTGGTCATCTTTTATTTGCTATTTTAGCCGGGTTTGGTGTAGTTTTTAAATCAGCAATTTTAATAATGATTTTTATTACATTATTAGAGATTGCTGTTGCGATTATTCAAGCTTATGTTTTTTGTTTATTAACAACTATTTATTTGGCGGATACACTTTTTTTACATTAATGGGTCTCTTTTGGTTAATTCTTTTAATTGGAGCAATAAATGTGATGAGGATTTCGAGAGAAAAAAAAAGTCTCTTAAAAAAACGAGTCTTAGAGTGGTCTTTGGCCATTTTTTTTAGTGCTTTGGTTTTGTGGGGGGGATTTGATGGAGAAGGACATTTTCAATTTATAGAATTCGTTGAATGAGGGGGCTTTTTAGATTGGGGCCCTCTCCTTTTTGCTTTAGATGGTGTTTCTTTATTTTTTTTGCTTTTGACAACTTTTTTAATTCCTATTTGTATTTTAATTAGTCAGAAATCGATAAAATTTTTATTTAAAGAGTTTTTATTATGTTTATTTTTTTTAGAAGTTTTATTGGTTGGTGTTTTTTTAGTTTTTGACCTTCTTTTATTTTATATTTTTTTTGAGGGTGTTTTAATACCAATGTTTTTTTTAATTGGCATTTGAGGCTCTCGAGAAGAAAAGGTTCGTGCTTCTTTTTATTTTTTTTTTTTTACTTTTGCAGGCTCGGTTTTCTTTTTTTTTGTAATACTTTTTTTATATCAGACAATTGGGACAACAGATTATTTTCTTTTACTTAATATGAAATTGTCTTTTAATGTTCAGAAATGAGCGCTTGTTGGTGTGTTTCTTAGTTTTGCTGTAAAATTACCGCTTATTCCTTTTCATATTTGACTTCCCCAAGCACATGTAGAAGCCCCTGTTGCTGGCTCTGTTATTTTAGCAGGTATTTTATTAAAACTAGGAGGTTATGGTCTTTTACGTTTTTCTTGGCCGATTTTCCCTGAGGCTTCTTTTTATTGATCCCCGGTTATTATTGTTTTTAGTATTATTGCAGTTGTTTATGGGGGGTTGATGACATGTCGTCAAATTGATTTTAAACGACTTGTTGCTTATTCTTCTGTTGCACATATGGGCCTCGTTCCTCTGGGTATTTTTACACATATTATGGAGGGGTTGGTTGGGGCTGTTTTTTTAATGTTAGCACATGGTTTTGTTAGTTCTGCTCTTTTTATTGGGGTGACTTTTTTATATGATCGTCATCATACGCGTTTAATAAAATACTATCGGGGTTTGACATTAACTATGCCCCTTTTTGCTGTTTCTATGCTTGTTTTGTCTTTATCAAATATGGGACTTCCTTTAAGTTGTAATTTTGTTGGAGAGTTTTTTTCTTTACTTGCGGCATTTAAATATTATTATGGGGTTGGAGTGCTTGTTGTTTTTGGAGCTCTTTTTTCTGCTATTTATTCTCTTAGTTTATTTAATCGTATTTCTTTTGGAGGAGGGTCAAATTATCTTCTTTTTAATAGAGATTTAAATCGACAAGAAGGCTTTGCAATGTTTCCTTTTCTTATAATAATTTTTTTAGGGGGGGTTGTGCCTTTTTTTGTTATTAATTTGGTTAAAAACAGTCTTGTTTTTAGCCCAGTCGGTTAGTCCTTTGGTTTTGGGGATTAAAAAGCTTTTGGTCTGGGTTATACATGCTTGTAAATGCGAACAGGTGAGGGTGAAAGAAAAAGTTTATTTTTTTTTATTGTATTAGGAGAAAAAGAAGTTTTTTTCTTTTTTCCAAAGATGCATGGTGAAACCACATTTTCACTGAAACAAGGGAAAACATTGGCAGCAGTAAAGAATTTTATGCAATATACGAAAGTAAGACATAGGTAGGACATTTTAACCTGTCAAATTAAGTGCCAGCAGACGCGGTGAAACTTAAGGGTTTGTTTTTTAGAAAAAGCAGAAAGCGTGTAAAGGTAAAATGTTTAAAATAAATAGAATTTTTTTAGTAATAGTGAAATGTTAAAATGAGAAAAAGAATTTTTTATGTGAAAACAATTTATTTTTTTTCTTGAACACGAAGGTTCTGGGAGCAAACAGGATTAGAGACCCTGGTAGTCGATACAGTAAAAGAAAGTCGCTTGAGTAGTACGATCGCAAGATTAAAATTCAAAAAACTTGGCTGTTTATTGTTATTTAGAGGAGCGTGTCGCTTAATTCGATAATCCGCGAATTACCTTACCAAGACTGGGTTATCAGGTGTTGCATGGCCGTCGTCAATTTATGTTTGATACAATAGATTAAACCCTAGAAAGGTTGAAGTCAGGTATTATTGCCCTTATGTTTTGGGGTTAGATGCGCTACATTTTTTTTTTAATAAAAAAAAAGAGTTCGGATTGTCTTTTAAAGAGGGAGATTAAGTTGAATTTAATAGTAATTGAAAAGTAGAGCGTTTCAATGAATTTTAAGCAATATTAGTACAAATAGCCCGTCGCCTTTACTGAGGTAAACAAAGTAGAGTAAGTCGTAACATAGTGAGGGTGAGGGAACTGGCCCTTGATGCAATATCATCCATATCATTTAGTGGAGCCTTCTCCATGGCCTTTTGTTGGGGCAGCAGGGGCGTTTTTCTTGACTATTGGTTCAGTGGTTTTTTTCCATTATGGGTTTCGTTTTTTTTTAGGGTTAGGGTTGTTAGTTATGGTTGGAGTTATGTTTGTTTGATGACAAGATATTATACGAGAGTCTACCTTCCAAGGGCATCATTCTTTAATTGTTAAACAAGGAATTAAATATGGTATGCTTTTGTTTATTCTTTCAGAAGTACTTTTTTTTTTTTCTTTTTTTTGGGCTTTTTTTCATAGTAGTTTGGCCCCTGCGGTGGAATTGGGGGTTGTATGACCACCACAAGGTGTTTCTCCATTAAACCCTTTTTCTGTTCCTTTATTAAATACTGCTGTGTTATTAAGTTCTGGGGCAACAGTGACATGGGCTCATCATGCTATTGTTTGTGGAGCTAAAAAAGAAGCGCAGTTGGGTTTGTTTTTAACACTTTTTTTAGGAATAGTTTTTACCAGCTTACAGGCAATTGAGTATTATGAGGCGCCGTTTGCTTTGTCAGATTCTGTTTATGGATCCACTTTTTTTATTGCAACTGGGTTTCATGGTTTACATGTTATAATAGGAACGACTTTTTTATTTGTTTGTTTTTTTCGTTTGTTATCTAATCAATTTACTCGTCGTCAACATGTTGGTTTTGAGGCCGCCAGTTGGTATTGACACTTTGTTGATGTCGTGTGGTTATTTTTATATCTTTGTATTTATTGATGAGGTTCTTAAAGATGTTTCAAGATGGGGGAGAGGCGTGGTATTTAAAGAAATTGGTTTTTTTCATGATCGGGTTATGTTTTTGTTGGTCATTATTGTTTTTTTTCATGAGCTGGTTATGTTTTTGTTGGTCATTATTGTTGTTTTTATATCTTTGTATTTATTGATGAGGTTCTTAAAGATGTTTCAAGATGGGGCAGAGGCGTGGTCTTTGGGTTTTCAAGATGTGGCAGACCCAGTAGTTGAAGAAATTGTTTTTTTTCATGATCGGGTTATGTTTTTGTTGGTCATTATTGTTACTGTTGTTTTATGACTAATTGGCGAGGCTTTAAAAAACAAATTTTATGATCGCTTTTTAGTTGACGGTACTTTTTTAGAAATTATTTGAACTATAATACCGGCAGTTATTTTAGTTTTTATTGCATTACCCTCTCTTAAATTATTATATTTAATGGATGAAGTGGTTTCTCCTGCTTTAACCGTAAAAGTGATTGGCCATCAGTGATATTGGTCTTATGAATATTCTGATTATGAGGGGGAGACATTAGGGTTTGATTCTTATATGGTTCCAACATCAGATTTAACTTCAGGGGAGAATCGTTTGTTGGAAGTGGATAACAAACTTATTCTTCCAATTTTAACTCATACAAGGTTTTTGGTTACAGGGGCGGATGTTTTGCATTCTTTTGCTGTTCCTTCTTTAGGGCTAAAAATAGATGCGATTCCAGGCCGTCTTAACCAAACGGGGGTTTTTATTAAAAGGCCGGGGGTTTTTTTTGGACAATGTTCTGAAATTTGTGGTGCAAATCATTCTTTTATGCCAATTGTTATAAAAGGAGTTTGGGTTGAAGAATATCTTCATTTTTTGAAATGTATTATAAATACCTAGTTTTGGTAGTTCTTTTATTTTTATTGGGGAGCTGGGGGATAATTTTAAACCGAGGACATTTTATTATTATGATTGTTTCCATTGAACTGGTTTTATTATCTACTTTTTTTTTTTTTTTAATAAATTCTAAAGAAATTGATGTTTTAATAGAACAAGTGTTTATGATAATGGGTTTAACAATAGCGGCAGCCGAGTCTTCTATTGGTTTAGCTATTTTGGTTGCTTATTATCGTATTCGAGGGACAATAGTTTTAAAATCTTTTAGTTCTTTACGAGGTTAATGATGAGCTTTTTTGTTTTTTGTTTTTTGGCAATTGTTTTAGCGGGGTTGTTTTCTATTATTTCTTTTTTTCTAGGAGAGAAAGTACCAGATCGAGAAAAGGTTTCTGCTTATGAGTGTGGTTTTGTGCCATTTAGTTTTTTAGGCCGTCCTTTTTCAATACGATTTTTTTTAATTGGCATTTTATTTTTAATTTTTGATTTAGAGATATCTTTTTTTTTTCCTTGGTGTGTTTTATATAATTCAATTGCTCCTTTTGGGTTTTGAACTATGGTTGGGTTTTTCTTTATATTAACTTTAGGTTTGGTCTATGAGTGGTTAAAGGGGGGTTTAGAGTGAGAGTAAAAAAAAGAGTCGAAGAAAAAGTCCTATCTATTATGGGAGTAGTAGTTATTAGTATACCAACTCCGGTTTCTGCTTTAATCCATGCGGCAACAATGGTTACGGCGGGTGTGTTTTTATTAATTCGAGCATCTCCTTTGTTTGATGTTGTTCCTCTTATGTTAATTATTATAACAATGATTGGGGTTTTAACGGTGTTTTTTGCTGGTACAATTGGTTTAGTTCAAAATGATTTGAAAAAAATAATCGCTTATTCAACTTGTAGTCAACTTGGTTATATGGTTGTTGCTTGTGGGCTTTCTCATTTTTCTATTGGTTTGTTTCATTTGATGAACCATGCTTTTTTTAAAGCTTTGTTGTTTTTGAGTGCGGGTTCTTTAATTCATGCGGTGGTTGATGAACAAGATGTAAGGAAAATGGGGGGGCTATCTTCTTTTCTTCCTTTAACTTATGTTTTTTTTATTATAGGATCTTTTTCTTTAATGGGATTTCCTTTTTTAACAGGGTTTTATTCAAAAGATTTGATTTTAGAGTTTGCTTTTGGGCAATTTTATTTAATTTTTGTTTATTGACTTGGGTGTTTTTCTGTTTTATTAACTGCAATATATTCTATTCGTTTAATTTTTTTATCTTTTTTATCCAATACAAACGTAAAACGAGGAGTGTTTTTTTTTCTTAAGGAGGGAGAGTGACTTCTTTTAGCTCCTTTAAGTATATTGGCTTTGGGAAGTCTTTTTTGGGGTTATTTTTGTAAAGAAATGATTTGAAGTTTTCAAATAGGGACTTCCCCTGTGCTTTTTTTAAAAATTAAACTTCTTCCTGTTTTTTTTAGTTTAGTTGGGGTTTTTGGAGTGCTTTTTTTTTTTTATTTTTTTTTGTCTAAAACTTTGTTTTTCTTTTTTTCTATTTATAGTTTTTTAGGCTCTGCTTGACAAATTAATTATTTTTTTAATTTTTTTTTTATAAAAAAAATATATAAAATGGGACATATTATTACAAATTTAACTCTTGATAAGGGGGTGTTAGAGCTTATTGGGCCAAAGGGAATTGTTAATTTTTTGATTTTACAAGTACAAAAATTAAGTAGTTTTCAGTCTGGGCTTGTTTTTAATTATGCTTTGGTTTTCTTTATTGGAGTTGTTGTTTTTATTGTTTTATTATAGAGAATTCGGTTAAAGTAAGCCATTGGCCTTCAAAGCTAAAAATGTAGGTGCAAGTCCTACTTTCTCTGAAAATGCCACAGTTAAACACAATAATGTTTTTAAATCAATATGGGTGTACTTTTTTTTTATTTTTTGTTCTTTTATTTTTTTTTTTATTTATTCTTTTACCTCAAGTAAAAAAAAATTTTTTTTTTAGAAAAAAAATAAGTACAAAGGGATTTTCAAAAGAATCTCTTTTAATAAAAGAAGTTGTTTTTATTTGATTATAATGAAAAATAATTATTTTATTCGTTGGGTTTTCTCTACAAATCATAAAGATATTGGTACTTTATATTTAGTTTTTGGTGTTGGAGCGGGCCTTATTGGGACTGCTTTTAGTGTGCTTATACGATTGGAGTTATCTGCGCCAGGCGCTATGTTAGGTGATGATCATCTTTATAATGTAATTGTAACAGCACATGCTTTTATTATGATTTTTTTTTTAGTAATGCCGGTTATGATTGGGGGATTTGGAAATTGGTTAGTGCCACTATATATTGGGGCACCGGATATGGCGTTTCCCCGATTAAATAATATTAGTTTTTGGTTATTACCGCCTGCTTTGCTTTTATTGTTAGGTTCTGCTTTTGTTGAACAAGGTGCAGGAACGGGATGAACGGTTTATCCTCCTCTTTCTGATATTTATGCTCATTCTGGGGGTTCTGTTGATATGGCTATCTTTAGTCTTCATTTAGCTGGGGCTTCTTCTATCTTAGGAGCTATAAATTTTATTACAACGATTTTTAACATGCGAGCTCCTGGTGTTTCTTTTAATAGAATGCCTTTGTTTGTTTGGTCTATTTTAATAACTGCTTTTTTATTGCTTTTATCTTTGCCTGTATTGGCGGGTGCAATCACTATGTTGTTAACAGATCGAAATTTTAATACAACTTTTTTTGATCCTTCTGGAGGTGGAGATCCTATTTTATTCCAACATTTATTTTGGTTTTTTGGGCATCCTGAAGTTTATATTTTAATTTTGCCTGGTTTTGGTATGATTTCTCAAATAATCCCGACTTTTGTTGCTAAAAAACAAATTTTTGGGTATTTAGGAATGGTTTATGCGATGCTTTCAATTGGTCTTCTTGGGTTTATTGTTTGAGCCCATCATATGTTTACTGTTGGGATGGATGTAGATACAAGAGCCTATTTTACTGCTGCTACTATGATTATAGCTGTGCCAACTGGGATTAAAGTTTTTAGTTGGTTGGCAACTATTTATGGGGGTGTTCTTCGGTTAGATACTCCAATGCTTTGGGCTATGGGTTTTGTTTTTTTATTTACAATAGGCGGTTTAACAGGGGTTATATTAGCAAATAGTTCTCTGGATATTGTTCTACATGATACATATTATGTAGTTGCACATTTTCATTATGTTCTTTCTATGGGGGCTGTCTTTGCTATTTTTGGGGGGTTTTATTATTGAATTGGGAAAATTAGTGGATATTGTTATAATGAATTCTATGGAAAAATTCACTTTTGATTAATGTTTATTGGGGTTAATTTAACTTTTTTTCCACAACATTTTTTGGGTTTAGCTGGGTTTCCAAGACGATATTCTGATTTTGCAGATGCTTTTGCGGGTTGAAATTTAATAAGTTCCTTAGGTTCTGTTATTTCAATCTTGGGCGTTATTTGGTTTTTATATATTGTATTTGATCTTTTTGTTAAGGAAGAAACGTTCTTAGGCTGAGCAAATGGGAGTTCTTTAGAGTGAGTTCATCTTTCTCCTCCTTTGTTTCATACGTATGAAATACTCCCTTTTGTCTCGACCTTTTTTTATCAAAAAACTATTGTAAAATAAGAATGAAAATTTTTGTAACATCTAAAGTTATTTGTAATTGGTTTTGTTGTAAAATAACCGGGATTTTAACTTCAGGTTATGCTTCTCTTTTCTTTAAATCGGCGATTGCTTATACAACATTATATGCTTGTGGCGGTTTGGGCCAAATGGCTTGTGCGATCGAACTTTTTCATCCGGAGAATGGTACTTTTATTGAAAATTTCCATATTATTACGAATGGCGCGATTGACTATCGCGCAGCAGAGGTAACAGAATTTATTTGTAATTATTACCCCCAGGTACTGGGGGTAGAATATTATGATGTTTTTTCTCAGATAGTTGCCAATATAACTCATAGTTGTTCGTTAGATGTTATTATTGCGTTACCCCGGAATTTAACTGCTTCCGGGTTGGGCGATTTTTTTGTATACAAGGGGTATATGGGAGAGACTGTTCAGAATCCTTTTCTGCCAAATTTTTCCCATTGAGCCTCGGAATCTCAATTTAGCGTAAATCCTTTTTATTCTGATAGAGAAATTTTGGCCGCTGTGAAAAGCGATCTTTGAGTTACTCATCAGATACCTGTAAGATCAGGAACTTTTGTTTATCAGGAAAACTTTCCTTATTTTGGAGAGTATATTGCGAGAAAGTTTTGTGCTTCGGAATCCTTTTACTGCCACCAGGCTAGAAGTTTATATGTGACTAACATGCTTGGGGAAGAGGGTTTTGAGGACCTTTTTCATGATGAATTAGTTATACAGGTAATGAAGTAATTTTTTTGTTGGGCTTCTTTCTTATGAATATGTTCTTTTTTTTTATTTTATTTGGATTTTTGGGGGGTTTTATTCTTGAATAAGTTCCTTAGGTTTTGTTATTTCAATCTTGGGCGTAATTTGGTTTTTATATATTGTATTTGATCTTTTTGTTAAGGAAGAAACGTTCTTAGGCTGAGCAAATGGGAGTTCTTTAGAGTGAGTTCATCTTTCTTCTCCTTTGTTTCATACGTATGAAATACTCCCCTTTGTCTCGACCTTTTTTTATTAAAAAATTATAAAAAAGAAAATGAAAACCTTTTTAGGTTCTTTTTTAATTGGAGCAACATGAAAGATAAGTGGTTTTTTAGTCGGGAATATTTTTTTTTTAGCGAAAGGGCTTTTTATTGGGGGCCTTTTTTATTATTGTGGTGGATTTGATTCTTCGGTGAGTGCGGTGGAATTATATTCCGCCCATGGCGGTACATTTTTGAATAATTATGCGAATATAACAAGTGGTCATATAGATTATCGGGCCGCGGAGGTGGCAGAATTACTCTGTCATTCTGCCGAGGTATTGGGAATTGAGTATTACGATTCCTTTACTAACCTCGTCGCTGATGCGGCTCACTCCTGTGCGTTTGACGTGTTAATTACACTTCCAAAAGATTTGGCTTATTACGCTGGAAAAACTCTTTCTGCTGCCGATGGAGGGCAGCTTTTTATCTACAAGGGGTATATGGGGGAAACGGCCCGGGATATTTATTTTCAGAATTATCCAAGTTGGGCCGCTGAATCCAAATATATCGTTAGACCGATCTTGAGTGAAGGAGAAATAATAAAAGGTTTGGCACAACAAATCGGAAATAAATACAAGATTCCTATTCACTCAGGTCGGTTCCTTTTAGATAAGGAGTATCTAGCGTTTGAGTTGCAATCTTTAAAGGAGGCGTGCTCTGTAGGGCTTTATAGTTGTTATCTTCAAAAAACTGTGTACGTGATAAATTTATACACCCAAGAATTATCCACCAAATTTCCATATGAGGAATTGTAAATATTTATTTTTTTGTTTGGGGAAAAGGAAGAAAGGAATTGTAAATATTTATTTTTTTGTTTGGGGAAAAGGAAGAAAGGGATATTCTGTTTTGTAAGAAAGACTAAGGGTCAGTCTTCGGGCTCATGCCCCGAGAAAAGTGAGTTCGAATCTCACTCTTACAAAAAAGAATATGTCGATATGTTGGCTTCTTTCTTTTAAAGATATTCTTTTTTTTTATTTTATTTTGGTTTTTGGGGGATTGTTTTTTAATAAAAAGCGGGGAAAAAAAAGCCTCGCCTTTAAAGATATTCTTTTTTTTTATTTTATTTTGCTTTTTAGAGGATTGTTTGCTTACACTACGCGGGGATTAAAGCCCCGCCTTTAAAGATATTCTTTTTTTTTATTTTATTTTGGTTTTTGGGGGATTGTTTTTTAATAAAAAGCGGGGAATAAAAGCCTCGCCCCGCTAGTGGGGTTGTTTTATGAAAAAAAATAAAAAAAAAAGAGGGTAACTAAGATGAACTAAGATTAGACGGTATACACTTCGAAACGGCGAAAAGACGCACTATCTGTTGTTTCTGCGGAAAAGCGAGCTTGAGAATGGAAATGAAACATCTTAATATTAAGTAAAAATCAAACGAGATTCCGGGAGTAGTGGCGAGCGAAATTGGAGTTGTATAAAAGGTGATCATAGATCTAGACTAAACGTTGGTTTATACTGATAGTAAGAGTACTGTAAAGGAAAGTTGAAAGAAAGTTGAAAAGAGCAGGAATTTTTTTTTTTGAGCAGCTTTAAAACAGCGTACCTTTTGTATAATGGGTGAAAGAGATTAATTTGGCATATTTAAAAAAAGGAAAATTAAAAGAGATTTCTTTTTAGTCAAAAACACCCGAAACCAAGTGATCTAATCATGGATAGTAAATAAGAACGAACTGATGATTGTGGCAAAAATCTCAGACAATTTGTGATTAGGGGGGAAAAACCAATCGAACTTGGACATAGCTGGTTTTTTGTGAAAACTATTTAAGTAGTGCGCTTTTTATTCTATTTTTTTTGTAATAAAATAAATAATAAAATAAAAAAAAGTAGACAAACAAAAAATGAAAAGATTTTTTGTTAAAAGAGAAAGCTCTAATCAGAAGTTAAGGTCATTTTTTTTTCTTTTTAGTGTAAAAAAAAAATAGTCGGTTTAGACAATAAAAAAGTAGGCTTGGAGCCAGCCATCTTTTAAAAAGTACGTAGTTGTTTATTTAATAAATTAAATTTTTTTTTAATTTTGGTGGTTAAAATGAAACTAAAACTCTGAAAATATAATTATTTAGTAGCAAAATATACTGTTTTTCAGTAGAAACAATTTTTACATGAGTAATCTTAATATTATTTTTTTTTCTTTATATTACCATTTTTGGGTTATACAGGCCCTAAGAACTTTTTTCTATGGGAATTTTTAAAAAATATATTATATCCGGAAAAAACCAAAAGAGGAGCTGTTTTTCTAATTAAAGAAAGAAAAAAAAAGAGACACATTTTTTTAAGGAACTCGGCAAAAGAGAACTTCGACTGTTTACCAAAAACATAGCTTTTTGATTTCTATAAAAGGTGAGACCTGCCCTATGGTTGTATCTAAAAAAGTTTGTTTTGCTTATTAATAAAGACAATTAAATGGCCGCGGTAACACTAACTGTGAAAATGTAGCGTAATCAATTGTCAATTAATTGTTGACCGGTATGAATGGTGTCACGAAAGTTCCTCTGTCTTAAAAAAATACTTAATGAAATTGAATTTGTAGTGAAGATGCTACATTAAAATTGTAAGACGAGAAGTCCCCATGGAACTTTACTGAAGGCTTAAGATTTTTTATAAGCGAGACAGTTTGGTTGGGGCGACAGTTTTTTAAAAAGTAACGAAAACGAACTATGGCGGAGCTTCACCCTGAAAAATTTTTTAAGGGACATTTTTGGTGTGTTTTACGATCCGTTGTTTGGAATGAAAAAAATAACGAAAACAAATAAAAGTTACCCTGGGGATAACAGCGCAATAACGTTTGAGAGTTAATTAACGACGGTGTTTGCGACCTCGATGTTGAATTGCAGCGTCCTAGGGAGTAGTCACTCCTAAGGGTTGGTTTGTTCATCCATTAAAGCTGTACATGATTTGAGTTAAAAGCGTGGTAACACAGCTTGGTTTCTATCTACAATTATAAAACAAAGATATTTTGTTTTTTAGTACGAAAGGATCAAAAATCAATAGTTCTCTAAAGATAACTATTCTTTAAATTAGGATTGCCTCTAAAAAAAAAAGAAATATTTTTTGTTTAGTTTTATTAATTTTGTTTAGTTTTATTTATGTATCTTTTAATTTTATTTTTTCCTTTAATTGGAGCTATTTTAACTGGTTGTTTTGGAAGACATATGGGAGAAAAGGGAGCAGGGGTTTTAACTTCATGTTGTTTAATTATTGGTTTGTCTTATTCTTTTTTAGTAGGAATAGAAATTTTATTTAACTCAATGGCAACATATCTTAGATTATGAAAGTGATTTGATTCTGGGTTTTTTCTTGTTTTTTTTGATTTGCAGTTTGATGGTTTAGTTGCTATTATGTTGTTTGTGGTTTTTCTTGTTTCTACTTTGGTTCATGTTTTTTCTATTGCTTATATGCGAGGGGACCCTCATGTGCCTCGGTTTATGGTATATCTTTCTTTGTTTACTTTTTTAATGGTTTTGTTAGTTACTAGCGCTAATTTTCTTCAATTGTTTATTGGATGAGAAGGTGTTGGTCTTTGTTCTTATTTATTAATTAATTTTTGATTAACAAGACTGGAGGCAAATCGGGCAGCAATTAAAGCAATGTTGGTTAATAGAGTTGGTGACATTGGATTGCTTTTAGCAATGTTTCTTCTTTGAAAAACTTTTGGGACTTTAGATTTTTCTTCTGTTTTTAATTTAGTTTCTCCTTCTAATGAAGTTTTTTTTATTTGTTTATTTTTATTTTTTGGAGTAATGGGTAAGTCAGCTCAATTAGGGTTACATACTTGGTTGCCGGATGCTATGGAGGGTTGTTGGGCCTCTTAATTAAAAAATTGATTAAAAAAACCACTATACACAGGAAAGACAATTGTTTACCAGTGGGCAATAAAATGTTTGTTTTAATGCCTAAGAGACTTTATGTGGTCAACTTTTTTTTATTTGATTAAAGCTGTTTTTGTTATTGTTCCTTTACTTATTGCTGTAGCATTTTTAACTTTAGCAGAACGAAAGGTTTTAGGGTATATGCAAATGAGAAAAGGGCCAAATGTTGTGGGGGGCGGGTGACTTCAGCCTTTTGCAGATGGGATAAAATTATTTCTTAAAGAAATGGTCCTTCCTCATCAAGCAAGTGTTTTTGTTTACTTTTTTGCTCCAGTTGCTTCTTTTACATTAGCATTTATTGTTTGGGGTATTCTTCCTTATGGAAGAGGAATTGGTATAAGTGATTTTAATATTGGTCTTTTGTGGGTTTTAGCTATTTCTTCTATTGGTGTTTATGCTGTTTTAATGTCTGGATGGGGAAGTCGTTCAAAATATGCTTTTTTAGGTGCCATTCGCGCGGCGGCGCAAATGATAAGTTATGAGGTTTCGATTGGGTTAATTTTGATTTCTGTTCTTTTATGTGTTGGCTCTTTGGCTTTTAATAAAATTGTTTTGGCACAAAATTCTATTTGATTTTTTATTCCTTTTTTTCCTGTTGTTATAATGTTTTTAGTTTCTATTTTAGCAGAAACAAATCGTGCTCCATTTGATTTAACAGAAGGAGAGTCGGAGCTTGTTTCGGGTTATAATGTTGAATATGCTTCTATGTCTTTTGCTTTGTTTTTTCTAGCAGAATATGCACATATTATTTTTATGAGTTGTTTGACTATTCTTTTATTTTTTGGAGGATGGTTAATTTTTCCTTTTAGTTTGAAAGTAGTTTTTATTGTTTGGTTTTTTTTATGGGCGCGAGCCTCTTTTCCAAGGATTCGATATGATCAGTTAATGGCCTTATTATGAAAAGGGTATTTGCCTTTTAGTTTGGGGGTTGTTCTTTTTGTTGCTAGTGTTTTGTTTGGATTTAACGGTCCTTCTCCAATATAGAAATACCATTACGAAAAGATAATCCGATTTTATCTCCGGTTAATGGGTTTCTTGTAGATTTGCCTTCTCCTTCAAATATAAGTTATTTTTGAAACTTTGGATCTTTATTAGGGTTATGTTTAGTTTTACAAATTATAACAGGGTGTTTTTTATCTATGCATTATTGTTCTGATGCATATCTTGCGTTTGCTTCTATTGGGCATATAATGCGAGATGTTAACTATGGATTCTTATTAAGATATTTACATGCAAATGGTGCTTCTTTGTTTTTTTTTTGTCTTTATATTCATATTGGACGAGGGTTATATTACGGGGGGTATTTAAAATTTCATGTTTGAAGCGTCGGAGTTGTGCTTTTTTTATTGACTATGGCGACCGCTTTTATGGGCTATGTTTTGCCTTGGGGCCAAATGTCTTTTTGAGGTGCGACTGTTATTACAAATTTATTATCTGCAATACCTTATTTTGGGGTGGATATTGTTCAATGGGTTTGAGGTGGTTTTAGTGTTTCTGGGGCTACATTAAATCGGTTTTTTAGTTTACACTTTTTGCTTCCTTTTATTTTAGCTTTTCTTGCTATTATTCATTTAGTTTATTTACATGTTGATGGGTCAAATAATCCTATTGGTTTAAACTCTCCGATGGACAATGTTTCTTTTCATACTTTTTATACTTCAAAAGATCTTTTTGGTTTATTTTTTTTATTTTTTTTATTTTTTTTTTTCGTTTTTTTTTTGCCTAATTTTTTAGGAGACGCAGAAAATTTTATTCAGGCGAATTCTTTAGTTACTCCTGTACATATCC
>CAVNZF010000042.1:0-46000 GCA_963693305.1 Meandrina meandrites | reverse complement strand
GGGTGAAAAATAAAAACGAATAAATATCTTCTGCTGCTCACTTTCTTCACAAGTTGTCATTGCCGCGGTTGAGCAACCGCCAAATATTTTGTCGCCTTTTCACGCAATCGCTTCGTATAGGCGAAATGAAATATCGCTAGTCGATTTTCAACATGATTAAAAAAAATTGCAGTGTCCTACAAAATTCTACGATAGGTAACATTAACGAAAGGTGGATGGTCAATATCAAACATGTAAGATGCCCAAGTCAAGCTTTTCTGGAGTATGGCCGCCATTTTGGGCGACGTCGTCGCTACGCGCACGCGCCCGCGAGCCATGCCGCTAGCCACGATGACCATGAAAACTCAAACGCATGGTTTTCTTAATTTCTATCCTTGCACGATAGTTATGGGGCTCCGCTCAGCGGCCCTTCGGGCTGCTGGAGAGCTCCGCTATAAGCTTATATTGTGGGTGAGCGTTTGTTGGATTCCATTCACACAAATCGAGCAACGAATGTGCGGAAAATTGAAGCTCATTAGTTTGAAATTATGACTCAAAATTGCAACCCGTTATGCTTACATTACTAACTGCGATCGAAAGTGCTTTTCTTATACTCCATCGCCTTCCAAAATGTCAAAAATTGCCTCTAAATCGTCTTCCCAAACAAACAGATCGTGTGCACCGTCCGCCATCTTGAATGAACTTGTGCACGGTCAGAGTCACGTGATGGGTCTGTTCAACATCGGAGACCGCTCTATTGTTTAGCTCTTTGAAGTTCGCCGGCTTTCATAACCAGTCTTCTCTACTAACTATGATTCAAGACTAACAATAATTATCACCATCACGTTACCTGCAAGTTGTCTAGCTTCTTCCTCTGCCGCTTCTTCCCCTTCAAGAGAAAAAGAACGTGATCAGCATTTACATAATGTTGACTCGATAGCAAGGGAGTGCTGAATAGAGTTTTGACCTTTTGTTTTATGAGCATGTGAAGCAGTACTAGAACAAGTTAGGAATTAAATTTCGTCCTCGCTTAAGTTTTATTGAAATTCCATTAAGCCGCATAGTTGAATAATAAGCTGCTTTTGAGTCATGGCAGGAAGTGGAATCAGAACTAAACAGACACAAAATCTTCTTTTAGTCAAGGTAAATGCCAAAACAGCCAGTTCGAAAGAAAAGTTTACAATTTAAACCTGCAAGGACTAGCAGTTGCAACAATAATACTTTATAATATTCAATATTTCTGCTTATTAAACGAGACGAGTAAATATTCATAGTGTGGTACATTTTTAAATTATTTCTCGTTGAGCCAATAAAATTGGAGCGTTTGCAAAAATTAAACTCTTCTTTAACCAGTTTTTTTTAAATGCTGTTAACCGTTATTGAAAAATGACGTTTGAATAATGCTACACTAGACTCAGTGAAAATAGTTGTTATTATCAATAAATTGTGTATACAAACAGGTTCACCTAAATGGTAAAAATTCTGCCAAAGGGGAAGAACGATGTAATAGTATGATTGCAGTGGCTTTATGAACTGTACTACTTTTTTCTGTTTGAAACGGTAAAGTATTGTTAAATTGAACTGATATTAAATATTGTAACAAGCGATTTATAGTTTAGTCTGACCAAGATCTCGGGTAGGATTCGCTTTCATGTATACTTACTCGTGTAACTTTGTTTTTATGTTTGATATAACTTTGAAATCAAGTTAAGTTCCAGCCCTCTACAGCCATTTTATTTTGCTTTTTCACAATATCTGCCAACGTATATAGAAGGAGTCTTCGTTTTTGGCTTAAACTCATGATGAAAATTGGACCAATTTCTTGTAAGGGCGTGTGTGTTTTTCAATCGTTCGCGACTTTAGGCCGATAAATTGTATTCTACACGAAGGGGGTCTTCTCGAAAGGGGTACCTTATTCAGACTGGAGGGAAATATAAGGGAAGGAATATCACCAGTTGAAGTGAAGAAAAAGGTAGGGGGGAAAATGCCATTTTATTTTAAATAGGCTTTTCTATAACTCCCGAAGAGCCTACGGATGGCTGGTTTATCAACTTATTTTAAGGGGTTAACCAACTGGAAACTTTAGAAAAGGGATAAAGTCTGTCTACTCTAGGTATACTGGGGGAATGTATCATTATTCTATCGAAGTATGGTGTATAAAAGGGTAAGGGTTTAGATCTCAGGGCACAGCCACTCCCCCGGGGAGTGTGTGTCACTTTCAGCGAATAAAATGTTATCGTCAAGAGAGAGCGCAAACGCAAACGAACTTTTATACTCGGGAACATTGGACATTTACTTCTAGCCAATAATTCAGGGCACGAACAACGTCAATAATCAGTATAGATTGATAATAGTTGGTTCAGGCGGATAGGACCAGCTGCGACGATACATCAGTTTGAAAGATTAGGGATGAGAGATTCACCCCCGTGTGTAGTTTTAATGCTGGACAGCGTAGGTACAAACGTCTCCGTGCGGCTTTTCTGAGCGCGCAGATATGTCCAGGATTGAACGCAAATTCTGGACATAAGCGTTAACTTTCGGTAAGCTTACCAAAGTAACAAAGCATTATTGTCTCTTATCTTTGTCACTTATTGTTCATTGTATTAACTGTATCATTTTAATATCATTACGAACTGTTTCAAATTCACACCATCGAGATGACAGTTTTATAAATCTTTCGGAAACCTACGGATAAGAGCTCATCAAAACACATCTGCTCAACAGAACATTTAAAGTTTCTATTCAATTTGAAACAGTTTGCAATAGAGATGCTAGAAAATGTGAGAGCCAGGAACTGAAACAGCAAGGCTAATTTTTTAAAAAGTTACTGCTTCACCTACCAAAAGAATCGTAATCCATTCCGTTTAGTCTGGGTTCATGAGAATATTCTCCCTCACTATCTAAAATCAAATTTGTATTGTGATCAGTATACATGTACGTAAAACATTTGTATGGCATATTTAAGGTATGTACCTTCGCAGATGGCCATTTATAGAATTTGCAAATCCTAATTCCTAATTTTGTGGGATTGTAAGAACATTTGCATTCATATTCTGTTAACCTATCTTTCCCTTTAATTCGTGGCCGAATTTGTTTATCTAGACTAATCTGTGTTTTAATTTTTTGAGCTATACTGTTATGAAAACCCAAAGGTAAATCTTATTTCTGTCAATAGCCCTTTCGTGGATTATGTTTCGTAACTACGATGATAACAATAACACGATAATTACATAAAAGCCAGGAAATTTCAATGTTATTCTCGAGTTACTTAAATCGTTTTAGAACGCAAACGGTCTCAAAAATAGACTCAACTTTGTCTATTGTTCATTGTATTAACTGTATCATTTAAGTGTGATTGTCACAGAAAACCGGGCAGAAGCCACGGATCGGGGTCGGCCGATTCCTTCCATATTTTGGCTGTTTTATACATTCGATCAGTGATGTTGAAAGGCAGTATTCTTAGATTTCAAGAGCTTTTCGTTTTCGAGATCAGACCACCCCCCAAAAAACCGACCGTTAATTTCAAAAAATGTCGTTTAATACTACACTCAACAATTAAACAAGCTTTATAAATAAACGCGCTCTTTGAAAGCTCCTATCTTTCAGATTCTATCACCTGGACTTATATAGACTTGTGATGAGCCATTATCAACCTTTCTGAAGCATTTTTAAACTTTCAGTACAAAAACCAATTTGCAGCAAGCAAACTTCAAAACTTCTCTTTGCATCTTTAACCACTTTTTGCGAAATATTTATCTCGGAAAGGCGGCGGTTAATTGCCAAAAAAATGTGTGCTGCTGAGTGGCAATTAACCTACCTTTCCATATCCACAAAAAAATTTCTGGGATCTACAGATTCAGAAGCGGCTTCAACGAGTATTCGAGGTGCGTTTTTACGACCAAAGCTGCAATTTTGTCACGTCATCCGCTATGGTCACGCGCTGTTTGTTTACACAAATTAGGAAAAAATGTTAAATTCTTGCAAGAAACATAGCCCAAATATGATTATTCTATTTTTCTATTCAGAATTTTCGTCAAATAAACAATTCACTACTTCGATATGTGATTTTCGCTTTCAATATGTATCTCTTTTTCTAAGAATTTTCATAAATGCCAAATATTTTAGCGCATAAATAAACAAAGGATTTTATGTATGAAAGTTATTGTGTGATAGTGATAAAAACTGTTCATTTGAGTCAAAGTGCAGTCTTACATTCTCTGGTGACGAATAAAAGAACTCATTCTACTTTTCTATGTAGTCTATTTAATCAAGCGATGGAGCTGATATTTACTTTTTTCGAAAATTTGCATAATTGTCAAACGAGTATCAGGAAGATCGGATTTCATCCGACAAAATTGCGTTTCTGTCGTTCTTTAAAAAGGACAGTTAGGTAGTCAATTATAAGTAAAACAAACTTTGAATAATATATATATATATATATATATATATATATATATATATATTTTTTTTTTTTTTTTTTTTTTTTTTTTTAATGCAGCACACATACCAAAACTTACAAAATTACAATACTTACAAACATAGCTTACAAAACTACCACTTACAAAAATAACAGTAATTAGACTGCTTATACTAATTACAATACTCAAAACACTTACGCCAGATACAATACTTAAAACTATTACAGTCCATTTATAGCACGCGTCCTACATGACATACAAAACTTAAGATAAAGCCGCTTACACTAATTATACTATTACAATTACTTAAGGAACAAATTCAACGATAAAACGTGATTTCCTAACTTACTTACTTATCAAAGTAGCAAAAAGACCAAAGACAAATAATAATAGTAATAATAATACAATTTAATAAACAATGCTCAAAGCCTTACTTGCAACTCGGATTTGTGTTTTTCAATTTCAAGGTGACTCTTAAGTGTAGCGAAATAAGCTTCCCAAATATACTCTTCTTCTCTTCGAGACGCAGTATAGATATAATATTTAGCAATAATTAAACAGAGGTTTAAGCCAAGACGACGAGAAAGATCTTTAGTGAACCCATATATTATTTCTTGTTCTGATAAGGTGATTCAATTTTTTTTTCGTTCCACCAGAGGACAAATTGAGTCCAAAAACTCTGTACAGACGGGCAAGTTACAAAAAGGTGTTTCAAGGTTTGTTTCTCATTACAAAGGTGGCATTGCTCTTGTTGAGCAAGCGAATCTCTGAAAAGAGTAGCTTTAGTGGGCAAAATGTGATGAATGATCTTAAACTGAAAAATAGCAAGTCTAATCTCTTTAGTAACTTGGAAGGGAATACAGTAAGTAAGTCAAATCGTTTCGTTGTCAAAGTTAGCCTGTTTCATTCTCCTTTCTGCTGTAGGTCTTTCGAATTTCTGTTGCACCAAAAATCTGACTTGCGACCTTACAACTAATTTTATCTAGAGAAATTTTTTTATTGTTGTTTATAGAACACGTTTTAGATACGCTCTTATCTTTTAAAAGATTGATCCATTCTTGGGGTATCGCGTGACAAAGGCCATAATACTTCAGAAAGTTAGTCTTAATCTGAAATGTGGATACAAATTCATTAAAGGTTAAGAAAGAGCCGTCTTTGAAAATATCACTTACTTTTGTAATACCAGCATCATGCCACTGCCTGTAAAAGACTGAGGACCCATTAATTTTAATAAACCTATTATTCCAAATAATTTCCTCTAGTATTTGCTCTTTGGATTCGGGAGTAAAACAAATAAGTTTTTGCCAAGCTTCCAAGGCTTCCATATAAAAATCAATAGGTGTACTGACTTTGAGGAACTTCAGATCAAAATTGCATTCAAAGAGAAATCGGCCGCCAACGTTCTTAAGATATGCGAGAGGAATGTGACTCCAGCTAGCAGCTGGATTACTATCATTTAATCGTTTTATCCAAGTGGCTTTGAGAGCGTTGTTAACGATTTCAAAGTCAGGCATGTTAAGCCCTCCTTTCTCTTTTGGACCTATCATTGCCGTATGCTTGATTTTCGCTGTTTTCCCCCATATAAATGATTTGATAGCTTGATTAACCATAGTGATGAAGGGCGATGGAAACGATAGCATAGACGTGTTATAAATAAGTTTGGATAGTGCAAGGGTTTTCAGAATAGTTATACGACCATATAATGTAAGGTTTCTAGGGTACCAAATGTTAAGTAGAGTTTTCATAGAAGTGAGCTTTTGTTCAAAATTTTTTTGATGAGAAACATCTTCATTGTACGAAAAATGAATTCCAAGTGCGCAGACTGGTTCAGAAGGCCATGCAATGTCAAAATGCTTTGACTTTTTATTCCGATTCGCACCTAACCACATTCCTTCAGTTTTGCTTCTGTTTATTTCGAGTCCAGAACACCTCTGGAATGCATCCAGCAACTTGAGCAGATTTTCAGCTGAACCGAGATCAGCAACAAAGGCGGTTGTATCATCTGCGTATTGTGAAACTTTAAATTCGTTGTCAAAAATCTTTATTCCGCTAATGGGTTTGTCTTGTCTGATTGCATTTCCTAATATTTCTGCGCATAACACAAAGAGAGCACCGGAAAGTGGGCATCCTTGCCGTACGCCTCTCTGAATTTCAAAAAACTCGGAAGCATATCCATTGTTCACGACGCAACTAGAACAATTATTGTAAAAAGTTTTAATCCATCGTTGAAATTGAGGACCAAAATTAAACACTTCTAGCGTCTTAAAAAGGAAGTTCCGATCAAGTGAATCGAACGCTTTTTTAAAGTCAATGAATAATGCAATGCCGTGTATTTTTTCTGATTCTGTTACTTTCATTATGTCTTGGATTAGTCTGATGTTTTGACCGATATAGCGACCCTTCACGTAACCAGTTTGATCTTCGTTTATTAGTTTAGGGAGTATCTTGGCTATTCTGTGGGCTATGGTTTTAGTTGCGATCTTGTAATCTACATTAAGTAAAGTGAGAGGTCTCCAATTTTCGAGATAAGATCTGTCTTTTTTCTTTTTCGGTATTACCTTAATGATTCCTTGCTTTTGAGTTATGTTCATTTTTCCCCGATCAAGTGCATAATTAAAACTTTGTGTCATCTCTTCTCCTAACAAAGGCCAAAAAAAAAAAACAAATAGAACTCTACAGAAGGCCGTCGCTCCCTGGGCACTTTCCTTTAGCGCATTCTTTCAGCACATTATAACATTCCTCATTACAAAGGGGGTCTTCAAGTTTATCCTGTTCAGATTTTTCTAGTTTAGGCAGATTTGCATCCTCAAAAAATAAATCGTTATATGATGCGTCACACGGCCTATTAGTGTAGAGGTCTTTATAAAAGTCTTTGTGATTTCAAGATCTCGTCTGGGTCATTAATTTCTTTGCCATCGTATTTTAGCTTTGTGATATGTGTTTTAGAATGCTGCCTTTTTTCTAGGTTAACAAAGTACTTGGTGTTTTTCTCACCTTCTTCATGCCAACGAATCCTGCTCCTTACAATGGCCCCCTTTGTCTTATATTCCGCGATCTTATTTAATTCAACTCGTAGGCGATATAGTTCTGTGATATTTTCTTTTGACCTGTTTGTTTTAAGCATGTTCATCAGATGATCTATTTGTTTTTGTAGTTCTCTTTCTTTGCTTCTTCGGATTTTACTCTTTCTTTTCGAATACTGAACGCAAAAGCCTCTCACTTCCATCTTAAGCATATCCCAGTAAAGACCTTTGTTTTCAAGGTATTTGTGTTTTACTTTGTATTCAGGAATCTGGGCTGCAAGTTCGGCTGTGAAGTTGTCATCTTTTAGTAACGAATTATTAATTTTCCAGAAACCTGGGCCGCGCTTAGCGTATTCCTTAGACTGAAGTACAAAGCTAACTGCCGAGTGATCGGAGAAAGTGGGGCTTGTAATGGTGGTGCTTAGCAGAGATGAAGAGAGATCCTTGGAGACTAACCAGTAGTCCAAACGGCATTGAATCTTTAATGAGTTGTTGCGTCACGTGAATTGCGATTGATTTGGGTGTTGGCTTCTCCAGGCGTCTTGCAATTTATGATTATTGCATAAATTAGTTATTTCTCTAATCACTGACCGTTCTCTTTCTATAGAAGTGCCGCCTGCTTTATCTAGCGGTGTTAACGCGCAATTTAAGTCACCTCCTAAAATAATTTGCATGTTTCCATATTGTGCAAGCTTGTTGTTAAGATTGGAGAAAAGTAATTTGTGTTGCGTTGTCATTTGGAGCGTAAACATTGCATAGCAAAAAAGGGGAATCATGAATAGTGACTTCGAGCATCAAGTACCTCCCATGTTTGTCAGCGACAGTACTGTCAAGTTGAAAGTCGATTTTAGGATTAAATAGAATCATCACACCCTTGGAATGACTAGATCCATGACTGTAATGGATTTTACCGCCCCATTCTGATCTCCATATTTCTTCTCCGCCTTTAGAGGAGTAGGTTTGTTGCAAAAATACAATATCGGCCTTGCTATTATGGGCTCAACGAAAGACCTGCCTCCTCTTTCGCGCCTGGTTTAAACCTCTTACGTTGATTGATAGAAACGATAATCTAATTGGCATTGCCATGACTAACTTTTTAAGTTTTGAATGTATTTTTCCAAGATATCTTTTAAGAGGCAAATGTGCTCTAGTCAGATTGATTCATAGCGGCTTCCTTTGAAATGTACAACCGTATCGGCAACTTGTAAGAATCGATGTAAAATGTAAAGTAATTTGCAGTGTGGTTGTTATAAGTGAATTCATATTGTATTGTATTATTGCCTAGATTTCTGAAGGAAATCTCAACTGAGCAAGAAAATTGAGGATTTTCTTTATTTAATTATAAGTTAGAATCTTGGGCAATTGAAATGAAAAAGATACGACCACACTAACGACTACACTACAAATGACTTATTTTTGCTTTAGACCATCCCCCTTTTTTTTCGTTTATGTCGAATGCCTTTTCTGATTTTGGGTCGGTCGGTCGCAAAAAAAAAAAAAAGAAACCAAAAAAAATGGAAAAGGAGTCAAAGTCATATCCGTGGAGCCTGGAAACAACAAGACGTGGTTATAAAGTCAACATGGCGGCAATGGAGGAAGGAAAAATCGACATCGTGGTTAAACTCAAGCGAGAACAGCGAAAAAAGGATGAACAACCAAAACTGTATGGCAAAAAATTGCCTATGTTTCGGATTAAAGTGACATTTGTTTGAAATAAAGTGTCCTTGCCTTTTGCATAACGTTTTTGAAAACGCGAAAATCTGGGTCGGTCGGACGACGCTAAATAGAGAAAATAGGGGGATGGCCGTAGTGCGCATTCATTGTTGATTCAGGAAGGGGTAGTTTATCTCTCTTTTTATTCTGACCAATCTTTCCAACCATTGAAATACAATTGAAAATGCAATTTTTCAACAACTGAAAGACCACCCCTATCCCCGATGGAAAATAGCGCTCTTTGGTTTTAACACGAATTAATTCGGGGAAAGGGGAGTGGCCTTCATTTCCCTTGTGGTTCCGTTCGAGATTGCAGGTTGTTACCTGGAAATAAATCCAACGAAAATAAAATAAAAATCTTAGCTAGTACTTTCGACACTTTCAGCAGTTTTCGAATTTAGTGTCGCCTTACTTTACTGTTTTTTTTTTTCATGAAATACCAAACATTAAACAGGTTTTGCTGATCGCCTCGTATTCTGAGTTCAAAAAATAATAGAGAGCTTAAGCAAAGGCGTTTCTGAGCCATGGACGTCAGCCGGAAATTGAACCTTCTCGTCTTTAGCGCTTATTGTCAGCTTTTCGTCCTTAAATTCAAGTAGTAAGTGCTAAACCGAAAGCTTTCTTACTTATTTTTGGTGGTAAAACTTCGTTAAAACCTTAAACATTCGCCTTCCGGTTGCCGTCCGTGGCTAAAAAATGTCTGTGCTTTAGCTCTCTAATATCGCTTCAGTGTTTTCTTAGTTCCTTTACTTCACCGCCATCTTACTTGCCACAAGAACAGGATCTCACTATAACTCTTCTATGGCGTCAATATAGGGAATTTTTCTTTGCGATTTCCAACCACTGTCAACGCATACCTTGCGCAAATATATTTCAGTTCCACGACTTTAAGGTTTTTGAGCTTCTTGCCTTTTGCGATTTTCAAAAGACAGTGGGTGCTGAAGATCTACTGCTTTGTAAACATCAAGCCTTAGGTTCTGTTACGAAGAACGGCCTTCCCAGCTGCTGAAATCATCATCATTAAGATTCTCCTCCTCCTCCTCCTCCTCCTCCTCCTCCTCCTCCTCCTCCTCCTCCTCCTCCTCCTCCTCCTCCTCCTCTATTGTAACCGGATGAGATCCTTTACGTTTCTGTAAAGCAGACAATCTGGAGAAAAAACTGTAATTTGGCAAGCGGGTGTCCATTCTTCAAGTAAAATCAATGAGTCTTTGGCATCCTGCATCTCTTTTGCCACATCTCCTGGATTCGCCTTTTTTCCACTAAGAAACCCTTCATTGAATTTGGCTATCAAAAAAGCTTTTACCTTCTTGGAGGTTTTAGTTCCTGTTTTGGGAACTTTCAGTGCCCATCCTTGCACAGGAACGTCATCAAATGGTCGGTGACCCCAATTTTTTTTCTTAACAGATCACTTTTGCTAACGATTATCTACGTTTTGTAAGAAATATATGAAAAAAATCTATCCATTAAAAGTTTTATTTTGTTTTTTTTTTGTCCCACGAACGTTCGAATTCCGCTTTTTGATTTTTTTGTCTTGCCGTACGACAGGTTTAAATGCCTCTTCCAGGGCTAAGTTTTGCAAAAAGGATGGCAACACTTCGAATTATCTACGCAACAGACGCACTTCTCCAAAATATGACCAAGATTGTTTGCCTCCGTTTACTCATCATCGATATTTTAAACTACAAACCTTGTAAACCATGCTAAATTACGTGCACCAATTATTCAAAATCAGGGTAGTTTTCTACAGGCTTTATCTCTGAAACAAAGTCGGTGACTCCCACGTTATTTTTGGTATTTCTGACACAAGTAACTCATTAAGGACAGACCATTAGAAAAGTGATGGGGAGGGGAGGGAAATTTTGGCTTGCAGGAATTCTTTTTTCCCCATTGCCTGTGCAGAATTTTTTTTTTTTACTGTAGCCCTATAAACGATTTTTTTTTGATAAAATTTACTTCATGTACAATTTGCTATAGAATTAATTAAAACCAGTGTTACTTTGATTTATTAAATACATAGCTTGTACTTCAACGTTACTTTTTTTATTTTATGACATAAAAAGTAAGTAGCAGTTTACAGGTGTATAGTGAAAACTTGTGTAATTAATATACCTGTCAGGCCCGTAGGAATTAATTTGAAGTGAGGGAGCCCAAAAGTTAGCACTGGTTGTGACGGTATTAAAATCGGCAGGGGTAATTTTTCGAACGCCGAACGCAGAACGCCGAACCAGTAAGACACTACCTCTCTGGAACCTCTATTTTCATTCGTCCACTGTAAACACTACCTCTTTTGTTATTCAGGACTAGGGGCATTGTTATGACCTGTTAACTATTGTTTAAAGAACCAATGAAGTAACTCGTTCCGAGAGGTAGTGGGCGACCCCTATTCAACCGTGGCGGATTTATTTTCCCAACCGACAAAAAAGAATCATGCAAGGGAAAATGTCAGTAAGACACTACCTCTCTGAAACCTCTATTTTCATTCGCCCACTGTAAACACTACCTCTATTGTTATTCAGGGATAAGGGCATTGTTATAGCCTGTTATGTATTGTTTTAGGAACCAATGAAATAACTCGTTCCGAGAGGTAGTGGGCGACCCTTGAATAGGACCTCAGCTTTGCGACATATCTCGGGCCATGTACTCCTGCTTACGTCAAGCCCGAGAAGATGGTTAGGCAAGTCCTTGTCGCAAGCCTTCATAGGAATGATGGCAATATTATCTTTTCCTGGCTCTGGACCGCAAAGCAAATCCTCTTAATAAAAGGAAAAACTCATTTCGAGATCATGATATATTGCATACTAATTGGATCACGTTTCCTGTTGTATTTACCTACGGTATAGAATGAAAACTGGCAGGTGCATTAAGGGAAAAAACATGCTTGTTCGTAATGTGTATTGAAATTGATTGTTTCAGGGTCGTTATGGCTCATATTCTCTCCACATGAATTTAGGCTAAGTGCTTTCTACAAAAACAAAGAAAATTCTTCACATTTTATTTTCAAACATCTCTTGACCGTTCAGTTGCAGGTTGTACATTTCAAAGGAAGCCGCTATGAATCAATGTGACTACAGAACATTTGCCCAGAAGATTTCTGGGAAAATACATTCAAGGTTTAAAAATAAAGTATTATTTTAAGTCTTATAGTTTACTTATTTCTAAAGCACGACAGAAATGCATTTTGTCGGATGAAATCCGATCTTCCTGATACTCGTTTGACAATTATGCATGCAAATTTTCGCAAAGTAAATATCAATCCATCGCTTGATTAAATAGACTACATAGAAAGGTACAATGAGTTCATTTATTCGTCTCCCGAGAATGTAAGACTGCACTCTGACTCAAATAAACAGTTTTATCACTATCACACAAGAACTAATTCATACATAAAATCCTTTGTTTATTTATGCGCTAAAATATTTGACATTTATGAAAATTCTTAGAAAAAGAGATACATATCGAAAGCGAAAATCACATATCGAAGCAGTGAATTGTTTATTTGACGAAAATTCTGAATAGAAAAATAGAATAATCATATTTGGGCTATTTTTCTTGCAAGAATTTAACATTTTTTCCTAATTTGTGAAAACAAACAGCGCGTGACCATAGCGGATGACGTGACAAAATTGCAGCTTTGGTCGTAAAAACGCACCTCGAATACTCGCTGAAGCCGGTTCTGAATCTGTAGATCCCAGAAATTTTTCTGTGGATATGGAAAGGTAGGTTAATTGCCACTCAGCAGCACACATTTTTTTGGCAATTAACCGCCGCCTTTCCGAGATAAATATTTCGCAAAAAGTGGTTAAAAATGCAAAGAGAAGTTTTGAAGTTTGCTTGCTGCAAATTGGTTTTTGTACTGAAAGTTTAAAAATGCTTCAGAAAGGTCGATAATGGCTTATCACAAGTCTATATAAGTCCAGGTGATAGAATCTTAAAGATAGGAGCCTTCAAAGAGCGCGTTTATTTATAAAGCTTGTTTAATTGTTGAGTGTATTATTAAACGGCACTTTTTGAAATTAACGGTCGGTTTTTGGGGGGGTGGTCTGATCTCGAAAACGAAAAGCTCTTGAAATCTAAGAATACTGCCTTTCAACATCACTGATCGAATGTATAAAACAGCCAAAATATGGAAGGAATCGGCCGACCCCGATCCGTGGCCTCTGCCCGGTATTCTGTGACAATCACACTTAAATATCATTACGAACTATTTCAAATTCAGACCATCGAAATAACAGTTGTATAAATCTTTCGGAAACCTACGGTTAAGAGCGCATCAAAATACATCTGCTTAACAAAACATTTAAAGTTTCTAATCAATTTGAAACAGTTTGCAATAGAGATGCTAGAAAATGTGCGAACCAGGAACTGAAACAGCAAGGCTAATTTTTAAAAAGTTACTGCTTCACCTACCAAAAGAATCGTAATCCATTCCGTTTAATCTGGGTTCCTGAGAATATTCTCCCTCACTATCTAAAATTAAATTTGTATTGTGATCAGTATAAATGTACGTAAACCATTTGTATGGCCTATTTAAGGTTTGTACCTTCGCAGATGGCCATTTATAGACTTTGCAAATCCTAATTCCTAATTTTGTGGGATTGTAAGAACATTTGCATTCATATTCTGTTAACCTATCTTTCCCTTTAATTCGTGGCCGAATTTGTTTATCTATACTAATCTGTGTTTTAATTTTTTGAGCTATACTGTTATGAAAACTCAAAGGTAAATCTTATTTCTGTCAATAGCCCTTTCATGGATTATGTTTCGTAACTACAACGATAACAATAACAAGATAATAACATAAAAGCCAGGAAATTTCAATGCAATTCTCGAGTTAAAAAATAGACTCAACTTTGTCTATTGTTCATTGCGGTATTAACTGTATCATTTAAATATCATTACGAACTATTTCAAATTCAGACCATCGAAATAACAGTTGTATAAATCTTTCGGAAACCTACGGTTAAGAGCGCATCAAAACAAATCTGCTTAACAAAACATTTAAAGTTTCTAATCAATTTGAAACAGTTTGCAATAGAGATGCTAGAAAATGTGAGAACCAGGAACTGAAACAGCAAGTAGTAATGTACTACACTCTGAGGCTAAAATTATTTTTGGTTCAGATTGTATAATATTATTACTTTCAATACTGGATAAAAAAAATGGATAAAAAATGGATACAAAAATATTCTATACTATTTTTAAAAATTATAATCATTGCTGGTGTTTTGCGTTGAATCAAAAACTGGAAAAATTATATGTTCTTTAAAAAGCTAAGCTTTTTGAAGATCAATTATTTCTAAATGCTCTTATACTATTTTTAAAAATTATAATCATTGCTGGTGTTTCGCGCTGAATCAAAAATGGTCTTATACTGAAAAAACAAATCTATACTATTTTTAAAAATTATAATCATTGCTGGTGTTTCGCGCTGAATCAAAAAATGGTCTTATACTGAAAAAACAAATCTATACTATTTTTAAAAATTATAATCATTGCTGGTGTTTCGCGCTGAATCAAAAAATGGTCTTATACTGAAAAAACAAATCTATACTCTTTTTAAAAAAATTAGTTCGTTTATTTTCAGAGTGTTTTAACAATGCATGGATACAAAGCTTGCTCTTATAGTGTTTTAACAATGCATGGATATAAAGCTTGCTCTTATAGTCTTTCTACAAATTTTGGAATCAGTTGTTTTTTATGCTGTCTAGAATGATGTTGATTTGAGGTGATATCACTTTTGATGTGATTTTGTGTTCATTATCATTATCATCATCATTATCATCATCATCATTATCATTATCATCATCATTATCATTATCATCATCATTATCATCATCATCATCATTATCATTATCATCATCATTATCATCATTATCATCATTATCATTATCATCATCACTGTTTTTTACGCAAACATATTTTAGTTCTTTTCTCAATTCGAAATCGTCTTCATAATCATCATCGCTATCTTCATTATTGTTATTTTTTATGCCAGCTCTTATTAATCCCTTCTCTAAAATGTCGAGTTTTTTGTCAATGATTTTTTTATCGATTAATAAATCTATTTTTTTATTAATTAGATTGTCATATTTTTCCTTGATTAAATTGAATCTACTGGGCATTTTGATATATAATATATATATATTATATATTTAAATCAATTTTTTATTGCGTTTGAATTAATAAAGTATACCATAAGCTAATGTATCATTTTGATCTCTTAATAAAATACTGTCACCAAGGTGGGAATTTGTATTTATATTTAAATCGCAAGATATGAATTTATTTTTTGAATTGAGTTTAGTTATGTAGCACTTTTCATCATTTTTAATGTTTATAAACTCTACATGATATACTTTATCAAGGCTGTGTAATATACATTTATATCCTATTGTGATTATTTTAGGTATTTTGTGGAAGAATAATTTAACCTTTTACGATATTATCAATGGGTTTAATGGTTGATGATTTTCTCTTATATATTTTAATGTTTTTGAAGATATCGAACAAGCAGTAGTTGACGAGATTGCTATCGTTTTTGGATATATTGAGGTTTAATTTAGCTGATATAGGAATGAAAACCATTTTTTCATATCTTTGTTCTTTTAGAGATTTTTTTCACTTGAGTGACGATTTTTTCATAAGTGTTATCTATTGAATTTAGAAATTCGGATTTGTTTATGCATATAATGATTGATTTGATACCATTGACTCTAGTGATTAAGCTGTGTTCATATCCTTGATTTATGCTGTTTAGAGTTTCATTCGGTTTTGCTGATATTAATAGCATTGCTATATCAGCAATTGATGAATTTTTTATCAATTCATTTGTAAGACACTTATGCCCTGGATTGTTTACTATTTTAATTTCTGTTCCGTCAAGAAAGAATTTTTCTATTGTTGAATGGATTGTTATTCCTTTATCTTTTTCATTTTTATCTGTATCGATGAGATTTGATAGCCATTGTTTTGATTCGTTGATTGCATTATTGATTTCTCTATTGTTTATAGCTTCAGTGTTGATTAAAATGCGTGATATTAGACTGCTTTTGCCTACATCGACTCCACCAATGCATGTTGTTATCATTCTTATATATAATATATGATATATTTTATATTTTTATATTATGATGACCATACGAATAACTAGTAATAACATTATAAAAGCAACTGAGATTTATTTTAATATCCATAAGGATATGTTTCTATACAGTCTTCTGATATGTATTTTATAGCGCGCTTGTCATACCTGAAGTTGTATACCTTTTCTTCGTATTTGTTTACGATTTGTTTATTTTGTCTGGTTATCTTATTTTCATTTACTAATGTGAGTTCTTTTATATTACCCTTCACCATCATAATCATATTTGTATGATTAAGTATTTGTGAATTTTCATGATTAAGCGTGAAACCCTTGATGACGCACTTTTGCTTATTATCACCATATATGAAGCTATAATTTTTAGGTCCTCCTGAAACGAATGTATTATTTATATATTCACCATCTAATTCATCTGTTAAATCACCTAACATGTCACCTGTTTTAATTTCATTACCATTTGGTGAATTTATATATATAATACTATCGGTATCGAAATATAATACTTGTTTATTCAAATAGTCTAGTTTCTCATAAAGCATTAAACGTGCAGAGGATGTCGTGAAACAGGCTAAATAGATGTTTGTATTATAGGAATTATCAACGAACTGATCCTTATAAGTGTAACTCATCTGCACCATTTCATCACTTATAAAATTCATGTTTAAATTGCCAATTGTGTCGTCGAGAACTATTTGATAAAATTCATTTATATCAGTGACGTATTTACATTGATTCATATTATTTCGTTGCCCGAATTTGCCCCATAGTGAATTTAAACACATTTTAGCAATAGCTCGTAAACCAGAATTTTCATGTAATTCACCTAAATCAATGTCTAAATTCTTCTTAACTTTATTTCTGAAAATCAATTCTTCTTTATCATTTTTGAAATTATATTTTGTTGATTCGAGTTTGAGCTTCATGAATTTTTTTATATAACCCTTGAATAAATCATGGCTTGACTTTTTGAAATGCCAAACCTCATATATATTTACGACTGTATAACCTTTTTTAATAGCTTTGTTAACCTCATCAGTAGTCCAAGTTCCAATGAATTCTCGTTTGTCGTCACTATGTTGACATTTTTCTTGTTGCTTTGATTTAGCACATGTTATACAAAGAGGGAACATTAATTTTTCAGATTTTTCACATTTTATTTTCTGAGGTAAAACAGGATGATATAATTCTCTTGGAGGTAAAATTTTACATTTTATGAAGCCATACCATTTCTCATCGTATTTTTCTGGTGAAATGATTTTTTCAGGATGACCTATTGGATATTTTTTGTAGTATTGAACTGTTGGATACAGTGAACAGAAATCAACGTATTTACCACATTCATCTTTTTTTCAATTTATACAATAATTTAGTAGCGTTTGTACGACCTCCATAAAAAGCATCTCTTGGGTTTAGTGGCTCAACGACTTCTCTATTCCACTCCTTTTTATAATATTTTTGAAAACCTACATCATTTTTTAATTTACATTCCCACATTTCAATAAGATTGTGACCAGCAGCTGTTATTTTGTTATTTTTAGCCTGTGTTTTATTATACAAAGTGCCCATATCACATTGGTTCTTAGTGTTGATGACATCAGGTTTGTAACAATCTTTACATCCATGCCAGAAACACCCTTGAAATTCATAAACAGTATTTGTAGATTCACAAAACCCATCTACTTTTAATTCGTTGTTGATGAGTTTTTCACCACCATCCAAAGCATGTTGAATTTTAATATTATTTTTCTTACTTATGTAATCAAGCCAAGCAATACTGACTGCACTATGGTTTTCTGTTTGAACGACATTATCAACCACAGCTATGGTGTTTTTAGGCATATAATTACATCTATAAATAGTCATACAAACACCAGCTATTGTTATGTATTTTAGTGGATCAATATTTTCTTGGTTCATAAAATCTTGTCTGAATTTTAACATACATCTTCTTAATATATCAACATCTGACCTACAGTATTCAATTATTTCTTTTTTGAAATCGAAAACATAATTTTCATTAACACGTTCATCATACCATTGTAAGAATTTTTCTCTTTCTTGTGTTTTCATTTGATTGTAACCATAATGCTTTTTAGAAGGTAGTTTTCCTATATAGTTTTGATTGCATTTTTTATTAAAATAATGAGGAAAATATCCTTTTTTTAACTCACTTAAACCAAACGTTTTAGGGAATGATGCTAATGGTTGTTGTATGAAATTTAAACTGTCAATTATCTTGATTCTTAATTTCGAAATTTCCATCATCATAATTTTTGCTCCATTGTAAATGCAATATGGTTTAAAACCATTATCTATACACCATTTAAGAATAAAATGTGAATCGTAACCTTTGGAATTATGAGCTATGAATGTATATCCTTTATATTTTTCATTGAAAACACCATTACAAAAACTATTAATATCATTAAATATTGACTCATTGCCATTAAAATCATGATGTATAGCTAAATTAACTTCATGTGTTCCAGTGTTTTGTATGCATTCAAAATCAAAGAATAAATATTTTTCATTATATGTTTTACATGAGTGACAATAATCTTTTTTGGCAAGACTTTTATTTAATCTGCAAGGGGTTTTGTTATTTTTGATGCAATTACCTCCCTTGCATTTTATTTTTTTCATGAAACATTCATGCTTGTTCTCACAATATTTATTGCAATTATTACACATTTTGAACCCACATTTATGTATTTTAATGTATGGTTTTAGTATGATTTGATTGCATTTTAAACATTTTGCTACACTGCTACATACTGAATCATCACTATCTTTTTTCGATCGATTACTTGTATGGTTTTTAAAACAGCTGTTACCATGAAATACACGATTGCATTGCTTACATGTTATGTTTTTACCATCACATTTATTTCCATCAGGAAAATATTTGAAACAAGAAAGGCATTTTTGTGGACATTTGTGTTTATCGCGTCTCGTGTATGCTTTTTTGCAACTATGACAGTAATATGCTACATCAAGAAAAGCTGTCATTGATTTTATTACATCAAAATGATTACGGGTTTTGTATAAATAAATTTTATCTGTTTTGCCATTATTAGCAGTATATATGATCTCATTGAACTGTTCAGAATCTATGATATTTATTTCTATACCTAAATATGATGCAAAGTTATTTACATCTTCTAAAGAATTTCCATAATCGTTAATTTCAACATTGGCATTATTATGAAGTTCTTTGGCTTGAATTTGTTGTAGTTTTCGACTTTTATTGAATCCATCTTTCAACTGAGTTGTTGTGTAATTTTCAGGGTGTAAATTAGCATAAGCTGTTACAATAGCTCTTGCTAAACATATTGTGTCATTATTTTTTATTGTTATAATACATTGCTTTCTATTAACTGTTTGTTTTGATAAATATAAACGACCTTGTCCTGTAGGTATTTTGACAGATTGAACGATAATTTTACATTTTTCTAAATCAATTTCTTTGTACTCCAATGTGTTTATCACATCTGAAAGTTGATTTAACTTGAAATCAGAAACTTTTAACATTTTTGTCGAAATTGGGTGATCTAATGTATCATTTGAAATTACCAATCTGAATCTATCATTGTCTTTTAACTGTCTTTTCTTTATTGTCATTTCAACCATTTTTTCAAAGACACTGAAAACGTCATTTTTATCACCAATGAAATTTTTACGTACATTTATTTTGAATTCATTGGTATAAGCATTGAATTTTTTATTCACTGTATTACCTATTTCAGTTATTTTGAAAAGAGGTTGGTCATTGGATGTTGTATCAAAAATGCTGTCATCAAAATTAAATTCATTTGAGAGCTTAGTTTTAGGTGTTAAAATTGTTTTTATTTTTTTATGCTGTTTTCTTATGAGCCTTTCTTTTTGTTTTAATTTACGATCCAATTCCAAATATTTCTGATAATCTTGCCTTGCTTCATTTATGAAATCAGTTGTTTTTTTTATATTTCTTTCACGCTGTATTTTTTTCAGTATTACACCTCTTGATGATTTAGTCATTAGTTGTAACCATGTGTAACCAAGCTTTTTTGCATCTTGTGAGTACTTGGAAAGCTCTTTTAGTGACATGCTTGGACTCTTTTCTTGTTTTTGAACATTTTTTCTTAAAATTAGTTCTATTAAAGCATCCTTGGATAATTTATTGAGTTCATGTTTATTCATATATTTATCTGATATAAAATATTTTATCAATTGACCATCATCTACATGAGTCGAAATCAATTGATTAGGAGAGCGCTTGAGAAAATTGCAATCCACTGATGGAGTCTGAACAATTTCCTTTTTTGGGAACATATTATTTTTCATGTTATTTATATATTTGTGTTTTTTCTTTAAGTCTTTTTATAAAATATTTTTTATGAACTTATTTTTTAAAATGATATAAGGATAAGTATTGTTATGATTAATATGGAAATAAAACTTAATGACGAGTGCTATAAAGTACATAAAGTATATAATCTATTTGCTGCTAATGATAGTGGTAAAATTATCAATATTGTTAAAAACCAACATTTAATACCAAAAAAAGGTAGGGATAACTTTTACAAAATTTTAATTAGAAAATATGGCCAAACAGGAAATAAAACCTATAATGTTCATGATTTTATTTATGAATGCTATTTTGGTTCGATTCCTGAAAACAAAATTTTAATACATATGAATAAAGATAAAAGTGATAATTGTTTATGCAATCTTAAATTGATAAAACTAAAAAAGAATGATGAATATAAAAAGCATCCAATTTATAGTAACTATGAGTCTAATAAGGATGGGTTGATTAGAAACGCTGAAACAAAAAGGAGCTTGAATGGATACAACTGTAATAATGGCTATATTACTATTACCTTAAGAGATAATTGTAAAAAATCAGGAAAAACATTTTATTCACATAGATTCGTTTATGAATGCTTTTATGGAGTTATTAGTGATAATGAAGTAATTATACATGAAGATAGTGATAAAACCAATAATAAATTAAACAATCTTCATTTAATATCCAAAAAAGAAAAATACATGAAATATGATAATAAAAACTATAAAAACAAACGACGCGTTAAAGCAATTAACATTAAAACAAATGTTGTATCATATTACAAGAGTATGTATTCTGTACAAAAGCATTTATGTATCAACGCTGGAATAGTTAAAATGTGCTGTGAAAATTTAAATAATTGTAAAACAGGTATTTCTAAAAAAGATAAACACGCTTATAAATTCGAATATATTTGCGAAAATGATCAAAACATAAAATGTAAATAAGAACATCATTGAATTGGTTACCAAAAATGTTTCATTTTTGGTTACCAAAATGATAACAATTTAAGTATACATAGTATACCAAAACATACCATTTGTGGTATATTTTTTCTTTACAAATATATTATAGATAACTTTGTTTTTAAATGTAATATATATAGAATGAGTTGTAATTCGCAAATTCACGATGAATTAAAGAATATGGATGAGCCAGTTTGTCCATTTTGCAATCAACTATTGATAGAAGGTAACAAGGATGATGAGCCATGCTGTAGTGAACCAAATGTAGGTAATAAAAACGGAATGAATGTCTGTTTACATTGCGGTTTAGTTAATTGTTGCGAATATGACAAAGGGTACCTTGATTTTTATGAGAATATGTATAAAATACGACGAAAATCAATATATCAACGTAAATATCATATCGAGAATGTTATGAATGATATATGTTCTGAAAACAGTATTGATTTGACTTATAATCAAAGAGAGCGTATCTTTAAAGTATTTGCCGAAATTAGTGATATTATTCCTACTGTAAATGGTAGGCGAAATCGTTTAATAAACACAAAATATATCCTCAGACAGTTATTCAAATTGCTTGATCTTCCATTTGAATGTATAAAGATTACTAAATCGAGAAAAACGCTTGAATTTTATAATAGATATTGGGCAAAGATTTTAGAATTGAAAAATACAGAGATATTGCGCATTATAAAGTGAATTGTTTGTTATATCTGTTAACATATTCATCTACAGTTGGACATTGATCAATTACAATATCATCAATCACTTTTAAATCGCTCAGAAAAGCATTTTCATCAGATGGTAAGCCTCTCAAGAAGCATTTTATCTGTATACAAACTTTCTCATAACTTGTGTATGCAAATTTGCATTTATTTACTTTATCACAAATGTTACTCTTTGTGATATATCCATGTATCAAAATTCCCGATCCAGTTAAACAACCTATAACAATAGGATTTAAAGTAATACTCCCAATAACTGATCCTATTACAGTTAAGCAAATTGAGGTCATCTGCAGAGATAGATAAATACGTTTTAATTTCTTATACTTCCACTTATAACATATCTGTAATCGGTGATAATTATTATACAAATTTTTCAATTCATTTACTCTGTCTTCTGATAATTTGTTTGATATGTGATTAAAATTCATCATATATATTATATGCTTAGACTATGTTTTATTTCTATTTTTCAATCTGTTATATAATTTCCTAATATTTTGGGACAATCGTTCAATAGTTTTCAGTATATCATGTATTAAATCTGCAGTTTTCATATATCAATAAATTAGATAAAATACACTCCATCAGCTTTTTCAAGGAAACATATTTTATTGAATTCTTTTGAAGAAAAACTGTAAGCATTGGTTGATATTCCTATTCGTTTTATTTTATAAGGCAATTCTATTATGATTTTTCTTGTTGTAACGCTTCTCACATTGACATTTTTGTCTAAATAAGCTCCATTTACCAAACCATATCTTACATTGTTACCATTTTTCATGATCCATATAAAAAGGTTTTTATTTTGATATTGACTTAACACACTTAATTGATGATTATTATCGTTTTGATTGTCGATGATGAGTTTTTGGTTATTTATGCTATAACGAGGATCACTATAAGTGAATTTTTTGTCATTAGTAATTCCTCCGAAACCAACAAGATTTTTTGTTGCATCTGTAAATGTTGTGTTGTGTTTAAAGCTGATAAAAATTGTATATTTATTTGTACTAATTGTTTTGCTTAATGAAATCACAGATCCATTTAAAACAGTTCCTAACTGTTTATCAAACAATGATAAATCGAAATCATCTTTCATATATTCAGTTGTAATATAACCATTATCGTTTTGACATTTTACATATTTTACTTCAGCGCCATATGTATCATCTACTATAAAATTATTTGGATCAGTTATATCAAAGTAAGTTTCGAATATTTCTGTGTAATAACTTTTAGGTTGTAATACCTTCATTAAAGTTACGGTAGAATCATTAATATCTTTTTTTGAAGTTGATATAGCTGTATTCAATTGTTTCAAATTTACAGCCCCAGAGTCATTATTTATGTTATCTCCTAATCCAACGATTTTATTACCCTGCATGTCAATTTCTTTATTAAAATAGACGAATCCATTTTCAATAAAATATAAAGCGTCATATAAACCAGGATTAATATCTGATTGAAGACTTACAACACCATAAATGATGAAATAAGTTTGAAATTTGGATGGATATGATACACCAGCATTCAATTTGATTTCAATATCTATGAACAAGTAATTGTTATAAGCATTTTGACTTTTGGTGAACTGACAAATCAATCTTGAATACTTACGTGAAAATAATGTTTTTTTCTTAACGTTATGAACTGTTTCAATGGAAGAAACACCATTCAAGAAGATGCTTTCTACATCGGAACTTATCCACATCAATTCAAAACATAAAGTATAATCATCATTAGAAAGTGGGTATAAATTGACACCGATTCTAGAGCTATAGTACCCTTTTGAAGTATCAAGGAGAAGATTCATATCAATAGTATTTTTATTAATTTGATGTGGAGATAAATTATATTTTTTAATGTCTCCTAATTCAACATCATTCTCTTCAGTTAATTGACTATTATGATATTCCATAATATATCTAAATGCATTTTCGTCATTTGCTGTTCCAATAGTTTTACTGATTTGCGAGTCTACATATTTTTTATTGACAGCATCAGTATCATTCGTCGGTTTTTCAAGAGAGATTATTTTATTATTTCCCATATCTAAATCACCAGACATAATATTAGAACCATCAATCAAAACCACATTAGATGTATTAAATATCACTTTCTGAATTTCACTATCAACATATTCTTTATTGGTAGCACTTGATTTATATAAAGGTTGAGATAAATAATAAATTTGCCTTTTTTTATCGGGATGAAATGAGTTAAACAAAATTGAATCTTGTAATTGACCTCCAATATTTTTGTTCAAATATTTGGAAGATAAATATTTTATATTTGGAACATCTCTTTCATTATTTGAATTAATATCAAAATTTGGTACTTGCAACCTTGATTTGAGTGATTGTACCACATTTGTTTTCATATCAAGTTTCTGGTCAATATATTTCTTATTCATTACGTTCGTCATATTACTATACCCTGGATCAAAATCAGGAATATTTATGATGCTTTTGAAAGTTTGCTCATCACTTGTTTCAAGATCAGCTTTTTTATTCAAATCGGTTTTATCAGCTTTTAAATCGTCCTTCATATCGACATATTGCTTGTTGGTGATTGTTTTATCATTCCATGAGTTTGGATCATAAACTTCACTGTTTTGGATACTGTATCCTTTCAAATCAAAGAATGTTTGAGTCTTGCTGTCTCTTTTCAAGAAATTGTTTTTGAGATATTCTTTGTTGACAACGGATCCGTAGTCTTTTTTGATGGTATTATAATCAGAATCATCAGGTACATCATCTTGAGTCTTAACATTGAAAAGTATTTTATTGTCCATATCATAGTTACCATGGCTAGTCATTTTAAAACCAACTCCTTGAGGCCCAGGGGGTCCTTGTTGACCAACATCCCCAGGTGTTTGTGATATTTGTTTATCGTTGAATAATCCCATATAATATTGGTTAGATATTTCCGTAAAAGTTTCTCTTCACTATTTTTCGAGGATTATCAACGTACAGAAAAGAATATGGTTTTTTGGTTGCTTGTATATAATCTTCTTTATTGACTCCAAGTTCTCGAGATATAAGGTTTCTTTCATTTGAGCTGGGAAAATCATATACACAAAAATGAGAACAATTGAGTCTTATATCCTTCGGTGTTTTATAATAAGATTGAGATAAGTAGATAACACTGCAGTTCTTATGTCTCCCTCTTATGAAGTAATCAATCAAAGGTTTTTGATTCTTTTCACAAATGAAATCATCAAATATGACAAGACATTGTCCGTTATCTCCCATATTTTCAACAGGAGTGATTTCATCATTATTACAAACTAAAATATCATACCCAACTTCTTTGCTTATAGGTTCTAATGTTTTCATCAAATTCTGATATTTTTCTTGTTCAAGATTCCCGTACGAAACCAGCAGATCTGCAGCAGATCTGTAACAGATCTGTTTTGCCAAAAACAGATCAACAGCAGACTAACTTAGCGTCTGCAGAGTCTGTTTTCAGTCTGTGCAGACGCAGTGCCAAAATTGTCTGAAACGATTTTCCGCTGCAGACGATGAACAGATCAAAAACAGATCTGCAGATAATCTGTAAAGTCTGTAATGAATCTGCAACATGCATGTTGGAATTCAAAGCTCCAGGGTTCCCGTCTGCATGACCAACAGTGTTACACACAGTATTGAATAAAATATTTCTACACAGCTCATTTCAATGTCGAACCCGATAAATAGTCTCAATAAATGTTAAAACCAGTAATTATATGGTTCATATGATGCATGATATTTATTGTACTTCATTCGACATGTTGAAAAAAGCGACGGCGGCCACGTTTATATTTTAACTTTTTCTCCTTACCTTAATTTAAACATACGTGCTGTTCCGGAATATTATCAGTCGCCACTTCATCGAGTAAAACAAATTTGGGGACACGAAACGCTATCTGTTTGGCGAGCAGTTTGTTTGATTCATGCGACCATCGCGCCAGCTATGTTCAGCGAAGCCCAAAAGTCTGCCGCTGTCTGTTGTTTCTTGCAGTTCGAATGTTTTCCGTTTATGTTTCGCTATTTTGCACTTCAAAGTTTAAATCAGTTTAAGGTCGGTACAGTGCACATGATTTTGCAAAAATATATATTTCCAAGCAAGTCTAAAAATTTTGCATGCGTTCCTTTCAGTTGGATTTTCGTGACAACTCACACTGAAACGTGATCCCCGCATATGAGACCTTCAATTTAATTGGTCAACTTTGGAAAACGTAATCAGTTTTCTGCTTGTAATAAGAGCAAGCCGTTCTATAAACTCGACCGTTTCTTTAAGCGGGAATTATGTCTGTTTGTTATGTGCAGTTTAGGTAAAGTTCAAGTCCTTCCTTTTATGCTGGCTGTAAAGTTTCCTCTACGAACAGTGCTTGTAAACAATGTAATTAGCTGCAGACGTCTTAACACGTACATCGGCCCGTGCTGGAATGCGAAGCAACCTTTGTCCTGAAATGATTCCATCGGTGTATTATGTTCTTGAAACAGTTGTACGTGGGAAATGAGTCTCATCATCGACTGTGTTTAGCTATAATTTTATTACCACAAGATATGGAACAGGCCAATGATCAGTCAAGTGAAAGGTGAGCACCGTTAAACAGTTTGTAGCTGGATACAAATTAAACAAACATGTTGCATTTGTGCACAGATAGTCCAGCAATCAGGACATGAAAATTGCATCCTATATATTATTTTTTTACTTGCATGTAAACCACAACAAAGAATAACTGTAACTTTCTTTCAACTTTTTATTTCAAGTCAGATTCCTTTATTTACATGTAACTGTAGAGACATAGGAATATTACAATCTAATAAAGGGTTGTAAGTTACAGCGTGTACATGTTTGTATTGAAGTTGACAATTTTCCTTTTGTTCCTTTCATTTTACCAATTCAATTGCAAAGTATTCTTTTTAATTACAATGTAGAGTAAAATATTATGAGGCTGCTTTTTCTAAAGAAGAATTCATGTTTTTTAATGCTCAGTTCAAACGAGAAATCTGTTGTGTGACGTTCAGTGTACTCCAAAACTAATTGCTTGATTGGTGTAGTTCGTCTGCTTTTTGTCTGCTATTCAACAGACAAATTGCAGATCTGCAGGTCTGCAGACATTTTGCAGATATTCTGCAGACATTCTGCAGATGATCTGCAGACAATCTGTAGATGATGCGAAGACAATCTGCAGATCTGCTACAGATCTGCTAGCAGATCTGTAACAGACTATAAACAGATCTGCCGATTTCCTACGGGTTTTTTGCATACAAATATATCCTGTCATAATACAGCAGAGGTTTTGTCAACATATGAAAAAGCAAATTAGTCTTTCCTCCACCAGATGGTGCAGCCATCAACATTCTAAAAGTTTGGTTTGGCATATAATTGTACAATTGTTTGTAATCATTTTGTTCATTACCACAATCATAATTAGGTATTTCCATTATACATATATGTTACACAAATAATTTAAGATAAGTTGAGATAAGTTGAGATAAGTTGAGATAAGTTTTTATATAACTTACATATATAATGGATATTGAAAGAATAAAGAAACTATCGGAGTCAAAAATAAAAGCTGATGATTCAGTTAAAAAAGTCAGAAACACGTTAAAAGAATATCGAATTGGTAGACAAGATGTTCAAGAAGACCTTTCAGAAGTATACAAACCAATCGTGAAAGTTCAAGATGATGTTAAAAAAACGATTGATGAGAAACAGGATGCTGTGATTAAACAGCTACAGAAAAATCAGAAAGAAATATCATCAGGTCTTCAAGACCTTGCATTGGTTAATACATTACCTGTTGAATCACATTCCAAAGAACCAACCAAACTTCCGCTTGATTATAAACCCGAATTGATGAAACCACAATACAAGTCAAATATTGACAAAGGATTTACAGGTGAAGAGATGCAGAAGCTTATAGGCTATGAATTACTTGCTCCAAGTGATGTATTACAGGGTTCAGTCAGTGGAGCTCTTAATTTTGACGAATATGATGGAAAAATTGGTGATATGTTAAAAGATTTAGGACGACAAAAAGGACATCTGTCGACTACCAAAAAAGCAAAGGCTAAAAACAAAGAAGCGATTGATGAATTAACAAAAGAAATCAAGTTGATACAGAAATACAGAGATCGTATACGAATCATACCTGAAGGAAAAGAGACTTTGGGGACAGGTTACCTTCAACCAAAACGGAATGCTTATAAAGTTCAAAATGGAGGACAGTATGGAAATCTCGTCATTGATGTTCCAAAACTAATTGGTCAATTACGTCTTTTGGCAAAAAAGGATGGTAAACCTGTGATTGATAAACTAGTTGATTTTGATACCATTGATCTTTTGACAAAGAGGTTCAATACCAAAAAGAAATATTCTGATTTATCAAAAATGGTTTTCAACGAATTGAATAAACTTAGTGAAATACCTATTCACAGATCAAGTAAGAAATTTTCAAAATTAGGATCTGGTGTTGTATATTTCAATGATGCAAATGATCTTATGGATCGACTTCAACTGCTTGGAGGATCTATTTTGGCTGGAAATAATGCTGTAAAAGATGAATTTTCACAGATAGCTCATAAAATGTTACAGCTTGGTATAATCGGAAAGAAAAAATTAAATGATCTCCTCAATGTTTATGTTTTATCTAATTAATATGTATATGCAGGAACAAGCGATTAGTATCAGTTCAATTAATCGACAGAAAGTCGGTAGATCTCGTTCAGAAGATTTTACAATTAAATTTAACCCAACTTTACATCTTGAAAAAGAGATGAAACATGAGATGGCTGTAGATAGAGTTTCAGTGACTTATAGTTGGCATAATATAAATGATGCATACAATAACAAAACCATAAAATATTCAAAAGACAATGGTTCCAATTGGAAAAACATCAATTTCGTTGATGGAATGTACAGTTATGATGATCTCTCCGACTTCATTGGACAAGTCATCAAATCTAATGGAGATACTCCAGAAGGAGATGCTGGTAGTGTGAAAATTTATTTCGTTTTGACATCTTATCGTGTTGTTGTCGAACTTGCAGAGGATTGGCAACTTGATATTCGTAATTCAAATTTTGGTGATCTGATTGGTTTTGAACAAAAGATTATCACAGTAACTGAGCATTCTTCAAAACTACCCAATATAACCAATTCAGTAGACAGTTTACACATTAATTGTGATATTGTGACAGATTCTATCACTGATGGAGAAAGAAGCAACACACTTTGTGTTATTCCATGTACAAATTTAACCAGAAGCTTTCCTTTTCAATTTGAACCAAAACGTGCTCTCTTTAGTTCTATTTCGAAAACAAATATATCTGAAATACGTATTGAAGTAATAGATTCCCTTGGAAGACCAATAAATCTCAATGGAATTGATTGGCATATGACTTTGATTCTAAGATCTAGTTTTGTATAAACTAATAATATATGAAAAGTGAGTATAAAAAAAGATACGATCCAGATACGGGTAGATATGTCAAAAAACACATTTATTCCAGAGAATTACATGGTGAAGGTTATAAAATGGATATGCTGAAATCACTTGGTAAGAAGTTGTTCGGTAAAACGACGCGAGAAATAGCGAAAAAAGCTGTTGAAAAAACAACCACTTCTGTTGCAACGAAAACAGGGGAGCATATTGGAAACCGAGCTGGTGATAAAATAGTTCAGATGTTGTCTAAAAAACCCCCTAAAGAGACATTCAAGAAACAGATTGATATAGAACCATTGACTTATACAGATTATGCCTTTTCACTTAAACCAACAGTTCAAGAAAAACCAAAAAATCAAATGACAAATCAAGAGATTGCACAAAGAGTAAACCAACTTATTTCTGGGGGAAGAATAAAGAAGAAGAGGGTTTAACTCAAAACTTGCATTTTATCTAAACTAATAATATATGGAAAATTTTAGAAACCCAAAGTATGTTGAAAGATATGAAGATCAATATTTTGAATTAGAGACTCCTCTCATAACAGTAGTCGGTAATACACTTCATCAAAAAAAGGATGGATATCGGTTCGTTGTTGATAATTCAGGAGAAGTTACTCCTTTTGATTGGTACAATGCTCGTCTCGGTATTTCATTTAAAGTAAATAAACTTGCTGATGGAGGTGTCATTGCTTTAGAGGATCACAACGGTATTGTAAACGACATCCATGCTTTTATCAAAAATTTTGATATCAAGCTTCAAGGGAAAAAGGTATACGATTGTAACGATTCTAACCATGCTGTTAATATTAAATCTCTTCTTGAATTTTCTCCAAGTTATGCGAATTCAACAGCTACAAATGAATTTTATCATCTTGATACAACGCGACATGCTGAAGAGAGACCTGCTCAAGCTAATTATAACAAGGGATTTGCAGAAAGGAAGTTGCTTCTTGGTGCGTCAACAATAGTCACAAGAGAACTAACTCTAAATAAATATTCATTTTTTGAGGCTCTTGAAGATAAACTGCTACCATCTGGTCGATTAGAACTAAACTTTGAAATCGAGAGTGATAGTAATCTGATTTGGCAAGCAGGTGATAATTGCAGAGTTGTTATCACAAAGTTACAATTAATCGTACCACGTATAACATTCAACAGCTCTGGACAAAGCATTTACATGAATAACTTTATGAAACCTTATAAGTGGACATATCTCCGAGAAAACATTGAAAGAAGCAATTCATCAACACAACGAGCAGGTCATTTTAGAATAAGCAGTGGTATAACAAGACCTCGTCATGTGTTTATTTACATAATCGATGATGCTAATATGAATTCACAGACAACCAACCCATTTCTATATAACACATTCTCAGTCAGTACAGATCCTAGAACACTAATGAACTGCTGGTTAGAAGTTGGGGGTGGTAATATTGAGTATCCAGAAATTCACTATCAACCATCAATTGATTTATCACGTGTTTACAGAGATGCTCTGAAGTACGTGCATAAAAATAATGAATATGGTGAAGGTTCGCTTTTGAATATAACTAACTTTCAATCACTGTTTCCTTTTGTGTATTTCGATTTGACAAAACAGAAAGCGGATATTCGAGATGGTACTACGAAGCTTACTTTTCGTTATGAGCTTTCAGGCACAACTACAACAGCTTACAGTATATATGCTTTGACTCTATTTGAACAAGATGCTGAACTGGTACAACAAAACGGTAAATTATTATTCCGTTAATTAATCATAATTTTCATATTTTAAATACAGGTTAAAGTCATTACAGTTATTAATTTTATATAACATATGTAATATAAGAGATATGACATATGTTAAATATGGAGTGAAACTTTCAATCGGACAAAAACAGAGACTTGCAAAAGCTCTATCACAAAAATCAGCAGTAACAATACGATTATCAAGAAGTGATCTGTCAGGTAATGATTATCTCAATCTAACAAAAACACAACTTAAACGTCTTCAAAAGGCGATGAAAAATGGAACAGGTGCAGATCTGAAAATAAGTAAAACTCAAATCAGATATCTTGTACAAGAAGGAGGGTCTCTTTGGACTTCATTAATGAGTCTTGGAATGAGAGCACTACCTTATGCAACAAGAGCTGTATCAAAAGCTGCACCAGCACTTACGACTGGAGCTTTATCAGCTCTCGGTTCTCTTGGTATTGATAAAATATTCGGAAAGGGCCAAATAGGTGGATTTCTTGTTCCACAAAACAAGATTGATCAACTGATAAAATACAAAGATATTTTGACGAAAAAGCAAAAAGAACAAATCGTTTCAGCACTTCATACTGGAGATCAACTTGTTATAAAACCAACAAAAACACAATCTGGAGGCTTTCTCGGAACATTGCTTGCAAGTATTGGTATTCCACTTATTCTTAATGCTTTAACTGGGAAGGGTCTTCAAGTTGATAGACATAGATCTAAACGATCAACAAATGTTTATGTCCCACCTTCATCGATTGGTATCTCAGCACAACCACAGCAACAATCTAAAAATAACAATTCAAGTGGTGGGCTTATTATAAATCCATCATTCAGGTCACAACCATTAATTGGTAATTGGGGAGATCAATTTGGTACTGGATCAAAAAAGAAAAAAAAAAGAACAACGAAAAAGGGCAAAGGACTGCTATTAGGAAAAAACAGCCCATTCAAAAACGTTCCTCTTCTGAACATTCTATTGTAAGTTTTGTTAATAAACCGTTGAGTAATTTTGACCTTTTGAATTGGGTTGATCATCTTGGAATAAAACATTTCAAAGGTGTGTTTTCAAGAAATTCTTTGCCTTATCAGATAAAGAATAATGAATGTGGAATAGTCAATTTGGATTCAAAAATAGGACCAGGAACTCATTGGGTAGCTTATCGAAACGGAAAGTCACATGCAGAATACTTCGACTCTTTTGGTTTAGAGATGCCCTCTGAAGTAGCTCAATACTTGGATACAAGCGGTAAACAGATATATTATTCAGGAGATGAGATTCAAGAACGTTATTCAGTTTTATGCGGGTATTGGTGTCTTTATTATCTACTTGAGAGGCAAAATGACGTATCAATGCTTAATGTCATTCATAATGCAGAATTTGATTTTAATAACCAAATTATTAACAATCGTTTTATAATCAATTACTTTAAAAATATATAACACACATATATATATATATATATATATATATATATATATATATATATATATATATATATATATATATATGGTTAAAAGTTATTGCGCGAAGCAGAAAAAACTAACCGAATGTATGCCTGGAAGTGAACGATTTGAGAGGACTAAAAATGGAAGGTTGATGATGAAATGTAAGTGCTTAGAATGTGGTATAACAAAGACGAGATTTGTGAAGTCAAAAAACTAGTTTCCCTCTCCCAAGAAGGGGGGTTATTCAATGTTAATAATAGTCACTCTCTTGGTGAAATAGCTTTGAAAGGTATTCTAAATGCGGGTATCTATGGTGCTCGAATGGCTGGAGCTAAGGCTATTAAAAGTGATTATGCAAAACGAAAAATCAAAGATATGTCAAACAAATACATAGATCAAGTTCTTGATTCTGTGACTAGTGATATCAGCCGTAAAATAGATCCTGGTAAGATAGGAAGTGGTATTGATTATGATATGGGAATGTATGCTGGTGATCGTATTTATGATCCAACAAACCCTCTTTATCAACGTGGTAATGGATTTGATATACATAAATTAATTGGAAAACTACCAAAACCAAAATCTGGATGGACACCTGGAAATTACAAGTACATGGGTCCTTACAATCCTCTTAACAAACAACTAGAGTATGATAAAAATACTGGTGAAGTCACTAAATGGTATGTAGAACCTTATAATAAGGTCGATGAAATAGCAGCCTATCACGATATTTGTTATGATATGGGTAAATCAAAAAGTGAATGTGATAAGAAGATGGTTAAATCGCTTGATGATATTCCATATGGTGAAATACCTAAATGGGGTCAAACTGCACGGTTCTTAATCAATACAAAACAAAAACTGGGCCTTGGTGTTAAAAAACCAAAAAACGTAAAAAGCCGTCGGGTAAAGAAAACTGGCAAAAAGAATTAGCTGATGAATTACACAAACCAATAAAGCGTAACTTTACTCGACGGCGTGTTATAGTTAACCATATTGATGAAATATGGTGCTCGGATTTGGTTGAAATGCAACAGTTCAGTAAATGGAATAAGGGTTATCGATATCTTCTCATGGTACTTGATGTGTTTTCGAAATACGGTTGGATCATTCCTTTGAAAGATAAAAAAGGCGAAACAGTGACTGAAGCATTCAAAACAATCCTCAAAGAAGGTAGAAAACCTGAATATTTATGGACTGATAAAGGAAAAGAGTATTACAACAAACACTTCAAAGACCTCTTGGAAAAGAACAAAATAACATTGTACTCAACTGAAAATGAAGAGAAAAGTAGTGTATGCGAACGATGGAATCGAACAATCAAGTCCAAAATGTGGAAGCAGTTCACTGTTCAAGGTAATACACAGTATCTTGATATGCTACCCAAACTTGTGAAACAGTATAACAACACTAAACATAGCTCTATCAAAATGACGCCAATAGAAGCAAGTAAAAAGAAAAATGAAGGTACAGTTTACTTCAATCTATATGGTGATATGGAACCATCATCAGTTAAAACAAAATTTAAGGTTGGTGACAAGGTGCGAATATCTAAGTATAAACGAAATGTGTTTGACAAGGGTTATACACCAAATTGGACAGAAGAGGTTTTCATTGTTGATAAGATCCAATACAGTAATCCAATAACTTATAAATTAAAGGATTTGAATAATGAAGAAATACAAGGAAGTTTCTATGATCCCGAATTATTAAAAGCAATACAGGATGTATTCAGAATTGATAAAGTGCTCCGCAGAAACTACAAAAAGAAACAAGCTCTTGTCAAGTGGAAGGGGTATAGTGATGAATTCAACACATGGATACCAATGAAAGATTTACAACACATATAAACGAACCAAAAATCATATAAAAATAATATCATATAATAATATCAAACAATGACAAATGATGAAAACACTCAATTAATACTCCTATTAAAATACATGATAACATTGAAAATATCAATACGTTAAAGCTCAGAATGACTGATCTAGATATTGAACTTAAAAACTTACAAGACGAGTTAAATGAAATGAGATCAATTCTGACAACACACATAATAAACAAACAAAGTATCTCACTTGATGAATCATATAATATAAAAATAAAATCAGAAAAATGATTTCTAGATTTGTATCCATGCATTGTTAAAACACTCTGAAAATAAACGAACTAATTTTTTTAAAAAGAGTATAGATTTGTTTTTTCAGTATAAGACCATTTTTTGATTCAGCGCGAAACACCAGCAATGATTATAATTTTTAAAAATAGTATAGATTTGTTTTTTCAGTATAAGACCATTTTTTGATTCAGCGCGAAACACCAGCAATGATTATAATTTTTAAAAATAGTATAGATTTGTTTTTTCAGTATAAGACCATTTTTTGATTCAGCGCGAAACACCAGCAATGATTATAATTTTTAAAAATAGTATAAGAGCATTTAGAAATAATTGATCTTCAAAAAGCTTAGCTTTTTAAAGAACATATAATTTTTCCAGTTTTTGATTCAACGCAAAACACCAGCAATGATTACAATTTTTAAAAATAGTATAGAATATTTTTGTATCCATTTTTTATCCATTTTTTTTATCCAGTATTGAAAGTAATAATATTATACAATCTGAACCAAAAATAATTTTAGCCTCAGAGTGTAGTACATTACTACTACAGCAAGGCTAATTTTTAAAAAGTTACTGCTTCACCTACCAAAAGAATCGTAATCCATTCTGTTTAGTCTGGGTTCCTGAGAATACTCTCCCTCCCTATCTAAAATTAAATTTGTATTGAGATTAGTATACATGTACGTAAAAAAATTGTATGTCCTATTTAAGGTATGTACCTTCGCAGATGGCCATTTTTCGTAATTTTGTGGGATTGTAAGAACATTTGTATTCATATTCTGTTAACCTATGTTTAATTTTAATTCCTGGCCAAATTTGCTTCTCTAGACTAATCTGTGGTTTAAGTTTTAGAGCTATATTGTTATGAAAACTCAAAGGTAAATCTTATTTCTGTCAATAGCCCTTTCATGGATTATGTTTCGTAACTACGACGATAACAATAACAAGATAATGACATAAAAGCCAGGAAATTTTAATGCAATTTTCGAGTTACTTAAATCGTTTTAGAACGCAAACGGTCTAAAAAATAGACTCAACTTTGTCTAGTTTATGATGTTTACAGAAACTTTTTTAGCACTGCATCTCTTTGTTGTCTTTGCTGTGAATGTACGTGCGAACGAAATTCGCATCAACTGACAAAATCGGATAAAATTACAGAAATTGACGACGAATTTCTAATTACTAACTGCATTCATAGTTAGTTACTAACTATGCTGCATTTGGCAGTTTCTTGCAACCGGCACCACTGATCAAATAGGTCAATGTGTTCCTTAGTTGGAACGTTTAAAGGACCCTAGTCAGCATCCGCCATCTCCGTCGAACGGAAATTATGAAAATCGCATGGTGAAGCGAAATCTTATTGCATTGCTTTAAGTAATGTGTTACCGACTGGACGTCTGTTCAATTACCTTAAGCAGTTTCACAGCTAGTGTTCTCTTTCATTTGGACACGCTCCGCTTAATATATTTTACCGAACTCTCGTATGTAAACAAAAACAAACGCGTGACTGACTAGGCTCTTTTACAGTGCGGCTACTATTACCGGGGTCACCCAGACAAAGTTAACCAATCACAAAGCAGAACGGAAACAATAGATTTCAACATTTTTAACTTCAGCCAATGAAATGACAGAACAATGAAATTTCAACTTGTTCGTTCGGCACGAAAACGGATCGATACAAATTTTGGCTGTGAGGCACTGAGTTTTCAATTAATTTCGACTGTATCCCTTTTGAACTTGAGTAGTTGTGACAGCAACATTTTGAAGGTAAATATTAGCGATGTTTATGAAAGAGAAATTCGAAACAGGGAAAGAAAGGACCGTATTGTTTGTCTCATCTGTTGCGTGGCGGAGTTCGCTCGTGACAATTTCAAGTTTTCTCTACGCCATCAACTGGAGTTTTGGTAGTACCATTTGGAAAATAAATACAAGTAATGCTAGCGAGGGAAGACTTTCTTCACGGCATAACCTACCAGTGAAAGCTAAGAGTCCAACTTTTTGTGTTTGAGTAAATGACAATACTGAAATTTCAATTTGTTCACTCGTGAAGTCCGTGAAGCTTATGCAGTTTATGCTGAATATAGCCTTAGCTAGCGTTGACGCTTAGAATTAAATTTGAGTAGTTTTACATGCTGTCAATGAATGTCACTCGTCATGCAAGTTTAATTTGCAAGAATCGATGTCAATCTCTGTGAAAGCAGTGAACGCGACGGCTTTTTTGTTTGGCAAATTGTGTGACGGAATTTGATTCTCGAAAAAAAATCTTAACCGCCGGCCGTTTCACTATTTTCTTGCAAATGTGACAATGCAGGACAAAGGACGAAATAGGTTTTGTTTTCAACACTGACTAGCATACAACTGAAATTGCTCTATAAACGTTTCTCTCAGTAATAAATTCCTTCACAAGCTCAGTGTCGAGTTGTTGGTCTCGGAAGAGGAAACCATTGAAGTGTTGAGATGCTGGAGAAAACTGGGCGGTGGTTAAGTTTGAAAATTCAAATACGCCACGTATCGTGCAACAGTTGAGACAAACGGTACGGTCGTTGCTTTCCCTGTTTCGGACTTCTCTTTCATAAACATCGCTAATATTTACCTTCAAAATGTTGCTGTCACAACTACTCAAGTTCAAAAGGGATACAATCGAAATTAATTGAAAACTCAGTGCCTTACAGCCAAAATTTGTATCGATCTGTTTTCGTGCCGAACGAACAAGTTGAAATTTCATTGTTCTGTACTCGGCATTTTATTGGCTGAAGTAAAAAATGTTGAAATCTATTGTTTCCGTTCTGCTTTGTGATTGGTTAACTTTGTCTGGGTGACCCCGGTAATAGTAGCCGCACTGTAAGTCATTGATAATATTCCATCGTTTTATGGTTTTTAACCCCCCTCCTCCACCCACCCCTCCCTCTTACCTTTGATTCCTCTACTGGTCGTTCGCTTGATTACAATGGCTATGAGCCAATTTAGTGTACCTTGTCTAACGTTGCTTTATTTTCAGACCTCAAAATACAAATAAACAAAAACTTCAATTAGAACTATGAAAAGTTATAATTTGCATACATCAGCTGCATTGTCTTCTTATTTCCAGGTTTTAATAAGGAGATGATAAAGAAACAAAACTGCATTTCCTCAACGACGCTTGACGCCTGTAATATATGAGCTCTTTAATTTCAAAATTGTGTGAAATAGAAAAAACCTGCTGTTGAAGACATCCGAGGATCGTTATGCGTTATTACTCAAACGCGGCGGTGAAATAGAGTGGTGTTGTGCCTGCTTCAATCACTGTAAACTTCCGAGCAGTGTTGACAACTTCTACAAAACGTTTGACTGCGTGAAAAAGCTTCAATTTGTTTCCACCACCACATGGTGAGGAGAAAATTACTCCTACCGTCCACACCAGACCAGCTCGCCTTACCGGGCCAGCGCTTACACGCGATTTAAGGTGGGGGTAAAGGTGAATTTGAGTGAAATTTCAAGATAGGGATAGAGGAAAGAAAATTATTTTTGAAACACCACTTGTGGTGATGGTCGATAAGACACACGGATTTAACACGGATTAAACTCTTCAAAACTCTTTTAATCCACTGCACAACACGCCATGCTTACAACAACCCGAGATCCTTTTCGAACTTATAGTACATCATGTATACTATCACGAAATGTCTCAAGAATACTAACAGCTAAACACTACACCACCAGACAGTTGACCCCCACGCAAGAGCACCCCAGGTTGTCAGGGGACTGTTTGGGTGTCCATCTACTAATTTTTAACTTCAAATTCTAATTTTAAAATCACATTAAATCTTTAATATTTCTTATTTCTCCAAATTTTACTAATCCTTTGAGAAAAACTGTCTCTTCCCAAACATCCCCAAAAATCACCAAAAAATTTACAAAACACTGCTAAACATAGCTTTGTGGGATGAGCTGAGGGTTTTGGGAATGCTTGAAACGGGAGCTAGATATTCGCATTAAACCCAAGTTAAGCGGTGTAAAAACGGGCTTCATGTGAACCCCGCCTTAATTTCGCTTCAGAACAAAATGATCCACCTGTTAAAAGGTAACTCAATTTAGCACCGATAAATGTGTAATAGACCATGAAGCTACCTGAAAATGCAAAGTTGACGCATCTAAAAATAAATTGCTTAAACAACGACTCCGCGCTGAAATTAAACCGGTCGTTCACCGCAGCAAAATTTAGTCCGTCTCGGGTTTGAAAGGCTCCTATAATAAAGATAGCCCTGCGAGACGAGTCAGCCAAACCAGCTTCTTGTGATCAGACCAACGATTAATTTGCGTTATGGCAGAAACTTAAATAGTTTACAGCATGTTTTTATTATTTATGCTAGTATTTCAGATTTTCAGTTGAAGGGAAAAACCCCTAATTTAATGCAGCGCATAAGATTTGCATAAACGAATTCAGCCACAAACTGACAAACAATCTAACATCTATTTGCTCAACATCCATCATAAAGTTGCCTAACATCCATTATTACCCGTATTCTCATAACATTTTAACGCCTTGGGAAAGATAAAGACAGAATATGTGCTCTTGCTTTTCGTAAATGGCGGCATATGGATCTTATCCCCTGTAAGAAAGCCAATAAAAGATCTGATGACCACACGTTAAACTACAATTCATGAATATTTGTCAATGCTTTTCTCATCGTCTGCAAGGAACTGCAATTGGTGTTTGAAAAATCGCGTGTATCGACACTACAATGCCTTATATCCACCAAACGTATCGATTGATAATCTACTTAAATTCGAATTTTGAAACCTGCTGGACTAAAGTACTTAGTGGAACTAGTGGAAAGATGAAAATGAACGCCACACGATCGAAGCGTTACGCTCGGCGGGACTATTGATATCAAAACGAAGCCTTCCTGTCTATCCCTGAGGAAATTTCCTTCAAATGGGATGTTTCTTAATGACACGTATAAGAATTAAAGATAACATAACTCGGTTTAACGACTATAGGTATTATTATTAGGTAACTGGCAGTTTAGACAAATTCCCAGGGTCGAGTTACAAATGAACTAAAATTTTAAAACCCAAACAAGTACATACTTTTTCAACAGATTGATTTTTCAAGTCAGCATTTGTTTCAAGATCTAACCACTTTCGTTTCACCTTACCTTTTGTACAGTTTCCTGCTAACGTATCCTTAGCTGGCTGGCAAAAACTGCAATATTAATCTACTAAATCGGCTGAGAGAAATGAAAAGCGGATGTATCATCGGCTTTAACATGCAACATGGACGAAGAAGGCCCAAGTCATGCGCTCTGTGAACATAGGCACGTAACACGTGCACACTTCTGGTCTGTCTACAGGAGAGAGGGGTAATCCAAAGCATATTTCCAGTTTACGTGCCATTATCATTTTTTCTTTGTTTTTTGTTTTTTTCGGACAACCACAGCGTATGTAATGGAATCGTGTCACGGCGTGCGAAAATCACCTATTTTAGAATAACTATAAAACAAGGTCGTCTTATTTTGTCCAACATTATAGTTGGTCTGCAAGAAGGTAGATCATAAAATCATAAAATCTCTCATGGCTGTATCACAAATTGTGCACATGTTGTCGCTTCTCCAAAAGCATCAGGGTGCACTTAAACAGTGAAATTAATTCACTGCTGCATGACTTCCTTTGGGATAACAAACGTGACAAAATCCAAATGACAGGAATGATCAATGACTACAATAAAGGTGGTCTCAAGATGATAGATATTCAAAGCTTCAATGAATCTCTGAAAATGAAGTGGATGCAAAGTTACATTTTGTGGTAGCTGGAAGCAAAGCTCATTAAAGTAATACTTTAAGAAAAAAGCATCGATAAGTAGTGAGTCTCGAGCATAAGGAACAATGTTATATATGTCTTATGGAGAAAATCACACAAATCCTTTCTTAAACTGATTAACTCAAAGAGGACAATTTTTACACCAAAATTATTCAAAATTAAAATTTAGAACAAATTTAGGTCTCCATGCTTGTTTACGAGGAAACGGTAATTTATCTCTCTCGCCGTATAGAAAAAAAGGCGCCATTTTATTTATGTGTGCGCGCTACTCACGCGTAAAATTCTGCGCAGTAGGAATGCACAATACAATACTGAGGAATTTGGTCCGTCTCAGGTTAGTAAGGCTCATTGTCCCCGCAGTGTTCCGGCCCAGAGGCCGGAGCCCGACTAGGCACCTTAGAATTCCCCGCGTAGGTAGGTAAAATGTATATGCTTTCAGAGAACGGTACCCGAAAAAAAATTCGATTTTCGTCAAAGCGGCTCGCAAAGGATTGCCGCAACACTCGCAAAGAATCAACTACATGCTCGCAGGCTCTCTTCATTTCAGATACAGAGAAAGAGAACTATAAATTTGATCACGATAAACGATAAACGATAAGCAAGACTTACTGCAAAACCGCGATTTGCCAGATACAAACTACTTCACCAGATAAAAGACTCGATTAGTCCATCGGTTGAGATTTGCAAGACGACAAGCGGCATGTGAGATAAACAAAATGAAGATTGTAGCTGAGACTTGACAGGAGGAAGAGAGCCGTTCAAAAGAGTTCTCGAGATAATTAAATCTCGCGGTAGGAGTTTGCATTGAGAGAGGTGAGAAAATCTTTCTGCATCCTTTCCGACTCAGCTCTCGAGTTTGTAGTTTTTAAAACTAAAGGTCATCCTCACCGAGATTTCTCATAACAGCAAAACAGGCAAAATGATTTCAAGCTGTTTAGTCACTCTCTTGTTTACGTGATCATTACTGAATCTTTGCGAATTTTCTGCATAATTTTGCTTTGTTAATTTTCTTTCAAATCGCACGTCGTCGTCCCACCTTGAAGAAGAGAAGGCCAAAAAAACATGATAGATTGTCATCACAACACGAGAATAATTTTAAAATACACGCTCCGTCATTGAGTGTTTTATTCGCAAACGTACCCCCAAAAATAAAAGAGTGAAAGAGAAGAGCCAAAATATCGCATCAAGCGCAAGCATTGACTGTAGTAACAGATACGCTTAATAAAAAAAAGACTGATTAACAGCGGGGGGAGCTGAAGTGTCAACTATTCCTAGTATAGTAAAGAGCTGAAAGATATCCCGGCGAGCCGAGTCAGCCAAGCCAGCTTCTTGTGATCAGGCCTAAAATTCATGAGGCCCCATTAGGGGCTATCGGGATACGGGGTACTTTGGATATTCGAGATTCTTGTTGAAGAAGAAAAGGCCAAAAACCTTGTGAGAGATTGTCAACACAATGCGAGAATAATTTAGAATACACGCACTCCCAAAAAATAAAAGAGCCAAATAGAAGAGCCAAAATATCGTATCAAGCGAAAGCATTGACAGTAGTAATGGATGCGATTAAAAAAAAAACCATTAACAGTGGGGGCAGCTAAGTGTCAACTATTCCTAGTATAGTAATAGTCCATGAGCCAGTAGGGTGGTCGGTATCATCTGGGGGGATTAATCTAAATGGTAATTTTTATAAAGGTGGAGTAGTAACTAGTCAGAAAATACCTGATAGCAATTGATCGGTGGTAGTTTGTGGACTTGGGCGCCTTTGAAAGTTTTCTCTTAGCAGGGAAACGAGGCTAAGGAAGAATTGTTGTAATCAGTAATAGCGCCCAGTTAACAACACGAAAAATCCTAAAAGCTTCACACCATCGTAGATCCTATTCTACAAGCTTAATTTTACCTTATTTGCTTCTTTCAAAAGTCACGTACTATGTCACATGCGCATTATAAAAGGTAAGGATAAAATTGAGGACGGCAGTATGGGGCCCAGTTCTCGGCCAGGTCCAGTTCTCGGCCACTTTATGTTCAAAAAAGAACAAATTTCAAAGATAGACTGGTTCCTGCACTTTCGTTATCCTCTTTCTTGCCCTCGCACTAACTGTAGGACGTTATCACGTTGGGCTGAGGCGAAGCAAGGTGAATTTTTTTTTTCCGAAAACTTGTTTCAACTCCTTTAACCTTTTCACTGGACTCAGGCGCGTAACGCATGTTACAAACTTTCTTTTCTAAAATAAGCCCCTTAAACACAATTTGTGATCGTTATAACAAAAATAAGTTTTAAAAGTAATTTAATATACTGAAAAGGTATTTAAATCTTCTTTAATATATAGATTTGCGCACACTCTCTTTGTGGAAGAGAACTGGGTCCACTGGCCAAAAACGGGGATCGCAAACGAAGCTATCATCTTCGCTCTTAGCTACCAGCTTCGTTATTGCTCGGATAGAAAAAAAGGGTTGTTTACACATATGAACTGAATACTGAAGCTAGTTGTGGGCGCAGTTTCAAGTTCCTACGGTTCTTCTGAGGTACCTGCTATTTCAGTATATTCCGTATAACTATCCAACTACTCCAATCGCTTCCGCTAAGCTGTCGACTTCGTCCTTTACATTAATTGGCTGGTTTTCACAGTTGGGCAGTCTACTCATTTCTGTGCACCTCATGCCCTTAGCTAAGCGAACGCCGATAGAGCAGATCATTAATTTTTCTACTGTCGATACATGACAGAGGTCCAAGGGGCCTCCATATTGTAGTCCGATGGTCGGATCTCCCTTTTTACAACACAGTACTGAGTAGTTGCTATTTCAGATCACTGACTGTTGCTGTGGTGATTTTTAAAGCCCCGATATAGCGGGTCAAAGCCTTTAACCCTTTCATGAACTCTAGTGAGAGTTCTCACTTCCTACCTAGCCTGGTGAAGGTTTCACGACACTCTTCTTCACTTGTCGCTGAACCTTTACTATCCTTGGGAAGGCACAAACAAACAATTTATGCGCGCATTTTAACACAGCCTTGCAGGCATCCCAACAAAAAACGTTAGCAAGTCTGACTGTTGAGTCCAACGAACCTTCTGTGGTTCCTGGTAAGTTCCACATTTAACGAACATCGCTGTCGCAATATAGTCGACAAATGCGACTGTCTTCAGATCGTGAAGGTGCTATGCCCGTATTTGCCTATGTGAAATGCATGCATGCAGAAATAAAGGACTATCTGCCACTTTCTTACATTGACGTCAATTACCTCTTTACTGGCTCTTTGTCGTCTAGCTTCTGCCTTTCGGCCATCTTCTATTCACCCGGACAATAAAACTGATGACACGTTCTGTATTGCTGTCGTTTGTTAGGAAACTTTGTTCATGTCTGACTAACGATCTGAGTTTTGTTGATGCCACGCAACGTATGCCGTTTAGCTCTGCTTGTAGATGTCTCTCATCATTCTTTATTGTCATCCTTTAATAATATAATAATTAATATTTATATAGCGCTTATACATTGCTGTTCTAAGCGCTTTACAACAATAAAAATCCATTCCTTGGTACGTGTCAAATACTATATATGTATCGTGCCCTGTGCATCTTCCCTCGACATTTTATTTACGACTAAACACCTCCAAAAGACACGAGCTCACTCCGACAATTCCGAAGCAGAGCTACTGGGAGCTCGTTCAGCGGCCATTTGCACATTTATTCCCTAGCAAAGTTGCAAAAGTAGCCAATGTGAATGCTTTGTAGTATTTCTCACCAGGATCATATGCTCTTATCAGGCTTTTATGCGAAGTTCTTTGAAATCCTAACGAGATCCTGGTTTGCAGAGAAGGAATTGAAACAGTTTTTTGGTCAGCCCAAATGCCATCGCAGGTGTGGTTATTGATAATTTTGATTCAAGATCGCTGGAGGTCTGTTTGTTATAATTCATGTTCTGCTTGCCTGTACCGCGTCTCTCACCTGTGCATAGTAAAGAGCAAAGTTCCTAGCGTTGTTATTCTTGCTGTGCACGCCTGGAATCCTCGATTGTATGACACAAAGTGATAGTTCTATGTTGCCCTCTTAAAACTCAAGTAAAAGAGCGAGGGCCACGCCCTTAGCTACATTGACACTTTCACACCCAAAAGATGGCAATCTCCACTATGACACCATAACTTCTCAGTGAGCTCTATCATGTTTTCATGACCTCTCTCATAATACAGGTAGAACCACATACCATGTCACTGCAAGGCTTTGGGCATTTCATGGTATTTATATGGTCTATAAGCATGAAAACCATGGAAAAATGTAGGGGATTTGCTTCATACAACTACGCTGAAAATGTACCAGCGAATGAGAAGGAAAATCAACTCGAAGTCCCACGCGCGTGAGTTCCTCAGACTGATCGGAAGTGTTCCAGTTTACATTTTTAGTCTAAACTTACATTGGTTACAAATTAGAATTAACAGTCGAATTAGCAATAAGACTAATTAGTAGTAATTCTTACGTCTAACGCTAGGTAATAACTACAAACATCCACGAACATAAGTCACTTCATTAAAAAACAGCTTCAATTCTATATGGTGGGAATAATTGGAAGGGAAGCCGGAAATACACACGAGCCCACTGCATCAACCAGTGCAAGGATATCAAGAATATCAATATTGATAAATAGTAAAAAATATCAACACAAAGAAAACGTGATTATGTGCATTGTTTCATGTTTCAGGTGAATTCTTTGCTCATCCCTTCTTGACTGGCAGAGTTCCTCACAGAATGTGTAAGTTGTAAATTGTAATTGACAGGCCTACGCGGACTCCCCTCGTGACCTTTATCGCGACGCATTTGAGCCTTGGGTCAAAGTTTCGCTCTAACGAGCGTATCTTTGAGGGATTTACCCCTCTTATATGATATACTTGGAGGCTTTGTGTAGATTTTTTTCAGCAACGGCTGATTTTGTATTAAACCCCAGTTTTCCATTAATATTTGTTTAAGGTCGCGCACTGATGGGTGATATGTAGTGACAAATGGCAATATTTTCTTGTGACTCTTTTTATTTTGTTTGAGAGCTGACTTTCTTCCGGCAAAGTTCACCTCCGCTAGTGATCTCTCTATAAAGGTTTGTGGATAGCCACGCGCTCTTAGGCGCAATTTGAAGTTAGAGAGACACTCTTCAAATGTTTTTTTTCTGAAGAGTTTGTTCTAAGGAGTCTTATTGCTTCGCCTTTAATGAAACC
>CAVNZF010000041.1:0-24488 GCA_963693305.1 Meandrina meandrites | reverse complement strand
CCGATGCTTAAGACTCCATCGTGAACGAAATGTAAGCAGCTAAAGCATTTGCCAGAACATAGATGAAGTCGTTTTCATGTCAATTAATATTATCTTCTGAGCTGTAAAACATTATATTTTGTAAGTAACATCAGTTTTCCATCACTGACACGTCCTAAGAAATCCAGCCGCTGTTGAAAACAACAACAATGCCAAAGGAGGCCATATTTGCTGTCATTCCCAGGGTCTCTCGTTCCATTCTCATTTTGTTGTAGAAAATTGACTGCCACAACAATTAACTGACTCTTCTAGTCTACCAATAAAACAAATTCCTAACTTGAATGCAGTATGTTTCACTCCTCTTTTTGAGACTCTTGCCACCGTTTGCATTGATACGCAGAAATCAAAACACTCGCGAAAACGTTTCGGTGATTTCCGTTAATCAAAGTTTGAAGGGGTTCCCGACAACGTTTCGGGCGAGCGACCACGTAAGTAAACTGGCGATAAAAAAAATCATTCTGCGGCCAAAACTCCTTTAACTGTCCTAACATGTGCAGATTAAACCCTTTTGTAGCTTAAGGGTTTTGTCTCACTAAACCGCCGGAATAAGCACCAGAAATTAGGAACCCAATAGTTCAACAACCGAAAAACTAGAAATAAGTTAAGATTCCATCGAGCATGTGAAACGAACACACACCTTACCCTTGTTTGAAAGAACTATAACTTTGGAGCGAGAGCACAGCTCCTTACTGTTTAGGGTGTATCCACCCGTTTGTGTTCATTGTGGTTGAAGCTGTATTGAGTATCGATAAATTCATATCTAATCTATCTTGGCTTTAAGGCACTAAATATCTGGGTTCTTCTCTTTTCGCACCAAGGATATATGGATTGGATTGGCTGTGAAATGCATTTGCTGTGCTATCGTCAATTTAATTAGATAAGAAATCAGTTGACCTGTGTTGCACGCTACAACCCAAATATTAAAAGTTTATTGTGCCAAAAACAAAGCCTTTTCGTACCGTGTCAACATTTTTACCTTGTCAAGCAACTGCAAGGTATTCTCGGACCGTGCCAAGTAATAAAGCCTATCGTACTGTGTCAAGAATACAAAGCTTTTCCGTGTCAAGCAGGTAAGAACAATACCGACTAACACGAAACACATTATCTTTTGTTTTGCTTATTAGATATGGGCATATTCACGTTTTTGACACGCTAAGCGTGTCGTGTTATAACCGTGCGAACGTGTCGTGCACGTGTCAGTACCAAAGTAACCCAAATCTAATGGAGGATCACATTTACCAATTTTGCGCTGATTACTTGCTTTAAATTTATAATTTTGTTACATATTTATCCATTTTGCTACAGCGGAAAACTGAAGAGAGAATCAATTGGATCGATTAAACACAATTAGACAGTTCCTTTTCTAAAGACCGAGCTGGTTTTGTTTGTTTGCGGTGATACATAATCGTTTAGAAAATACACTTCTTTTGACTTAAAACAACCTTGCAGATATATATTTGTATCACGATCATCGCTTAATTCCCTCTTCAGGTTCGAGCGCTAGGTGTTGGGATACGACAATGTATACCATAGGGGAAACTATAGCTTTTTCAGGTTGACTTCGCGGAATAATTGCTATGTACGTGCGATTGCACAGAAATCGTTTGTTCATCTGCGGAAAGCAAGGATTCTCTTTATGAGCTAAGTGTGAATTAGCGTTGTGACTAAGTGAAAATTCGCGTGGCGTTTTACTCTGAATTATCTTTAAATCTAACTATGTTCAACAGTCATGCTTAGCTGGTGTAAAGGGAATCCTTGTTTCAACCTTATTTTACCTTTGTCTTTAAAATAATATTGGTTAACCATTGTTGTAAACTCAGTAACTTAGCGAGCGAGAAAGCTCCAGAAGGATTGTTCATTATAGTTTGTAAACTTATTCTGAAACTTATTGTTTTCGTTCAAAGGTGTTCTCAGCTGCATGATCGGAAAATGAGATTTCTTCAACCGTAAACTGGAATCCTTTTCGATAGAAACTTTGGTTAAGTTATCAGGTTTTAATTAAGCGAACTATTTTTCTGTGTTGGAATCTAAACCTTAAGATAATTTCCTGTTTGTAAATTGTTGCACGATCAAACAAACCTTACTTCACTTCGCATTCGTTTATGTCATCGTTTCGGAACAGCTGGAAATACCTATTTTTCGCATGTTAATAGCATCTTAACCTGCGAAAAATAATTTACATTATCTTCTCACATAAATAGAGCTGCCTTGTAACTCACAAAAAAACACCTAAGAGACACTGAAGAGACACTGAAGAAGAAGAAAGATACTCTCTCTACCTTCACTCTAACCTCGCTACGTCGCTGAGCTAACGCTTGTTGCTGAGTAATAAAACAGTGGAACCGAAGTTCTTTGTGTCGTTCTGCACATTTAAAATTTGTCCCGCTACATAAGTCTAGAAATAATTATGTTAGTAATCATTTTTCCTGCTCCATAATTACGTGACGAGTATTTTAAATGTTATCTGTTAACTTTGTGGATAGTTCAAAAGATCGGAGCGAAAAAAAATGATAGAACCGTTTGAAATTTAGTTACCGAACTGTATTTTTCACTTTTTTCGCTCTTGTGCCGCGCTCCTGTCAAGACCATGAGCAGTCTTTTTCGTATTGATTTGATGTCAGGGGTCCCCAGCAATGCAGTTGAACAGGTCAAAGGGAGCAAGAGGTTCAGCATTTTCTACCAATCAGAAAATTAGTTGCACTTAAATGGAAGTGAGCTCACAGTCGATCAAGTTCACGGAAGTGAAGGACAAGGAAACTCTTAACAGCTGCAGGAATGGAGAGATATAAATTGATCTTCGCAGGTTTTGGAGTATACCGCCCCCATAAACTACTGCTTCGTCTCCGACAATATTGAGCTGGTTACAGTGATAGCTTTGTCCTGGTGAATTAACAAGCGTTATCCAGTTACGAGGTAACAGACTTTCTGAATATACGCTAAGCATACTTTTATTGTAAACAGCAGTATATAGTTAATGAACGGTTTTCGGATATCCCCATCAATTCCATTCTGTTAATGGATCAGTTTTTGTTTCTGGGCAACCGACAACGGTTACAAGAAACCGACCTCTTTAAAAAAGTCGTCCTTGGTTTGGGATCAGTAGGAAGTAGTCACTCACGACCTCAACAAAACCGAAGAACGTTTGATCAAGCTTTTAAGACATCAGTTATTATTTGCATCCGTACAATATTACTCACAGAACACCAGACACATACTAACGGGCTGTTCAAACTAATATACACCATCTCCAAATTCTACATTCCAAAGTTTACCCATGACATCCTACAATAGATGATATACGTTGACTAGAGATACAAAGTACGATTTTCCAAGACTAAATAGGGTTTCCGCATCCTCTATCTCAAACATTCTACAAATTCTACGTTCCAAAGTTTACCCATGATATCCTACAATAGATGATATACGTTAACTAGAAATACTAAGTGCGATTTTCCAAGTCTAAATAGGGTTTCCGCACCCTCTATCTCATTCACTGGCGTTTTAAAACTCTAATTTGGTAAGGTGCCGGATACCGAGTAAAACCAGATACACCACTGAGGTCTGGAAGAGTGCCATTCTCCGAGGGCAGAAATGTGAACTTGTGTAGCATCCAGGAAAAGAAAAGGAACAGTTCCACCTAAAAAGAGAAAATCAAATACATGAACATCTATCATGATATATTCTTGTAATATAACATGGACCGCTTACCACTTAGACTAAAACAGAACAAAACAAAGAAAAAAGGGAACTAACAAGCCAAAACAAAGCAACAAAACAAAAGCGCCCGTTTGGAATTTTTGATGGAAACAATTAGCAACTGGTTGTTGTTTGGCTCCTCCTTATTGTGGATGATTTGGGGCATAATTTGAACCTTTTCCAACTCCTTTAAAGCCTCGCTTAATCATTAGATGCTTATAAGTAACATTTCCAACCGCGTGGTAGCTACCCCTGAAAACCCTTCTTTATAATAATTGCCCTGCCATCGTCCTAATTATATCAACTGCAAGAAGAAAATGGCACGGTGTATGTTCACTGTTAAAGAATCCAAACACAAGGACAACCGCCGAACTCGCATTCACCATTAGACAATTACTTCTCCACAAGGATCTGAATGAGCATCACATCCAGGGATAGTATAAACGAAGCACTATTCATTGTTCTTCATGCAACAGGAAAACAGTTTGATTCCGCAAGTGATGTGCCACTGGACATCCTTAAATGCTAGTGCTGACACATCATATATATATATATATATATATATATATATATATATATATATATATATATATATATATATATATATATATATATATATATATATATATATATATATATATATATATATTAGAAGACAGTCTAATCAACTAAAGATTTGACTGAAAATTTATTACTAACTAGTTTCGTACCGCACAACTTGTACGGCACTCCTCAGATAAATTTGCCAAAAGTAAAGATTACAACGTTACGCTGGTTCATATAGGGACGCTTGATATAAGGAAAGTATAAAATTACAACGGTCGTAACTGAAACAATGCGAGATTTAGAAAAAAATTCAAAATAACAAAGTATAAAATTACAACGGTTTCTGTATCCGAACAATTAAATACCTAGAACATGCGTGACAATTGGAGTTATCGAATCTAAAAATAACAGTTGCTATTACGTGACGGCTTTTGAATTTTTAAGTAGGAATTTGTTTGCGTGCCGACAAGAGGTTATCAGTTCATTTCGTTTATTCAGAGAAGCGAGGTCAGGTCTGCAAATTATGAAATACTTCTCATGCAGGCATAAGTTGCAGCGATTCGAAGCTGGGTTGTATGGGGCAGCTTGCTTCAGGATCTTCCAAGTGATATGAAAATTTATTTTGGCATCCTTTAACTGCCAAATGTGTTTGCTAAGTTCGGTATTGAGTTTCTTACTCGGGTGATTAAAAGAAGCTTTGTGGTTGGTGAATCTGGTCTTAAAGGAGTTTTCAGTTAGCCCCACATAGGTTTGATCAGGACTGTTGTCCTCCGTCGCCACTGTCGCTTGATACAGCACTGATTGCTTGAGGCAATTGCCAGCTAAAGGACAGTCGGCTGCTTTTCTGCAATTGCATGTTTTTGATGGCACAGTCTTCTTTTGAAGTGTTGACTTATTGTGGCCGTCGATGTTTTGTTTAAGGTTGGACATACAGCTGTAACTGACTTTCACTGTGTTGCGGTTAAAGTTCTTGTGCAGCACGTGGCCCTTTGGGAACTCTTCGTCGAGGTTTTTCCTATTGAGCACTCTGACAACAGTTCTGCAAATCAACTAATATATATATATATATATATATATATATATATATATATATATATATATATATATATATATATATATATATATATATATATATATATATATATATATACCACCAGACGCATCACAACCGCCAAACTCCACCAGAAATAATCGCCACAGGGATATACTTTGGTATAATCCCCCGTTCAGCAAAAATGTTGCCACTAACGTCGGACGGACTTTCCTTAAGATCCTCGACGAAGAGTTCCCAAAGGGCCACGTGCTGCACAAGATCTTTAACCGCAACACAGTGAAAGTCAGTTACAGCTGTATGTCCAACCTTAAACAAAACATCGACGGCCATAATAAGTCAACACTTCAAAAGAAAACTGTGCCATCAAAAACATGCAATTGCAGAAAAGCAGCCGACTGTCCTTTAGCTGGCAATTGCCTCAAGCAATCAGTGCTGTATCAAGCGACAGTGGCGACGGAGGACAACAGTCCTGATCAAACCTATGTGGGGCTAACTGAAAACTCCTTTAAGACCAGATTCACCAACCACAAAGCTTCTTTTAATCACCCGAGTAAGAAACTCAATACCGAACTTAGCAAACACATTTGGCAGTTAAAGGATGCCAAAATAAATTTTCATATCACTTGGAAGATCCTGAAGCAAGCTGCCCCATACAACCCAGCTTCGAATCGCTGCAACTTGTGCCTGCATGAGAAGTATTTCATAATCTGCAGACCTGACCTCGCTTCTCTGAATAAACGAAATGAACTGATAACCTCTTGTCGGCACGCAAACAAATTCCTACTTAAAAATTCAAAAGCTGTCACGTAATAGCATCTGTTATTGTCACGCATGTTCTAGGTATTTAATTATTCGGATACAGAAACCGTTGTAATTTTATACTTTGTTATTTTAAATTTTTATCTCGCATTGTTTCAGTTACGACCGTTGTAATTTTATACTTTCCTTATATCAAGCGTCCCTATATGAACCAGCGTAACGTTGTAATCTTTACTTTTGGCAAATTTATCTGAGGAGTGCCGTACAAGTTGTGCGGTACGAAACTAGTTAGTAATAAATATGCCAAGTCAAATCTTCAGTTGATTAGACTGTCTTCTAATATATATATATATATATATATATATATATATATATATATATATATATATATATATATATATATATATATATATATATATATATATATATATATATATATATATATATAAGTATAGTCAGAAACAAACCACTCACAGGTCCATATTTAATGCAAACGTTTCGCCCTTCGGGCTTCTTCAGTGCAAATTACTACAGGGATCAATACTTGGTAAAAACTAAGTTGATTACAGCATTTATATATGGAAAAACTAATAATTATTAACATCAAACGATTACGTAACTGCAACAGAATAATTGCAGTTACGTAATCGTTTGATGTTAATAATTATTAGTTTTTCCATATATAAATGCTGTAATCAACTTAGTTTTTACCAAGTATTGATCCCTGTAGTAATTTGCACTGAAGAAGCCCGAAGGGCGAAACGTTTGCATTAAATATGGACCTGTGAGTGGTTTGTTTCTGACTTCATTTTTCATCCAAGCTATTTACTACCACGTGAAGTCAAGGCATCCTGTATCCTCTTCTGGATCCTGCTCACAAGTGACATTTTTCGTTGGCAACGCAGCATTTTTCATTCAACCTATATATATAAGTATATATATATATATATATATATATATATATATATATATATATATATATATATATATATATATATATATAGTATATATATATATATATATATATATAAAGGTTAAGATGCTTCGAGCCAACAGGGATGCGGAGCCAACAGGGATGCAACGCACCAGAAGGATCCAAAAGGATTCGTAGTCCAAACCTCGAGTAATGAAATTTGTAGGCAGTTGTGGAAAACGAGGACGGACAACTTCGAGCGAAAACAAATATATATACAGTAAAAAAATCTAAAAAAAAGTTTAAAAATTTAATAAAAATAGACGTTTCGGTCTAAGACCTTCATCAGTTGCAGTGCAAGTGAATAATAAATTACAATTTCCTTAAATAAGTTTATAGTACAAAAAATGACATAACATTACAAAGATGATTACATAACAGGGCGTGGTAACACATGAAAACGAAAAGAATTAACCAATGATAAACAGTTGGTGATTACTAGGCGAGAAGCTACGACAATGCGGTACAGAACTCAAGAAACACAAACCAAATAAGAATAAATGATCGAATACAATACAAATAAGATTAATGTTAAAAAAAGTAACGTGATTCGTCGAGTTAGCTGAAAGTGTGAAGGGACCCGCGTGGAAAATATTCAATATTCAAAAAAGGCGGTCCCAGGTAAAACTTGTGATAAAATCCCCAAACCAAGCCCTTGAAACTATGCCGCGGCAAGGCACAACAGGCGCCCTGAACAGGGCCCTTAAACAATAATAATGTAATAAATTCCCCGATGGGGGCCCCTGAGAAAACCTAGCGCTAACAAAGCTAACAAGATCCAAGGTCAGGGCCTTTGGACAACTGAACCAAGATAAACCGCCAAATTTGCAAGTTATTTTTGCGCTAATTGTAGTTTATTCTTTTTTTCGAGTGGAATTCCTGACGTTTATTCAAGCCAAAGGGTGCCAGAGAGAACAACTGTGAACTCCAATATGCCTCTTTAGTGATTAAAAGCTTTTCGATGTTACCTGAATTGTTTGCATTTATCTGCACTTGATCAATACACTGGAAGGAAAAGTCGTTTAAGTCGTGCGGTGTTCTGTTGAAGTGCACCGCTACCTCACAAGTCTTTTTCTTGGTCAGCATAGCAGACTTGTGGTTGCGAAATCTAACTCTAAAATCTGTTGTAGTAGAGCCAATGTATTGTAAGTTACACTTCTTACACGAAGCCAAATAAATGACATTTTTTGAATCACAAGAAAGTTTCGATCGTATCTTATAGCTCTTGCCTGTTTGAAAACTCTGGAAAGAATTTGATTCAACAAAGTAATTGCGACAGAGATCACATCTTGTTCTTTTGCATTTAAAGCAACCCTTAACCTCAACAGCCTCTTCAACTTCAGTGTTAGAGCCATAACGAGATGGCGCTAACAACTCCTTAAGGTTTTTAGATCTTCGAAAAGAGGCTATGATGGAATTTGGCTATCTAGTGTTAGGCGTGATTTGATAAACCCTTGCAACATTAAATCAGCTAGAGATAATTTAACCAAAGGGGAACGGGTTGCGTTAAAGCAATTTAGAAATTCTGATGTAGTAATTCGGATACAAGATAAGGGTTCTCGTTTCGTCTTAATTGATAAAGGGGAATACGAGGATAAAATGTTTGGCCAGCTTCATAACCAGCTCCATTATAAATCCTTACAGGAAGATCCTACAAATAGGCATTTGGCTGTAGTTGAGAGTTGGTGCAACAAATGGGTCAGAAAAGGTGAAATTTCAGACCAATTAGCTAATTGGATAATTAACAAAAAAGCCAAACCAGTGGTCGCCTTCGGTAATATTAAAACCCACAAAGCAGGGAATCCACTCAGGCTTATCACATCGTGTTGTGGTACAGCTATAGAAAATCTTTCAGCCTTCAGTGAATTTTACTTGCAACCGTTGGCTCGTAAGTTGCCATCTTTCATCAAGGATACGACCGATTTACTTAATAGAATTGAGGATCTTAATCGGAGTGGTCCTTTTCCCGAAGGCACCCTTTTAGTTTCTTGGGATGTTGTGTCAATGTTCCCTAACATAGATAATCAACTCGGTCTTACTGCAGTAAAGAAGGCACTGAATGCTAGAGAAAGCCAGCTTCCATCCACTAATTGCATTTTAGAAGCGGTAGAAATTTGTTTGAAGAGCAATCACTCGGTTTTTAACGAAAACTTTTTCCTACAAATTCATGGCACAGCCATGGGCCCAAAGAACGCCTGTAGTTACGCGGATCTTGCCATGGGGGAAATAGATTCTCAAGCTAAATTTTCTGGCCCCATAAAGCCGGCTTTATGGTGGCGATACCGTGACGATGTTTTTGATCTCTGGCAACAAGGCCTTCCTGCACTGCATGAGTTTACTGACTTTATAAATTCTCTATATCCTACCATTAAATTTGAATTAGTTTTTCCTGAACGCGAGCTCCACGTGCTAGATTTAACTTTACATCTTATCGGGGGTTTCATTCAGACAGACGTTTATTCAAAGCCAACTGATAGCCACTTGTATCTTCCACCATCAAGTGCTCACCCCAAACACGTTTTCAAGGCTATCCCTTATGGCGTTGCAACTAGGCTACAGAGAAACTGCTCTGAACAAGTATTTCTTGCCGACAGAACAACTGAATACAAGGGTTACCTAGTCAATCAGGGTTATCCCACAAAACTAGTGGAAGATCAATTTTCTAAAGCCTCAACTACATCTAGAACCGATTTACTTAGAACTCGTGCCAAAGCTGAGAAGAAATTGTTTCCATTTGTAACAACTTTTAATCCAAATTTACCTGATGTTGGTCGCATCATCAGAAAACACCTAGGTATTTTGGAATCCAACCCCAAATTAAAAGAATTTTTCCCGCCAAATTCCATCATAGCCTCTTTTCGAAGATCTAAAAACCTTAAGGAGTTGTTAGCGCCATTTCGTTATGGCTCTAACACTGAAGTTGAAGAGGTTGTTGAGGTTAAGGGTTGCTTTAAATGCAAAAGAACAAGATGTGATCTCTGTCGCAATTACTTTGTTGAATCAAAAAATGACATAACATTACAAAGATGATTACATAACAGGGCGTGGTAACACATGAAAACGAAAAGAATTAACCAATGATAAACAGTTGGTGATTACTAGGCGAGAAACTATGACAATGCGGTACAGAACTCAAGAAACACAAACCAAATAAGAATAAATGATCGAATACAATACAAATAAGATTAATGTTAAAAAAAGTAACGTGATTCGTCGAGTTAGCTGGAAGTGTGAAGGGACCCGCGTGGAAATTATTCAATATTCAAAGAAGGCGGTCCCAGGTAAAACTTGTAACAAAATCCCCAAACAAAGCCCTTGAAACTATGCCGCGGCAAGGCACAACAGGCGCCCTGAACAGGGCCCTTAAACAATAATAATGTAATAAATTCCCCGATGGGGGCCCCTGAGAAAACCTAGCGCTAACAAAGCTAACAAGATCCAAGGTCAGGGCCTTTGGACAACTGAACCAAGATAAACCGCCAAATTTGCAAGTTATTTTTGCGCTAATTGTAATTTATTCTTTTTTTCGAGTGGAATTCCTGACGTTTATTCAAGCCAAAGGGTGCCAGAGAGAACAACTGTGCACTCCAATATGCCTCTTTAGTGATTAAAAGCTTTTCGATGTTACAAGAATTGTTTGCATTTATCTGCACTTAATCAATACACTGGAAAGAAAAGTCGTTTAAGTCGTGCGGTGTTCTGTTGAAGTGCACCGCTACCTCACAAGTCTTTTTCTTGGTCAGCATAGCAGACTTGTGGTTGCGAAACCTAACTCTAAAATCTGTTGTTGTAGAGCCAATGTATTGTGAGTTACATTTCTTACACGAAGCCAAATAAATGACATTTTTTGAATCACAAGAAAGTTTCGATCGTATCTTATAGCTCTTGCCTGTTTGAAAACTCTGGAAAGAATTTGATTCAACAAAGTAATTGTGACAGAGATCATATATATTCACCTTTTGTAAATTTATGTTTATTATGCCAACAAGTATGAGGACAATTCAACTGTAAGTTATCTATTTACGTCTAACCTTTGCCAGTGCTTCACCGGCGCAAACTCGACGTCCTGCAGAAAATGGCAAAAAGTTGCCAGAATTGGTAATGACCTGGCCATCAGCATCAATGTGGCGACGAGGACAAAACGAATTTGGGTTCTCCCAGCAGTTTGGATCCAGATGGACATTCATCAAATTGACCATCACCACTGTATCCTTGGGAACACGGTAACCAGCAAGTGAGGTGTCTTTCAGAGTGTAATGGGGAATAGTACTCTCACCAACATTTCCCAGTCGTAGTGCTTCCATTATCGTGGCTTGGACTAGCGGCAAATGTGGCCGATCATCCAGTCCCGGCATTCGCTCCCTTCCAACCACTTCATCTAGCTGGCGCTGTATCTCTCTTTGGCACTCGGGATGGTGAACTAGGTATGCAATGGCCCATCGCAGGGTAGTACTGGTGGTCTCATAGCCAGCGCTGAACATGTCTTCCAAGGTGTTGATTATGTAGTCATCGGACAGTATTGATGCTTTGTCTTCTGCACCAACTTCACTTTCAGCTGCAATCCTCTCTTTTAAAAGACTTCCAGTGAGGCTCCCGATCTCCGCTGTGGGGTCGAACTCTTTCTCCTGTACCTTTAACTGATGGCGAAGAATATCAAACATTCGGTCAGTCATTTTCTGGAATGCCTGATAAGAACGAAATGGAAAGTATTTTGCTATTGGAAAGAAATCTAGCACAAAGGCTTGGTCATTGAGGTCCGTGTCTGTGAAGGCTCTGTTATTCAACTGCAAGAGTTCCTCGAAATCTGGATGGGACGAATCGAAGTGCTTTCCAAACGTAATTCGACAAATTACGTTTGCAACGCTCTCCATCAGTATCTGTGCAGGGTCAAAATCGTTTCCATTCTGGTCTTCGAAATTCTGTATCAACCTTTCTGCTTGTTCAGAGATCCTTTCTTCTACCAGCTGCTGATCAGACAGATACTGTCTGATAGCCGTAATAAACAGCTTACGGTGAAATTTCCAGGCAGGACCATAGCTTCCTGCTGCAATGTCCTTTCCACCTTAGATACAAGAATGTACAAGTAAAAAATTAGATAAGACTTGATCCAGCCAGTTTTCGTGGTATGAATGGGGGTATTAAACATGCACGCTAATATCTCGTGTTCGTTTATTTTATACGCCCTAAAGCTTAAAGCTTTATAAAATTTGAACATTAATAATAATTGTAATAATGCCTAAATTACAAATTTTACTGATGAAGGAAGATATAATATTTAATAACAATAATAAACAGAAAAGATTATCGCTTTTAAATTTTCCGCACACCACCATTTTGGAATTTATCACGTCAATGCGTTGCCTAATTGTTTCACAGAAAGAAAATCTGCTTCCCAACAATAGTGACAACGTAGTGACGTCATAAAATCCAAAATGGCGGCACGTGGGAAAATTAAAAGCGATAATCGTCTCCATTTATTACTATAATTAACTGTTGTATCTACCTTGTTCAGTAGAAATTGTAATTTAGGCATTATTAACGACAACTTAACGACAACTTGCCCCTCAAAGGCCGAGGTGCCTTTAAAAAACAGTTCAAGACACATTTCCTTAAAAAGCAGGTAATTTGTTATCTTGATTGCAAATAGAATCAATTAACATTTACTACTATTAGCGTTGTATTATTATTATCATAAATATTATGATGATGATGATGATAATGATGATTACTTCATAGATAGTGTAATTAAAGTTGTATGCACATACCAAGCGTAGTCATCAGGAGAGAGTAAAATGGAGGTCTTCCGGCATAGTCAGCAGATTTCTTTATCAGGACTTCCTTAACAGACGCAACCTCATCCGCGAAAACGAGTTTATAACTGCCAACTTTCAATGAATACACTGTGCCATACTTCTTTCTCAAACTTAAATAACATGAAAAGGAAACAGAACAGTGAGTGAAATATTGGCCAATTCTTTTTTAGCACAAGACCGACATAGAAATGCAAAAATGTCAAATGCATGAATTGCACCATAGTCCGGCGACTCAGGTCGAAATTTCAGTTAAATCGTGCGCTTCTTTTGATACAAGAATGAAATTTGGTAACCTGAAAGTGGTCACCAACACAAGTGTTTTTCAGATATAGTGCCAAGCCAGAAAAAACGCCAGTTTCCATGGAAACCAAAATTTACTAAAATAAATGAAATTTCTTAAAAGGTTTGTTTGTCCTGGTTTCTAGACAATACTATTATGTCAGGTAGTGATACCAAGTCGCACGTACAAAATTTAGAATGAAGTGCCGTAATTTAGACTGTTCACAGCCCTCTATATTTTCGTATTTCTCTTCTGTTAGCGAACGGCGAACGCGGGGACCGAGGGGTGGGAACGAAAAATCGTTTTCCATGCAATAATTTTCGAGGAAATGATTGGTAAAAAAAATAACAATTCTAACAATTTTAGGAATAATTTAAAGCATTCATAGCGGTATTTTTTTTTTTTTCAATACAACGTACAGTCAAAGGTGTATAAAAGCTCAAGAAGAAGTACTTCGTGGGGGAGGGTCTCTTGGCTGAAAATTTCATTCGCTGCTTACTAGCTGAAATTAGGAAATTTGGCGTATGCAATATATCGAGAATTGATTAGTATGTAAATGCTTCTTATTCTGAAACGTTTGGTGCTATCAAAAAACGGACAACTCAGGAGCTAAGCCGCCGGACTACCAGGTTCGCGTGAGTGTCATTGATTGTAATTATGCAACTATTTTCTATTTTCTGTTTGGTAAAGAAGATTCAACCGTGATGAAGTCCTTTTCTGCCAATACCAAATAGGAATATATTCCCCAAATTGTAACTTGGTAGCGTTCATTGCAGCCAAGCAATTTGAAAACATAAAATTCGGAAAATTACAACCATGCATATTGGTGTTCTACTTCGGTACACCAATATGGCGACCAAAACTGGCTTCAAGAAAAAAAGAAGATTTTGTTACCAAAGTCATTCGTTGGAATTCGTAAGTTATCATTTTAACTTATTAACATATCTGAAAAGCATTTTTACATGTAAAAGTGGGGAAATATTGGTTTCTATAACATTTCAGATCACTTTGAAGTGGAAGTTATCTCAAATTTCAAAACGCGTTATCTCCAAAGCAAAGCATTTACTGACACTGATGTCTAGAATATACTAAAATAACATATTTAGTGTAATAGTTTTGGATTAAATATTTGATGGCGTCACCTAAAAACGCTCTATAGGGTGAGTAGAGACACAACATGTCTTATTCACACCGAATGAATTGTTCGAAAATCTTTAATTAAGAGCAAGAGTAACAAAAAATTTTGTAATACAGTGCGTAGACTGCTGTATTTGATACCTCTATTCGACGGCCACCTCTATAAGGACCGCAGCTGTTGCAAATGTATTATTGATATGGTTTTTTACCTCCATTAAGCGGCCAGCAAATTATCTTTCCAAGTGAAATGGTGACAGATGATACAAGGTGACAACTGATAACAACAAGAAAACAAGGACTGCCCACCTAAGAAACTTGTCAACGATGTTTTGCGTATTTTTATGTACATTATCAACCCGGAGAAATACTGTACACTTCAACTACGTGCCCTCTGTGTTAGAGCTAGAATTATGCATGGGCTGGAAATGCACTTGATGTTTAAGAAACTAAGAAACTTCATTTGAGTGTCAGAGTATTTAGCACTGTTGTACTAATTGTGGACACTGTAAATAAGCAAACAAATATTACAAATAGACTGACAGAAATTTGCTAAAAATCCCAACTGGTAGGAGGCTGACCAGCTGGCTATTTACAAAGCGTGGAGGAGTTGAATTCGGGACCACCGAAGACAAATCCATCTAGTGGCAGGGAGGAGGATTTGAACCCGGGACCTCCGGATTACAAGTTCAGCGCCCTAACCACTAGGCCACGCTGCCTCCTAACTGTTACAATGAATTTTGGATTTATCTTCATATATGTTCACGTATTAAAAGGATTTTGCTATGAAGAGTCAATAAAATCATGTTAACTGCCATCCCAATCCAATTTATATTGTACCTCTATTAAGCGGCCACCCTCTATTAAGCGGCCACTTTTCAAAGTCCCCAGGGCCGCTTAATAGCCTTCGGACTGTACTCCGTATTATGTTTTCTGACATTATTAAATTATATTCCTGACAACTATTATAATCTATGTTAATCAACCGTGTTTTAAAAAAAAAGATCCACCGTGTTAGCCGCATGCAATCAAAGGCCACAATCACGTTGCTGGAAATCAATTGCTTGTAATTCGCATAATCGCACGATAAGCGTGTAGTGTTAGGACCGTGCGAACGTGTGGCTCTCGTGCCGTGTGCGTGCGTTCACCTTCTTCCCTGTTTTCCCGTGGAGGGTCACATATGATTACTTAATTGACGAAAAGCCGTCTAATTTCATCGATGTATCTGACCAACAAAATTTCGCTTCCTTCAGAATAAATAAAAGGAAATTTTGCCCCTGCACTGTTATTGGATGTTATAAATTGGAATTACCTCCCTTTATCCATACGTAATTTGCCAACTAGAAAACTGTTTTAAAGAGCACTTAAACAGTTTCATTTTGCTCAGTATTGATAACTCAACTATCAGTTATTATTCAGTGTATTTCTTCTCCCTCTGCTCTGTTAAGTTTACGTTTTAACCTAAATAAATGTGTTAAATTTAACTACATCAATTAGCATACTACATCGCGCCTTCAATTAGTAGCGGAGCTCTCCAGCGGCCCGAAGGGCAGCAGAGCGGAGCCCCATAACTACCGTGCGAGGATAGAAATTGAGAAAACCATGCGTTTGAGTTTTCATGGTCATCGTGGCTAGCGGCATGGCTCGCGGGCGCGTGCGCCTAGCGACGACGGCGACGTCGCCCAAAATGGCGGCCATACTCCAGAAAAAGCTTGACCTGGACATCTTACGTGTTTGATATTGACCATCCACTTTTCGTTAAAAGTTACCTATCGTAGAAGTTTGTAAGACACTGAACATTTTTTTTTAATCATGTTGAAAATCGACTAGGGATATTTCATTTCGCCTACACGAATCGATTGCGTGAAAAGGCGACGAAATCTTTGCTCAACCGCGGGAATGAAAACTTGTGAAGAAAGTGAGTAGCAGAAAATATTTCTTCGTTATTATTTTTCACCCCATCAGTTCAGAGATTTTTTTCTCACATCAAAAAAATGATCTGGACATTTCACATCAAGTTAAACGAAGCCATTGCATGAGAAGGCGCCAAAATATTTGGCACGCTGTTCACGTTTAGAGCTGAATGAAACACGCGAAGAAAGCTGCTGAAGAACATAGGTCTTCGTGGATATTTCTCGCTCTATTTACCCATCTACATCATGGAAACTTATTCCAAATCATTTAGGACAACCTTGTAACGGGAAGAACCGAAGTAATTGCGGACTTGAACATGATATATCGCACTACAAGTCAAAAGAGCGATGTCCACGGTTCGACCTGCGGCTGAGCAAGCCTGAAAATCACTGAATTGAGCTCAAATAAAAGTGAACTCAAAGCCGATCAAGTTCACTGAAGTGAAGGATAAAAGACTGTTAAAGGCTACACCGATGGAAAGAGAGAAATTGATCTTCGTTGATAATTCATATACTCTATATTATGTCGGTGGTGTTGGAAAAAGCTTACAACGAAATTGCCGTGTTCGTCTCCGATATTTTTGGGCTGGTTTGAACGCTTTGTCCTGCAGAATATACAAGCCTTCTTCAATAATGAGGTAACAAACGTAAATGTATGCACTAAGCATAAGCCTAATTTTATTTGAGAGAATTTACTTCTTTTATGAACAAATTTGAAGTTGTGTCGCTTTTGAGATCTTCCGGTAAATATTTATCAAACCTGTTCGTGTTTGTACATTTTATACAGACATTGTTTATCAAATATTTCCTTTAGACTAGTGATGTTCACTACTGGACTTTGCAAACAAATTATTTAGCTTCATGGATCAAAATCACAATTTCGAATTTCGGCTCGCTTGCATTTGTTTTGGTTCTCTTGTCCCTGCTTATCAGTGAGTGTGTTGAAATATCTTCGATGCGTAAACGAATATTTCGCCGGTTTCGTTGCGAGCTACCAGTGCTTGGCTGAGTGAGTTCAGACTTTACCTACCGCATATTTATACTTACCAGAAATGAAGAAAATTCATTCAGTTCTCTACATAAAATTATCTATGGTACTTAGCAACGCGTACGATAAAACAGGATTAGTTAATCATTCCACAAAACCGCAACGAAAAGAAGATGATTCAAACAGTCAAACCAGCATTAAGCTCATTCTAAGTTAGCGTGCACTACTTCCCAAATCACAAACTCCCACAATTCTTACACAAAAGCTGGTTTAAAATGACTTACATAACCGGCACCATAAATTTTCAGAGTTTGTTTTACCGCCTCGATTTTCTCGGTTTGCCGTGGCGTGAGTTCATTTTGTTTACTGTGTTTAGCAGCGAGTTCACTTTGTTTTTCTGCATTTTGTTTTGGCCTTGAGTTGATTTTCTTGCCCTGACAGTTTTGAAGTAAATCAAGGTCAAGGTTCTTTTTACATTGAAAAACTCAAAGAGGTCCTGGAGGTGTATTAATTAGTGTACAGAAAACGTTATAAAGATTTGTTTTGCGCCGACGTGCGTACGTGAGGAACCCAATAAAATGCACTCGTCAAATTCAATTTTAGAACCTGTGAGTGACAGGCTGTCACAGGAAAGAAAATTCAGACGGGACTACGAAATATATTGACGTCGCTTTCGTCAACAAAACCATGAGAGTTTTTTAACCATAAGCGATTAAAATTTATTTTGTACCTATATGGGCCACTGTATAAGCTTAGAAATATAGTGTGGCTACCTATTTAGTAATGAAATTAATAAATTGGAGCTCCGCTTTTAGGCCTGCCTAAATCTATATATTATACTATACCTTGCCCTTTTCAATTATTTTCTTGTAATGTTTGTTTAAATATCTTTACTTGAACACATGGAATGGAATGAACGGAATAATAAAATAAACAAGAATAATTCACAAGGCGAACGTTGTCTACATTGTGTAGCAACATTCCTGTAAAGTGTCATTTTTTTAAACTTATAGTTGTGAAACTTTTTGCCAAAGTGAAGGGATGCCTAGAAAACAATCGGAGAAGCGTACCCTTCAAGTCGAGATTCCCTTCTCATTCTGCTCTGAAGAGACAAGCAGAACCTTAGAGGTTCCAACTCGCTTCACCTAAAGCAGGAGGAGAGAACTTTGTATCGCAGAGCTAAAAAAAGCGTTGCGTGACGACTCAAGCGAATTGAGAGAGTAACGTACTAATATATGCATGCAAACGTATGCAAATGAATTGCAAATACATTTCAACAGAAGAACAAACTGACTGATAAAAAAGCAACTACTGGCAAAAAGTACAAATTAAAATAGACTCAAGACGTCCAAAGCGGCCGCTCGGTGTCGGTTATAGCGAGGAAAACTTTTGGGTCACACGCTTGTGACCCAAAGGTGAGCCTGCATGCTCACAGGCTAAAGTTTGCTCGGTCGAGACCAAATGAACGGTATGCGAAATCCGAAGAGTCCGTAAAGCTGTCCCATCGCAAACGAAACTTGACCATTGCAGCTTATCTAGTAAAACGTTTTTTCGCTCTTTTGCGTATGTATTTCAAAATTGCTGCCATCAAAGCGAAAGAAAACCCAAACAAAAGAGTCGCACTGAACGGATTATGCGGAGTAAACACTAATTCACGCAAGGCCGTTGATGTTAAATTGTTTTCCGCAGCAAATCACTGTTTCTTATACTAGGCACTGAAATTACATTATGGAAAGGATATATATTTTTATAGTATGATGTACTGCCGAGGTATAAGGCGATGAAAACTACAAAAATAGTATTCACGCCGTGCTGACTTTCTAATCAAAGCAATCAGTGTAAACAAACCTTGCCGTGGAATCGCGAAGGCTCTGTCCAGCCGAATCAAAGCTCAACAAATTTCCTATGAATGGCAAACTTGTCAGACGAGGTCCCGGCGGCATGTTCCTAAACTGATACAACTCAATCAGTTGATTGAGAATCAGCAAGAAAACAACGGCAAGGAAAATATTTCCGAGCGTAAAATACTCCGACAAATACAACGCCATATTGATTGAAAATGCAAATCTACACTGGGTAACACAATTTAAATATATTTTACGTCAAGTAGTGTCACGAGACAGTCATACTGAAACAACAGAACAGAAACAACAAAAGGCAGCGTAAGTGATCGACAAAGCAAAGCATATGAATCGTTGAATTTTTTGTTTCGATCTGAACAAAACAAAACAAGCGCTTTCAATTTTCACTAGCTTGGTTTAGTATATTGACTATATTGCATTAGCATGTGTCTTAACATTGTTGACACAGCAAACCGAACTCTGGAAAGTCTCTAAATATAGGTGGAACATAGTTAATCTGATCTCAACACGGGTGTGGACAAAACATGGGGTAGGCCATATGGCCTAGGCCATGGTGTAGGCCATGGTGTAGGCCATGGCCTACCCCATGGCCTACCCTATGGCCTACCGGTGGTCAGATTTCATATAATTTTTATTTTTTTTATATTTTTTATTTTTAAGCGATGACGTCATTTTATGACGTCATCGGTTAATGCTGTAAAGTGGAAAAGCGATGGAATTTATGGAATTTTTGGTGTTACGGTGTTACGATTACTCCCTGAATTGAACCGAAGAGCATTGGGAACTAGGTGCATGGTTTGTGTTCTTGTTGTATTCGTCGTGCGAGTGGACGGGATCTGTTGTCTGCTGCAATCGACCGATCTTTCTAGAACCGAATAGAATTTGGAACTAACTTCAGGGATAAACGTCAGTAGAAAAGAATTCAAGTAAAACTCAACAAGAAATCACGGCGTAGAACTCAAAGCAAAATACTCCCGGGCAGTTAGAAAGGACCGATTCTATGTATAAACGAAAGACACAAATTATATTTGATGTGTTTTATTAGATTTAGTAAACAGAAATCTTTACATTTTTTAAAAGAAAAAGGCTAAGCATTTTCAAGACAGCGTTTGACCTTGTATCTTATGTCGTCAGTATCGGATGTCGCGCTACAAGATAACACAGCTTTTGTCAAACAGTCATTCAACACAGAAGTTGTTCAGGAATAAACGTCAGTAGAAAAGAAATCAAGTTTAACTCAACAAGAAAGCACTGCGTAGAACTTAAAGCAAAATACTCCCGGGCAGTTAGAAAGGACTAATTCTAAGTATAAGTGAAAGAGACTAATTATATTTGATGTGTTTTATAAGATTTAGTAAACAGAAATCTTTATTCTTTTTTTAAAAACAAAAGGGCTCAACAATTTCAAGACAGCGTTTGACCTTGTATCATATGTCGTCAGTATCAGATATCTCCCTGCAACATAACGCAACTTTTGTCGAACAATCATTCAACACAGAAGTTGCCAGCTATTTTTATTAACTTTCTTGAAATTTTCTGTCAAATTTCCTGAAAATTCTTAAAGACCCCTTGTGAAACGTCATCGCTTCTGCATGCATTGCGTGCCGTTTATTTTTAACTAAGGCTAGTTAGCAGCTCAAAGGTGATCCTTCATAACTGTAAACTTTTCTTCCTTTATTTCCGACGCAAGACTTCTTCACGTCAAGGAATAAATTTTACAACTATTCAGAAGTTAAAAGCGTGCTTAATTTACCCTCTCTGTGGAGGTGGCTAAGTTAAAACACTCCCATGGAAGTAAGTAAGGGACGGACCATTAGAAAAGTGATGAGGGGGGGGGGGGGGGGGGGGGGGGGGCGGTGGGGGATTTTTGGCTTGCAGGAATTTTTTTTTTTGGCCTATTGCCTGTGCAAGAATTTTTTTTTTGACTGCAGCGCTGTGCACGAATTTTTTTTGATAAAATCTGCTTCATGCCCAATTTGCTATTGAATTTATTAAAAACAGTGCTTCTTTAATTTATTAAATACATAGCTTGTACTTTAACGTCACTTTCCATTTATTTTATGACAAAGTAAAAAAAGTAACTGGCAGTTTACAGGTGTATAGTGAAAAATTGTGTAATTAATATACCTTTCAGGCCCGTAGGATTGAATTTTGAGGTGAGGGGGCCCAAAAGTTAGCACTGATTGTGATGTTCCTTATTGTTACTTATTTTCGCGGGACTTAATTTTCGCGATTTTCAAAAATCGCGAACTGACTACCCAAGTAAGACAGAATAATTTAGTGCGAGGTTAATATTCTGCTTACAGATAACAACAGTTCAATACAAGAAAAGTAAAATTAACGTGTATAACTTCTAAATTTTGTAATTTAACTTAACAATGTGGTTTTTGTCTTCAGTCCATAACATGGTTTGCGCAACCTTGTATTTCCAGCTATTTCCCGCCAGAATGAATTAATTTGCGGTGACAAGATCGAAAGACGAAAATGCCGAAACTCTTGTATTCATAAGACGAAACGCTTGCATATTCCTGGGCGTCGCTTTCCGCGTTCACAATCGTCTACACTTGCAACATCACAAGTCAGAACTATATTACAAAGAAAATGCAACTAAGATGTGTAAAGATGCTCCTCAATTCAGGCAGATTCAAGAAATAAATTACAATAGAATCGTTCAAAGCGCCACTTCTCGTACTATTCGTGTATTCCTCTTATATTACCGCATGTAGAAAATACTATTGATCCAGCTATTACTGATGTCAATTTTCTTCGGCTCGCATAAACATGTACAGATGCAACTTACCAAAGACGATTTATACGCGCGGCTTTGTTGTGGACAATCAACTGATGTGTTTCCAATCTCCTGTAGTGCTGCTACAAAATTGCTGGCTTAGACTTGAAAGTGCTGCCAGGAAATTTTTTGGGAACAATAAGCATTGCTTGAAGTCTCGCAAACGCCTATAATGGCAATTAAGCGAGGAAAACTCCATAATCCATAAGACAGACGATTCGCTGAATATGTCACTGAATACATTACGACCACATGAGACCTTTTTCAAAACCGCGAATGCAGAGACTGCGTGACAAAAGGAACAGATCTGCGGTCCAGTTTCATGTCGCATTTCCTGGCAACCTCCTGGGCAGAATTTTTTTGAGGCCCAAGCTAGTCATGCAAAATCCGTTGTATCAATTCTGAGACTAACTGTTTGTTTATGTAATTCAGTATTTTGACAATTTTCGCGAAATATAGTTCCCGCGAAAATAAGTAACAATAAGGTATTAAAATACACTATTTTTCTTTTATAAGAACCATTTTTATAAGAACGTTGAGGCTGAGATTTGCCCCAAAATTTAAGAAAATGTATGGGACAAAATAAGAACATCCTCAGGCTCAGCCAAATTTTACGCGTTCTTATAAAAAAATAAGAGTGTAGGCAGGGGAAATTTGCCGAACGCTTAACGCCGAACGCGAAACAAAAATCACCGAAACAAGCAAAACCATTACCATTATCGAGAGCTAACCATAAACACGCTAACCTGGGCCTTTTTTTAAGCCAACCTGAGCGATATCCAAACTAACCGGAATGCTTTTTAGGCTAACCTACGTGCAAGCACTCCGGTAGGGTTTTGCTTGCTTCAGTGATTTTGTTTCGTGTTCGGCGTTCAGCGCTCCGCAAATTAGCCCTCCCGAGCGGGAGGCCCATTTCCGTAGGGGAGTCCGGGGGCATCCTCCCCCGGGAAAATTTTGAAAATCTGGACACGCTCTAATGCCATTTGGTGCATTTTGAAACTCCTTTCGACAAGAAATACAATTCTGGTTTAATGTCAAAATAAGGCCCATCTTGTGCATGAATTTTTTTTCTTTGGGTTTTTCTTTGCATTAATTTTTTTTTCGGACATTTTGCCTTGCATGAATTTTTTTTGGTTTTTTTCCCCACCACCCCCCCCCCCCCCCCCCCCCCGCCCCCATCACTTTTCTAATGGTCCGTCCCTAATACTGTTACTGTAACCAAACATTATGAAAAATGCCTTAACATGTTACTGCATGTTGTACTGTTATATTTTGGGGACCACATGATTAAGGCTAATCGTATATAACTAGGGGTCTGTCTGTCTAGCCGAAATTTTGGGCATGATTATTTTAAGAACAGTTTTAAACGTTTTCAGACCTCTGATAGGCCTAGCATTACAGAAAGTTTTTTGCAATTTTACTTAATGTGTGCAATAACATGCTGTTCAATATATGTAACATTTATTCACTGGAGAAGTGTCATTGGAGACGAAACGCATCAAAAATAAACAGAGATGTTTACAACCATAAAATGAAGGTTCTCTTTGGCTTGGTAGTTCTAGTTAAGAAAAGATAATTACATCTGACCACCGGTAGGCCATAGGGTAGGCCATGGCCTACACCATGGCCTAGGCCATATGGCCTACCCCATGTTTTGTCCACACCCGAATAAATGTTACATATATTGAACAGCATGTTATTGCACACATTAAGTAAAATTGCAAAAAACTTTCTGTAATGCTAGGCCTATCAGAGGTCTGAAAACGTTTAAAACTGTTCTTAAAATAATCATGCCCAAAATTTCGGCTAGACAGACAGACCCCTAGTTATATACGATTAGCCCTAATCATGTGGTCCCCAAAATATAACAGTACAACATACAGTAACATGTTAAGGCATTTTTCATAATGTTTGGTTACAGTAACAATATTAGTTACTTCCATGGGAGTGTTTTAACTTAGCCACCTCCACAGAGAGGGTAAATTAAGCACGCTTTTAACTTCTGAATAGTTATAACATTTATTCCTTGACGTGAAGAAGTCTCCCGTCGGAAATAAAGGAAGAAAAGTTTACAGTTATGAAGGATCACCTTTGAGCTGCTAACTAGCCTTAGTTAAAAAAAATAAAAAATATAAAAAATAAAAAATTATATGAAATCTGACCACCGGTAGGCCATAGGGTAGGCCATATGGTAGGCCATGGGGTAGGCCATGGCCTACACCATGGCCTAGGCCATATGGCCTACCCCATGTTTTGTCCACACCCTCTCAACACGATGTTTTACATAAGAAATTCTTGCATGTGCTTCGTCGTCCTTAACCACCAGAATAATTAAGCAAAACATGTCTGTCAAAATGCAGTTGCCATTTGTACGTCAATTTTCAGACACAACAACCTATTGTACAAATTTATTCCCAGATAAAGTTTAGATAAAGTCGTAAGGTTTGGCAGCGTTTGGTTGAATTTTGAAAAAGGTTTGGCAGCGTTTGGTTGAATCTTGAAAAAGTTAAAAACGGTTAACGTCAGCACGGGCACTTTCTGCACGCTTCATCAAGTCACAAGGTCAAAAGATCTTGACAAACTTTACAGTAAACCTGGCCATATTTTGCGCTATGATCAAATTTTGCAAGTAGACACAAGCTT
>CAVNZF010000040.1:130000-233880 GCA_963693305.1 Meandrina meandrites | reverse complement strand
CTGCTAGTGTCTGTGCTTAATTTGGTCAAGAAATTGGAGGGAGCGAAGGCGAGTCTCAGACAACAAATCGTCTTGAAGAAATTGCCAAAACTTGCAAGGTAGGCTTTTGTATTAATTTAAACTTCACCAAATTCGCCAACCAAAACAATATTAATCACATTTACGTAACAGACCAGGTGATATAAAATTATTGTCAAGCTGAATTCATCTCTCTTAAGCCTTTTTAGGACAAATAGCGAGGCCCTCAAAATGGCCAATCTTGCAATTTGTTGCAATTTGCCTTGTATGTCTTGAATGCCTATGGACAAACTATAACGTTCCCCCAAAAAGATGTTATGATATTTCGAAACTGCGTTATCCATATTAGCTCTGCTGCTAATTTGGTTTCAAGAAAGTGAGTACTTTGGGAAAAATAGCGACATTGGTTTTTCTTGATTTTGCCGCTTTTCCAAATGGCCGACAGGCTTTATTACACAGCGTCAATTTTTTCCTTGTTCATAAACCTCAAACTACTTTTACAACAATTTTTATAAACTAGAAGAATGACTCTACTTTCTGCTGGAATTCCATTTGATTTGGTTTACATTTACCCGAGAACTAGCCTCGTATATTTTTACTTTTCGAGAGTCGAATTTTAGCTCAAAACATGAACCTGACGCTTGCGTGACTAAGTGCGGTTACCATGGAAACAATACATCTGCCAATCAAAATATGGTCGTTTTTGTTCATTCCCCCAGGTAGCCTACCTCCACACAAAAAATGAAGGGGGGTTAAATATTTGCATTTCCAAGTTTGCTTCACTTTCTCAGAGAACGGTTCTTAAGCAGTGGACAGAAAAAAATAATAATAATAATAATAATAATAACACTCCAAATTCAAATTCGATCTCCATGCGCGTACTCTTTCTAACAAGCTCCTGAGAGTTTTACCGTTTTACGTGGATAAACAAATGACACTTAAACTTCTTTTCTTTTTTCTTTTATACATTTGAATTGTTCAGAAATTTCGCTGGTTTGACTGTTATTCCGTTCATTTTATGAAATCGTAGTTGAGGAGTAACGAAGAGTTTTGGCGACATTCGCAATGCGACTTAAGTTTCGTCCGTTCGCATTACTTTTGCACCTTTTTATAAATGTCATATGATAACATAAGTGGTTTTCCCTTTAGTCGGACAATTGTTTGAGCTTTCCCGAGCGATACAGATTTTTGTACATTTTTTTTCGTAAATAGGTGTGAACCGCTTATATGAGAAATCGAAATGTTGGGTCGGTGAGGGGCCGGGTGATCCTTGGTGTAGGATTACCCACTTTGAAGGTGGGGTGAGCCGAACGTCGAATGTAAACTCTCTGTCTATTATATAGACTCTTGGTTTTAGGCAATCGTAACTTGATAAAAAACATGAAACAAACAGCGGTAATAAACATTGTGAAAAATCGCATTTTACTAACTTGACTTTTCGTATGCTATGCAACATACATTTTCAAAAGTATGACCGTTACAAAATTTAAACGACTATTATATATTGTTATGAAAACGGTCTGGAACCTAGACTGAGACAATTGATCTACAGCAGTAACTTAATATTATCGCTTAAGTTAATAGAGCAACAACCTCTCACTGCCAACGTTGGCATTTAATGGAGGTTGTAGCTCTTGAATGAATTAGGTCTCTTTAATTTTGCAATGTAGGTCAGTTTTGCCGGACGCTGGAATGTCAAAATGATCCCATTTGATGTTATTGCCCGTGGTAATGATATGATCATTTTAGTCGTTAAAATTTTGTAACGGTGATACTTTTGAAAATGTTTGTTGCATAGCATACGAAACTTCAAGTTAGTAAAATGCCATTTTTCTCTTTCTATTGTTAACTTACCTGTCAGATTTTTTTGACTCGGCTCACAGGGACAACTTTTTAAAAATTAAACTCTCTGTTAAAAGATTTCTATAAGCATGCACAAAACAACAATTTAGTACGCCTTGTGTCAAAAAACCATTCGAAAATCAAGACTCGTTTATTTATTTCAGTCGATCGCCTGTTACACTGTCACCGTCGCCGCACACGCAGTGTTCAGTCTTTTCAAGGGATTTCAGATTTTCGTTGTACTGGATTGAACTTTAATTTTTTTAGGGACGGCTATAGAACTGTTTTAGTATATACTAAAACAATTATTCGCCACAGTAACATAGAAAAACGGTGAATATGTTTATCTCCATTTTTCTCCTTCGGCGAACAACTGTTAAATTATGTAATGCGATAGTTATTACGATATGTAACGTTATTAGCGGAGCTCCTAAGCGGCCCGAAGGGCCCAGAGCGGAGCCCCATAGGTTTCATGCGAACGTGGAAAATTTGTAAAACCATGCGTTTGAGTTTTCATGGTCATCGTGGCAAGCGGCATGGCTCGCGGGCGCGTGCGCTCTACATACGTACATACGTACGAAGTTGCCCAAACTGGCGGCCATATCCAGAAAAAGCTTTCACCGCTGTCAAACGTCTGAGGCTGTTTTTATTTTCTTACTTCGAGAGAAGTCTTTCACGTTAACGGGGAAGCATCAGTAAGGATATGTAATATAGCTGCTGAGTACAAATATATTTTTAGTTCTCTCAAACGAGATTCTTTACTTTCAAAATGCTCCGCACCCGAACAAAATTGCTTTGGCAATGGCTCCGTCAGTCCGCATTTCGCCGTTTTCAAACACTTTTAGTAAACTTACAAAAAATTTACTAAATCAGGATAAAACTTGTTAAGTACTAAACTTTGAACTGTAAAAATGAAAACTTTATCTTTGAAGTAGTTTTCTTGTTTTTTTTTTACGTTTTACCGCGTTGCCCTTGACCTGGGCAGGCCTCTTACATGTTTCATATTGACCATCCTCCTTTCGTTAAAAAATACATATCGTAGAAGTTTGTAGAACACTGCACTTTTTTTTTTCATGTTGAAAATCGACTAGGGATATTTCATTTCGCCTTAAGTCTTCGTGAATATTTCTTGCTCTATTTATTCATCTACTGACATCATGGAAACTTGTGCCAAATGATCTAGGACAACCTCGTAACAGGAAGATCCGAAATGATTGCAGACTTGAACATTATATATCGGACTAAAAGTCAAAAAGAGCGATGACCAGGGTTTGACCTGCGGCTGAGCATGGCTGAAAATCACTGAATTGAGCTCAAATAAAAGTGAACTCAGAGCTGATCAAGTTCACTGAAGTGAAGGATAAAAGACTGTTAAAGGCTACACCGATGGAAAGAAAGAAATTGATCTTCGCTGATAATTTATATAAATTATGCGCGGTGGTGTTGGAGTAAGCTTACAACGAAACTGCCGTGTTCGTCTCTGATATTTTTTATTGGGCTGGTTTTGAAGCTTTGCCCTGCAGAATTTACAAGCCTTCTCCAATAATAAGGTAACAAACGTAAATGTGTGCACTAAGAATAAGCCCAATTTTATATTGAGAGAATTATACTTCATTTTTGAAGTTGTGTCGGTTTTCAGATCTTCCCGTAAATATTTATCAAACGTGTTCATGTTTGTACATTTTATACAGACATTGTTCATTAAATATTTCGTTTAGACGAACTATTTTCTGTTTTAGTTAGTGGAGTTAACTGTGATATTCATAATGGGATTTTAAAAACTAATTTTTAACATCAAAATCACGATTTCGGCTCGCTTGCATTTGTTTTGTTTCTCTTATCACTGCTGGTCAGTGAGCGTGTTGAAATATCTTAGATGCGTAAATGAATATTTCGCCGGTTTCGTTGCGAGTTACCTGTGCTTGGCCAAGTGAGTTCAGGCTTCACCTAACGCATATTTACTTACCAGAAATGAAGAAAATTCATTCAGTTCTCTACATAAAATTCTCCTAGGTATTTATAATAATAATAAGAACTTTATTTAAGTGTCAGGGTAGGTATTTAGCTTACAGAAGCTAATTGGGGACACTACTACATTACAATATATTAAGATTTAAAATATACAGTTAAGAATACGAATTAAGAATTATATGGGTACACTAGGCTACTTTACAATATATTAAAATTTACAGTGTACGATAATTTACTATATTAAAAGCGATAATTTACTATGTTGAAAATTAGGATGGATAAATAAGAATGAATAATTTAAAAAAACTGTTTCTAAAATTACAAATACAATATAATACAAGAGAGAAATAAAAATTGATATTTAAGTGAGTAGTTCAAGAATTAAGAAGTACATATGAGTCAGTTTGAACACGCATCCTCGATTAGAGCACTGAGGTCTTTGTTTCTAATATTCTTTCTAAAGTTACCGATGGTCAGTCTATTTTTGCCATGCGCCCAGTTTTGACAAAAGGTAAGGACCAAGGTATCTAATGGAGTGTTTTCCATAACGGACTGAAGAGAAACGAGGCAGGTCGAAGTCATCGTCTCTAAGAGAATAGCCCTTGTTCGAATTTGTAATATATACATTTAGGCAGGCCTAAAAGCGGAGCTCCCATGCATTTATCTTTTTTTTTGCTCGAGTAAATTACAGTGTTACCAAATAAGAAACCACACTATATTTCTTAGCTTATACGGTGGCCCATATAGGTACAAAAAACCTCTCATGATTTTGTTGACGAAAGCGACGTCAATATATTTCGTGGTTAACCCGTATAAATTTTCCTGCCTTTAGTGACAGGTTCTAAAATTGAAATTGACGAGTGCACTATATTGGGTTCCTCACGTATGCACGTAGGTGCAAAACAAATCTTAGTCAAACTTTTTACAACGTTTACTGTACACTAATTCGTAATACACCTCTAGGACCTCTATGAGTTATTCAATGTAAAAAGAACCTTGACCTTGTTTTTATTACTACAAAACCATCAGAGCAAGAAAATCAACTCAAGGCAAAAACAGAAAACAAAGTGAACTCGCTGCTTAACACAGTAAACAAAATGAACTCACGGCACGGCAAACTGAGAAAATCACGGCGGCAAAACAAACTCTGCAAATTGATGGTGCCGGTTATGTAAGTCATTTTAAAGCAGTTTTTGTGTAAGAATTGTGGCAGTTTGTGATTTGGAAACTGGTGCACGATAACTTAGAATAAGCTTACAATGTTGTTTTGACTGTTTTGAACTGTCTTCCTTTTCGTTGCGGTTTGGTTGCATGATTTACTAATTCTGTTTCATCGTACGCGTTGCTATTAAAATGCCTAAGAGAATTTTATGTAGAGAACTGAATGAATTTTCTTCATTTCTGGTAAGTAAATATGCGGTAGGTTAAGTCTGAACCCACTCAGCCTAGCACAGGTAACTCGAAACGAAACCGGCAAATTCAACACACTCACTAATAAGCAGAAATAAGAGAAACAAAACAAATGCAAGCGAGCCGAAATCGTGATTTTGATCTGTGAAGCTAAATAATTTGTTTTCAAAATCCAATAATGAACATCACAGTTAACTCCACTAACTAAAACTGAAAATAATTAGTCTAAACAAAATATTTACTAAACAAAATAAATGTGTAAAATGTACAAACATGAACAGGCTTGATAAATATTTACGTGAAGATCTGAAAACCTACACAACTTCGAATTCATTCATTAATGAAATATATAAATTCTCTCAATATAAAATTAGGCTTATGCTTAGTGCATACATTCACGTTTGTTACCTCATTATTGAAGAAGGCTTATAAATTCTGTAGGGCAAAGCTTTCAAACCAGCCCAATAATATCGGACACGAGCACGGCAGTCTCGTTGCAAGCTTAGTCCAACACCAGCGACATATTCATTATATGAATTATCACCGAACAACAATTTCTTCCTTTCCATCGGTGTAGCCTTTAACAGTCTTTTATCCTTCACTTCAGTGAACTTGATCGGCTCTGAATTCACTTTTGTTTGAGCTCAATTCAGTGATATTCAGCCTTGCTCAGCCGCAGGTCGAACCCTGGACATCGCGCTCTTTTTGACTTGTTATCCAGTATATCATGTTCAAATCGGCAATTATTTCGGATCTTCCCGTTAAGAGGTTGTCCTAAATCATTTGGCATAAGTTTCCATGATGTGCATGAGTAAATAAAGCGAGAAATACTCGCGAAAATTGATGTTCGCCAGCTACCTATCTCGGCAGCATCATCAGTAGAGATGGAGGAACTGACCTGGACATCCAGAGCCGTCTCAACAAGGCTAGGAACTCGCTCAACATGATGAATAAGGTATGGCGCTGCTCCACTTACAGTACTTGTACCAAGCTGAAGCTCTATCACAGCTGCGTCCTCACAACCCTTCTGTATGGTTCAGAATGTTGGCGTTTAACGGAGAAGGATCTAACAAAACTCTCCACATTTCACACCAAGAGCCTTCGGCGTATTTTACGCATCTTTTGGCCTAATGTAATCTCAAATAAAGACCTCTTTGAACGGTGTGGAACTGAACCAATGGCTACCATCCTGATGAGGAGACGCTGGAGGTGGATTGGCCACGTCACTCGCCAAGAAGCCTCCATTGCAAGAACCGCTATGCACTGGACGCCAGAAGGAAAACGAAAGAGAGGTCGCCCCAAGATCACATGGCGACGGACGATTGAGAAAGAAATAAAGGAGATGGGGAAGACCTGGGAGGGCATCAAGTTCATGGCAAGGGACCGCCAGATGTGGAGAGAACACGTTGCTGCCCTACATGCCACTTAGGCGTAAAGGGCATGAGTGAGTGAGTGAGTGAGCAGCTTTCTTCGCATCTTTCATTCAGCTGAACAGCGTACCAAAGATTTACCGCCTTTTCGAACAATCGCTTCGTTTAAGTTGAAATGAAATGTCCAGATCATTTATTTAACATGTGAAAAAAACTAAACTAAATACTGTATTTCTAAAATAGATTTAGCTAAGCCTAAAAGCAGAGCTTGCGGGTTATTTACCTTGCCCTTTATTTAAATCTGAATTTACGCGATGATAAAATTATCAGGCTAAGTAAAAACTGAGTACTTGAGCCCGCGATCAATTGGAAAACCATTACCTGGTCAGCGGTCAACTTCCAAAAAAGACGTCCCCTCGATTAGCTCTACGCCTGAGCCCGCGATATGGTCATGTGATACTGGTCAGCGGATACCTTGTTTTGACAGCTGTCAATTGACCATGACATGGAAGTTCAATATCAAAGATTTAACAGTAACCAAAGCGGTAATCTTGTTCTGTGACTCCCCTCCCCCTCCCCCAGAGTCTGTACGGACGGACGGACGGACGGACGTACGGTCACGTGATTACCAAATTTTCTCGGCTTGGTGGTTTACCAAATTTTCTTACCCATGGTGCTCCGCTGGCGCGCTTCGCGCGCTGGAGCCCCGCTAAAAAGTTCCATTATGTAGTCAGGTACAAGGCCGTTTTTCACTTTGAACATTAGGATCGCGATATCCTGAAGACGTCTATTGTGAAGGGAGGGTAGCTTTGCACGGCCAAGAAGAGCATCGTAGGTATCTGTCTTGGAGTTGAAGATGATTCTTAGCGCGCGTTCTTGTACTCTTTCAAGCTTGCGCCTGTCAGAAGCTTTGCAAAAGTGCCAAACTGTGTGGCAGTATGTTAAATTTGGGATTATTGCAGTCAGATATAAGTGGAGCTTAGTCTCGCATGAAATGAGATTACGAAGTCTTGCTAACACACCCACTTTTTGGCTGGCCTTCTTGCATATGTCGCTGACATGATCGCTGAAGGAGAGTTCGTCATCCATTTTTATTCCAAGTATCTTCAGGCTCCTCGTCGGTCTAATTTGTTGATCGTCAATTGTCAAGGTACACGTGTCCTTTGCATTCTTGTCACCCCGTTGAGGTGCCATGACTAGAATTTGGTATTTGTTCGGATTAGCTTGGAGAAGGTTGGCCTTGTACCATTGTGATACAGTTTTTGTTTCATTCTTGAGGGAGGAAGCTACAGATTCGATGCGTGTTCCATTGAAATATACCTGGTGGTCGTCAGCGTACATAAACAAATTGCTGGTATGCACGTTTAGGGATAAATCGTTTTGGAACAGGTTCCAGAGCAACGGCCCAAACGATGAACCTTGAGGACAGCCCCTTGACTGGTCTTTCCAGGAACTAGTCACACCATTAATTTTAACTCGATTTTTTCTTTCTTGAAAATAGGAACGCATAAGCTCTAGAGATGTGTGAGAGAACCCATACGCCTCAAGTTTCTTGATCATGAGAGCATGATGTAGAGAGTCGAAAGCCTTGCTCATGTCCGTTGACAAGACTGCCACGCATTCCTTGTTGTCCATTGCTTTTTTCCAGTCCTTTGTCACACGTATGAGATTGGTCTCGCAGGAATGCATTTTACTGTAGGCTGACATTTTGCCATACATCTCTGAGTCAGTCTTATCACTGATTTGCTTACTGAGCTTACTTTGTCTACGTTTTTAAGGCTCCTGAAAGACACGGTCTTACGCCTGTGCTAATATATTGATTGTGTTATGATTCCATAAATGAGATGGTGGTCACTGATCTCAGGATTAATTGCCCCGCATCGCTTGAAAAGTTGAGGTTTGTTTGTCAGTATCACATCCAGTAACGTCTCAGACGTGGGCGTAACCCTAGTTGGTTTGGTAATCAGACATTGCAGATCGTGCACTTCCTCAAGGTCTAACAATACTTTTCCCTCTATGCGGTCTGGTCGCAGCCTATCCATATTTAGATCACCCGTGATGACAATCGCCAGCTTCTTTAAGGAGGCCCACATGCAGATATCGTTCAGTTCTTCCTCTACCGCTACAAAATATTGGTGGTTTACTTGCTTGACTTTCGGAGGCCGATACATTCCGATGAATAGTATGTCGAGATTTCCCAGTCTGACCTCAACAGCTAGGGCTTCAAAAGTCTTATACGTCTTAGGTAGCTTCAACTCTTTCGAGGGTATAGTGGAGTGAAAGTAAGCCAGAAGCCCGCCACCTCCTTTTTTCCTTTCACGACGATACATGTAGTATCCTGGTAAATTGAATTGGTCATTCGGATACGACCCGTCGATTTTGGTTTTCTGAAATGAAGACAATGTGTGGTTTCGCTTCGTCACTGATACTCTTCAGTTCTTCAAATTTGTTCTGCAGGCTATTAATATTTAGGTGAATAAGAAGAACCTCGCTTGGTTTCTCTTTTCTCCTACTAATGAACTGATTGAACTCCGAGGTGTTATCTTCGTTATGGATATCGCAAATGTCAGCCATTTGTTGATTTGCACATTTTATTTCCTTCGAAGCTTCCAGAATTCGGTCAATAGAGTCCATTTCTTCGGAGAAGAATGAGTCACTAAGTCTCGGCAGTGAGCACATTGGACATGTCCAGTCTAGATTAGGTTGGTCGAGGTAGAACTTGAAAGAAAGCGTTGACATATGAAGGCATTTGGCGTGGAACCAATGTTTACATTCGGAACACAAAATGGCATTCTGATTGTTTCGAACACTTTTGTTGCATTCTTTACAAGGATATTTAATCGGGCCAGGGTTTGGTTGAATATCGCCACACAACTTGAGCCGTTGGGGGTTGAACCTACAACGTTGGTCTGTGGAGTGTGGTGCCGAAGACAAAGCGAAAGATCGCCCACGACAGCGAAGTCTTCTTCTGGCGCTTGAAAGACAAACGCAACGCGTACGATAAAACAATCATCTAACCAAACCGCAACAAAAGGAAGACAGTTCAAAACAGTTAAAACAACATTGTAAGCTTATTCTAAGTTAGCGTGCACCACTTCCCAAATCACAAACTGCCACAATTCTTACACAAAAACTTCCTTAAAATGACTTACATAACCGGCACCATCAATTTACAGAGTTTGTTTTGCCGCCGTGATTTTCTCAGTTTGCCGTGGCGTGACTTCATTTTGTTTACTGTGTTTAGCAGCGAGTTCACTTCGTTTTCTGCTTTTGCCTTGAGTTGATTTTCTTGCCCTGATAGTTTTGTAGTAATCAAAACAAGGTGAAGATTCTTTTTACATTGAATAACTCATAAAGGTCCTAGATGTGTATTATTAAATAGTGTACAGTCAACATTGTAAAAAGTTTTACAAAGATTTGTTTTGCGCCTACGCGCGTACGCGAGGAACCCAAAATTCAGGCGGGTTAACCACAATATATTTGCGTCACTTTCGTCAACAAAACCATGAGAGGTTTTTAAGATATTAAGTTCAACCATGAGCGATTAAAATTTATTTTATACCTATATGGGTCACCGTATAAAGGATAGAAATATAGTGTTTTCTTATTTGGCAACTCTGTAATTAACTTGAGCAAAAAAAAAAAAAATGGGAGCTCCGCTTTTAGGCCTGCCTAAATATATATATTAGAATACTCAATATTGATTGGCTCTGTTGTTCTGAAATGACTGTAGGTCATTCAGTGTATTTTCAGTATTTAACAGAAAAAAAAAATAGAATAAAATAAAGAATCTAACAAGCCATTATTTCTCCTTAATATTGACCTTACTTCTTATTACTCTTTTCTCTTTATAAACAATCGCTTATGGACAAATCAGGGACGGGTAAGAATAACTACATTTTCATGTAGACAAGCTTATCAAGAAATTAGTGCGGCTTCACACGAATATTAACAGTATAGGATTAACTATAAAACAGAAGAAAAAATTTATAACTGCACAAAATAAGAGCCAGAATCTGTGCTAGGTGTATATATGTAGTTCAAACAACCATTTGCTAGGAGCCTCACTATGTCTTCCAAATCAGAATACGCATATGTAAAAATAATTGTCTTCACGTGTTATTGCCCTATATTTATATATATATTTTTTATTAATCTACTTATTTTATGTCATTTCATTTTGTCTCCTCCATCTGCTTCGATTACCGGGCAATATAGGTCGTAAGTAGCCCTTTATTTTTATTTTTTCAACTTTGTTAACTGGAATTTATTTAAGAAAGAAAGAAGAGAAGCTGCTCTTTTTTCATATATATACCACTTTTCTGGCGTCCGCCTTTCCGATTGTCGGGGTAGCTTGTAACCAACGGTAAGCGACCACTTGACACTTACCATATCAGAGTACACAAGACAATTCAAGCCGAAAATAAACACAACAAACTTCATTTAGCTTTAACAGCACTCTTATTTGTCCTTGGACATTATCTGTTCCTGGAAGTTCACAGTTTTCTTCGAGATTCGCTCGCGGAAAACTATTTCCTTCTCGATACTGTTCGCGGGCAAATATCGTTGCAAATTTTCGCACCAAATGGAGGTTATTGTTTATATGTTGGAGTCAGTCTTGCCTTGTCATGAAACGGGTAATATAGTCTCTCTGAAATGTCTTCGGACCATTATATGTTTTCTTTGTAGAGACTGACCACGTATAGGTACAATACATGAACTTTGGTCAGTTTTTTGTCATGCATAATCAGACTTTATGCTTTGTAAATTTGCTTATTAAATCAGAAAAATTGCTTTTATACCCGTTTTTACGGAATGCTTACGTGGCTTGTTTAAACTCTGTGGTCTTTAAACAGGGTTTATGCATGCGTCGGGCATGGCAATGGCATGGATTAAGCGATAAAATACACTAGAGGAAATTTAGACCTCATATGCTAGGACCGGAGCTTTGTAATCGATCACCTTCCGTAATCGACCCCCTGAGCTTGGTATCTGAGGTAGCACCTACTCGAGGTTTGACTGTATAGTTAACGTGAGTAAGAAGTCAACATTTACTAACATATTTTCTTTTATTATTTATCCACCCTACTAATGGAAAATCAGACAGTAAGTATACTTTCATTTACTACTCTCCATACGAAGACTGTTATAATTGTGCTTCTTGTTTATGATTATCTTAATTCGTTTTAATAAGACATATTCAATTACTGTCCCCGATCATATATATATTTATTTCGTCATATTCATATTGAAATCGAACACTTATTTAAGGCGGGGGTACACCTGAAGCCTGTTTTTCCACCGCTAAACTTGGTTTAATGCGAATATCTCGTCTACGTTTCAAGTAACCCAGAAGCTCTATGCTCATTTCACAAAGCTATGTTAAGCGGTGTTTTGTAATTTTTTGGTGATTTTTGGGGATGTTTGGAAAGAGATAGTTTTTCTCAAAGGATTAGTAAAATTTGGAGAAATAAGAAATATTAACGATTTAATGTGATTTTAACCCTATTCATACCGGGCTTTTTTGGATCTTTTCAGACCGGGGGGGGGGGGGGAAAGGGGATTCCCCCCTCCCCGTAACTTCCAGAATATTTAAGCATTCGTAATAAAACTTACAGGATATATAGTATGTCCAAATATCTATCTTTTTTATATACGTCACGTATGGTGATGACGTCACATCACGTGACAATTGCATCATGATGTCAAAACAGCCGCCATCTTGGATCCGCCATCTTGGATTTCAAAATTTTTCCAAAACATCAGAAAACCGCCCAAACTTAGTGATAAATACTCTAAATCTACAAAACAGTGCAAAAAACCTAAAAGAGGTTAAAATAGTTGAATTAAAGTTAATTTTTATTAATGGAAACACAAAAATTACAAATTTGGAAAAACATGTCTGTCAAAAGTTCCAGACACAACAATATATCCTACCAATTTATTCCCAGATAAATTTTAGAAAAACTCGTAAAGTTTGGCAGCATTTGGTTGAATCTTGAAAAAGTTATAAACGTTCAAACTCAGCGCGGGCACTTTCCGCCCCCCCGGTCTGAATAGGGTTAAAATTACAATTTGAAGTTAAAAATTAGTATATGGACACCCAAACAGTCCCCTGACAACCTGGGGTGCTCTTGCGTGGGGGTCAACTGTCTGTTGGTGTTTCAAAAATAATTTTCTTTCTTCTATCCCTTCCTTAAACCTCTTAAAACTTCACTCAAAATCGGGTATACCCCCACCTTAAGAGAGTGAAGATCAACCTGCCGCCTTACATCTCATTACATTTTCCGTACCAGTTCTAAGTGTAAAACTGTTCTCATACTGGATACCGGTATTTTTCCTCAGAAACGAAACGGTATTGTTTTGGATTCGATGTGAACTATTTACACAGTGAGGGCTACTATCCAATCAAAAGAACGCTCGTAACCACAATGTCAAACCGGTGTATCAAAGGAAAACAATCTCGTAAAAACATGTTCTTCAAATATCGGAAAGATAATCGTCAGCAAGACCAAAAAATATTGAGATTCATTACAGATAGAAATATCTGACGACTGCAATGCTTGTAAGTTCGATTAAAGAGATGTCTTGGCGAAAAATGTAAAGTAAGCTCTTTCCGTGTTAATTGCTAAGTACGCATTCTAGCTATATTCTGAGAAAGAAGAAAATTCCCACCAATGAGGGCGCTTGCTGTAATTGTAAAGATTCTAGAGGTTGCTCAAATCTTAAACAACTACAGGGTAGCGCGGTGCGAGGTGACAAACGATTCGAACTCCACTCGGTAGATTTAAGCTGATTTAATTGCAGATCAGAGTTCACAGGTCTAGCTAGTTCACAATCCTTCGAAGCGGTAGTAGATTGCACTAAAATAGTCTCAGTAGCGATTGTAGGAATCGTACAAATGACAGAAATGGCAGGTTCGAAATGAAAAGCGATAGTTAGAAATACGTTCTAACTTAGATAACGCATAAATATGATTAAAATAACGATACAATAACCACCATAAAACTAGCAAGCTGGTAGCGTGAAAACTAATAGACGTGATAATCGATACTTGAAACTAATAAGATGATAACAACTTGCGTCGTAAAACACTATCAACAAAGATGTCAATAATGATTTCGTATTGAACAGAATAACTGAATTAAGCATAAAGAAATCACAATTTGGCAATGTACAGATAATTTGACTAACAAGATAGCAAAACAATAATCCTTAGTACCGATGAAAATTGACTGCGACATTGATTTCAATAAATGTAAAATGACTTGTCTATATACGAAAAGAATAGACCCAAAAGTTCGCAACTTAACTAATGACTATAACAAAAACAACTTGCGTATTTTGGTTGACGACACGCACCAAAAGATAACAAAAGGTAGCATGAACACTTGAGATACGTAGCGGTAACTTGGATCCTCCGATCGTAGCAAGGTGTTACTTCTACTAATTTATGTATCTAACTTATGTTTGCGCGTCGTCTTTTATTGGCTATGGTACGTGAGAAAGAGGGACCGGTTACTTTGCTCTCCGCCGCACTAAAAACAGTTCTTAATAATTGTTAATGCCGTTAAAGCAATTAAAGGTGTCCCTGGGATAGAAAGACCAGTTCTGGCAGTCGAGTTCCAACAACACGGTGTTTAGACGTGAATCGTACGTGGCGGGGAAATAATTCCTTGTCAGCAGTACCATTTCCACCGACAGTTGTAATGTCTGTAATGTACAAATCCATTACCACCTCGGCATGTCCGGTTGAAAACGTTATAATTTTGACATTAGGATGGCGATTATATCGTAATTTGAAGGAAATTTCGACGTTATTCTCGACCTCGTTTCCTGCATTATTCATGAGGATTCATTCAGAATCGCGCGGTTCGCTTTCGATTTGCGGGGTGGTCACGTGACACTTGTTTTTCATTTTTCTTGGAGCTGAAGTAAATATTTTCTTGAGTGTTTAGAAATGTACTAAAACAATTATTCTTCTCTGACTTGCCGCATATATGAGCTGATTATAACCAACTTTGCCTAAGGCCTCGTTTGTTATGTATATCAGCTCATGCCCAGCGCGTCCTCGAAGTATAACTGCTAAATATTAATTTACTCAGGTAAATGTAGACATTTGTCCTCTCTATTCATTTCTTTCAATAACAGGTATCAAATACTTAAAACTACTTTAAACAAAGTACCGCTTTTCAGCATGATAACCCTGTGGCTGACTACACCTACTATTGTATCGAGGATCTCTTGGGAAACGAGCGACCCTGCAAAGTTCGACTCGAAGTCCGAAAATATCGCAGTTCCGGTTGAATTGCATGTGTCTAGCATTCAAAACGATGTCTCAACGAGGTTCTAAATGTTTTACCATTTGCATTATTTTTAAAACCCATCAAAGTCGATCCTACTACGAAACTTTCTAGAGTCGCTCTTTCCGTCAAGGTTGCGCAGTAAGGAACGAAGACTCGAGGTACGAAATGGACCTTGGGAGCGCGCGTGGACTTTATATACAAAAGCATGTATACAAAAAGTGAAAAAAAAAAACAACAAATGTAAAAAGGCATAATCTTTCACAATGTCACTGTCGCCCACGACTTTGCACTAATTTTCCCTCTAATTCAAAAGTTTGCGGTGAAAGTACTATCCAGATCGGGTGACCCGCGGTTCCTCTTAAACTTTGAATGTTTTATGTCGTCATTCCGATGGCATTTAAAAGTGTAGACCATGATAAATGTTGTCGATTTAAGTCCAAACAAGGCAAAGAAAATGAAATATATTCGTACTACTGAATTAAATAACTCAGTATTATGTAACCGTTTGACATTTTACTAATTGTTGGTTGTTTTCTTCTCTACACTTGTTTGATGTGTTATCACTTGAAAACTCAGAACGTAAGTAGATGTTTATTCTGTTACAAAATATTATGTTTGTACTCCTTACCTTGAATGATTACTTGTAGTTATTCGTTATGCGATGATATTCAAAATAGTTAGTAGGGATATAAAATTAGTTTTATCCTAGTTTGTTGGTACTTTCAACATTCTTTTTTTTTTACCTTTTGGGAAATTTTAAGTGTGCTAAGACGCCCTTGACTTATCTCGGTATATTGGTGAAAAACACCAGTCAAAGTGACTACTGATCGCCGCTTTCAAAGGATTTATTTAGTGAATCAAGAGATTCATTATTTTGTTTGCGAGGCAAATAAAAGGCTGCTCGCGTCAAGAGAATCCGGCAGAGCTCATAAGTCCAGGAGAAAGATTTGTGGATCTGATCATTGAAAAGGCCATAGCTTTACCGGTTTATAATATTAGACCCAGTCCACACGTAGCCATTTTCGTTGAAGACGCAGTGCGGATTGGCCTTCCGTCCACACGTATCCAGTGTAAATGGTCACCGAAAATGCGACTTTTCGAAAACGCTTTCTAAAGTGGATTTTTTTAACGCAATTTTCGTGTTTCCGTGCAAATGGTGAAAACGGAACTTTTTCCAAACGATGACGTCACAGCCTGCCTGTTTTTCAGACAGCAAAGCCTATCTCATTTAAAGTTTTCTTTTATGTAGAATGTTTAGTGATATAAGTAAAGAACAACTTTTCGCCGTCCTCGTAATAGTATTTTCAAGTTCAAAGTGTCAGTATCGACTGCGATGGCTATTTATGAACATGGTTATATAAGAAAGCGCAAACAGATATAGAAAAGTATTTGAATGCATTTAAAGTACAAAAATTGAAGTGCATTGTTCTATGTGAAGAGTTGGAAATGCTGTTATGAGGACGACGAAAGGTTTTTCATTAGTTATATCGCTGGTTTTTATTTAAAATATTTTAAGAAAAATAATACGACATTAAAGGCAGAGCTTCTTTTCCCAGCGTCTTGAGAATTAAAGCGTCAACAGAGATCGAAAAACAAGACTTCGTCGGTTCTAAGTTAAAGGGCTATGTCAGCTGGTGATTCTGCGCAATGGGGTTATTAGTTAGCTTTACATCTGTTAAAATTTTATTGTTCCGCTCCGTAATAGGTAAGAAACAGGACGCGAGAGCACGTACAAGCGCCATGGGATTTGATTATATATATATATATATATATATATATATATATATATATATATATATATATATATATATATATATATATATATATATATATATATATATATATACATTTATATTTATTTAGTATGCCACAGCATTTCTTCAATCCAACATCTGCATAACGTAACTTGTCGACTTAGTAATTGAGCGTGTGGGACAGCAAAAATATTATACAGCTAATATTAGAAATGAAAAAAAAAGGTTATTTATCATGTCACGAGCGTGGAACAAAGAAAAATCCGAGTCTTCGATGGGAATCGAACCCATGACGTCCCAAACAAGGGGCGTAGATGCTTTATCCGATAAGCTACGGAGAGATCAGTGGTGAGGAACACCAAAGACTAGCTTATGTCACACGCGTCCTAGCCTGCATACTGTTAGGATCAACAATGTTAATTGGAGGTTTATTCTCAGCTTAAGTAATTTAATGCTTCTAGGGTTCTCCAGTCTTCGAAAATGGCACAATCTTTTTAGACTGGACTTAAAAAGTTATCTGGAACTTCAGTCTTTTGCAGTATTAACGTCTGGATTTTAGCATATTGTTGCATTGGACGTAGATGAATCTATTAATATATAATCAAGCTATCAACTTTTTAAGCGATTGGTTAATTGTTTCTTTTCCTATTTTTGGACTCCTTGATAATTACGAATTGTAAGTATGCTACATGCACATTATACGTCTGTCATAAGTAGATAGATGATTATCGTTACTTTATCACAATTTACTAACTTTTTTTTCTATTTTTCTCCTTTGCTGGATAATTAGCTGGTATGTTGGTTTTTTTCGTTTGTTAATGCCTGTAAAATATTAGGATGTAGTTAGAAATGGAGAAATGTAGAAATGGAGCGACGAGCGAACAGTGAAAATAACCGGCATGGGAAAAGGAAAAAACTGTGTTGTATATTTAAAACCTTTGATTTGTTGTCTTTGACACCTGGCAAACTTCAAAATTTCAAAATCACTCAAACTTTGCCTGTCAGTAGTCCATAATGAGCTATTCATCGCCATGCAATTCATTTGTCAAATAACTTTTTCTTTCGGCAGGAAATGACGATCATAAATTCCACGGCCAGACACGGGAAAATTCGACTTTAAAATTAGCGGTTTTTAAGCAAACCACTTGCCTTTACTATAAAACCTGAAGACATCCACTTTTCCAGATTTTATTCTATAATTTCTATGAAGTTTAAATACATTCATGACATTAAGAGAGATCTGAAAGAAACCGACTCTTTCTCTATGGAAATGACAAGGTAAATTTAAGAAATTATTTACCATACTACCTTTATATCAAATAAACTGATATTTTGGAAATAAAGTCAGGAAGACATGGCCTTTCAATTGATGTCCCTTTTTGTCTGGGGAAATTAAATCGTTCTCTCTAAGAAAGCTCTAAAAATCACGAAAACAAGCAGATTAGAGATTGCGTGACAGACGTGACAAAGGTAGAAATTGCGATTTTCAAATATTTTGGCCCTGTAAACACCATAAAAAATAAAAACGATCTTATTGCTACGAATGAATTAGTCATTCATTATCAAACAGCGTTTGATTTTTTATTAAAGCTTTCCCTCCGTTTTGCGTGCAAAGTGTACCCAGTTTATATCATTTCTTTCACTTGGATGTTGTGTTATATGGATGCCTTTGTGAACTAATAAGTAATTTATTAATGCTATCACTAATTTTAGAAAGTTGCTAATTCTAGTTGCTAGTTCTTAATATATATTTATTTCTAAAACTGAACAACTTGTCATCGTTGTTATGGTTGCTAATTCTAAACAAGTTTCCCCCCCCCCCCCCCCCCTGATTTCTGGATTTTTCCACGGCCTTGCCGCATATCTCACGCGCTGTGTAATGACTGCAATGGGGTTATTGTGCTCTTTTGAGGGTATAATGAAAACAGACTGCTCTTGTAATAGGTAAGATAAAAGCTAGAGTCTTTAATTACTTTGCGCAATTGGCAAAGGATATTTCGAATCACTGTTATTTCCGGCGGGTCGTTTTCTCCTGAAATATTGAACAACAGAAAGTGAACTCATGCTTAGCTGGCTAGACTGGGTGCTTTCAGAACACGAACACTGGACACAATTTTATTCCTGAGTTATATCAGGTAAGTTGAGTGTAAAGTAAAGAAAATTATTATTTCAGAACACTGCCTAAAAAGGTTCAGTCTGTGGAATGATACAGCATATAGTCCGCTTGCAAAGAATTTTTACTGACGTTATTTGTATTTATTTTCAACAAAAATGACAGAATTACCTCAACCTTTTACCTGTATTCCATTCTTGTTCGCACCAAAGAAATAACAAAAGGCAAAGCGGGACTCGAATGTATCTCGGATTGATTCCACTGATTTCGATATCGCAGCCAATGCAACAAATTTACTGAACGACAAGGTTTGAAGAGCAACAAATGGTAACCTAAAGCAAGCCATTGACATCCACTTCTAATGTGCAAAATTGTCATTTTAAATACATATGAGCATGAATGGAGGCATCCTCGGAGACCCAGGGTAAGTTAGTCGGGGCAAAACGGAGTAAACAGGGCCGAAATCGTAGCGGCGAAAGTTTTCTATAAAAGTTTAAGAGCCCCTGGGAAACGAGTCTCTCCAGGCCATTTCCAAGCGACTCTGCGAATGCTGGCTCCTGATTGAGCAAAAAGTCCTCTATATTATTTTGCCCAATCGGCGAAACAGTAACTTCAGAGTCACTTTCGTGTGTTCTTACACGGCAGTCTATTTCAATTTACATTAGAGAACCACAAAGAGTCGAGGAATAATTTCGGATGTCATTTCAAGATCTACCCGGATATTGTCATTTGGACTGATCAGAGGAATCGAAAATAGTGGCTTGTTTCCCTGTTTGCGACGCCGTTTGGCACACTCGTCTTATCTCGTCCGGCTCGTGCAGTAAAACAATGTACGCAGCGCGGACAAATTGCAGTCGGCCGAAAAATATTGAGATAAAGTCAGAAAAATGTAAAATCAAATGTACAAGCCAGTACTAGTAAATTTCAGAAAATTGAGACCTTGAAGCTTACATCAATCACTCATTTAATTTTCGGATATTTCGGCCAGCAGGAACGTTCCCGTGCTGCAAAGAAATACACGCAGTGCGGGCCAGACGAGTATGCCGAACCACCCTTAATGCACTGCACAGGTAAACAAGACACAATTTATATTAACGATACATCTGATCGGTCCAAACAAAATCACCGGTGGATGGTGGATATTTTTCTTTCTGACATCCGAAATGAACTTCCGACATTTTTCGGCTATCTTATGTTAATTAAAATAAAATATGGCCGATACAATAACCTCCTTGTAAAAACACACGAAAGTGATCCTGAAGTTATTATTCGCTGATTGAGCAAAATAATACATTCGCAGAGCCGCTTGGAAATGGTCTGGAGAGACTTGTTTCCCAGGGACTCTTACACATTTCTAGAAAACTTTTGCCCGTACGATTTCTGCCTGGTTTACTTCGTTTCGCCTCCACCAACTGCCCCTGGGTCTTCGAGGATGGAATGGAGGAAGCTGCTTGTCCAACCTTCCGCTTAATTCTTCACATCCATTATGATACGTGGACATGGTATACCTAGTAGACTGTTTTTAAACAAAGGCTCGCTTGCGGCGTAGCAACGTAGCTAACGTACAGGCCAGTACAAAAATTAGCCAGGGCTGGCCGGCAATATTTTCAGCAACGTATTTTTAAAATATGCAGGTAAAACAATTTAGGTTGAGCACTTTTAAGAAAGATGAAATAGAAATCAATTCAGTTTTAACGTATCACTTACCGGTAATATATGTCGCAACTACCCTTTCATGATGAGATAAAGGCTTATCTCATGGGTGAAAACTCGGGAGCCAAGTGACTGCCGTCAAATGCACAATGGTTCGTTAATAAGGAATGAGTGAGAGTAAGTGCAATTCTCTATTGTGAAATGGTAGAATTTAGGTGATGTCAAAATACAATTTAAATCGACCAAAGTGAAGGAAAACAGTCACGTTTTCAACGGTCTTTATCTGAAGAAAAAAAACCTTCCTCGAGGAAGCATACTCCCGGATCCCCGAAAGGAAGCTCGGTTAAACAGGCCTACAACTCTTAAAAAAAGCTGGCTATGTAACGCCCCTGACAGAATTTTGCGTGTCACTCATAAAATGAAGAAATTATAAATAAACTAATCTTTGATTATTTCGCGTGCCACTCTGGTAACAAGAATAAATTAATAAACAAATGTTTGATCCACGACTGTTTGGTCCATTTCGAGCGAAGACGATCCTACGTCGGGCAAAAACCACTGAATACTTTTTCAGTGAGAATCATATTTATCAGGTAGAATCCAAAGATAACACAATACGCAGGGGCTTCCCAGAAATTTTTACATAAAACCCAAGACGTTTATTTAAACTACCATTAAGGGGCTTTGGCAGAGTGGAAGTTGATTTGACTTTTGCAGGTTTGGGATAAATCTGCCATATCAAAAGATGTCTCATAATTACAGTCAGATGAAAAAATCCATCTTTGCTCTCAAACTTCAGTTGCAGGGTTTTCTCTACCATATGAATCAATATACATATATAGTCGGAGGCTTCCTTGTTACACCCTTAACATGCATGGAAAGTGGCTCCCAACTGAAAGATTGTTTAACTGACCACGAATGGTAGAAAATAACGAAACTACGTAAGTTTACCAGTATATGCAAATAGCATGGATATCCAAAGAATTTTCTGCTGCTCCTTAACTTACCGAACGCCTGGAACAGGCTTAAGATGTATAACTACCGGTATATTACAAAGTGTAATGAACCATTTTCTTGTTTCACACCACCAGTAACCGAAGGGACGGCCCCTTCTTTGAGTTTGTTTTGAAATTTCGAAAGGATACTTTGTTTGTTGCGATAAAACTTCAAATGGCTATTTATCAGTCCCCCAGTGGACATTTAATTGTCTTAACTGTGTATACATAAATTCTACCACCACTGTATGAATTTGCTCATACATGGGTACGGTCGGTAGATTGATATAATAAGCAAAAAACGTATATTATCAAAAGAAAATGATGTTGTTTTATGAACAGCAATGAAATCAGTTTATTTTTATCGAGTTTTGGCTAAAATATCCGAAAATCACAATTTCCACCTTTGTCACGTCTGTCACGCAATCTCTTATTTGCTTGATTTCGTGATTTTTAGCGCTTTCTCAGAGAGAACAATTTAATTTCCCCAGACAAAAAGTGATATCAATTGGAAGGCCAGTTCTTCCTGACTTTATTTCCAAAATATCAGTTTATTTGATATAAAGATAGTATGGTAAATAATTTCTTAAATTTACCTTGTCATTTCCATAGAGAAAGAGTCGGATTTCTTTCAGATCTCTCTTAGTGCCATGAATTTATTTAAACTTCATGGAAATTATAGAATAAAATCTGGAAAAAATGTAGAATAAGCTGATAACAAGTGGATGTCTTCAGGTGTTATAGTAAAGGCAAGTGGTTTGCTTAAAAACCGCTAATTTTCAAGTCGGATTTTCCCGTGTCTGACCGTGAAATTTATTATCGTGATTTCCTGCCGAAAGAAAGGGTTATTTGAGAAATGATTTCATGGCAATGAATAACTCATTATGGACTACTAACAGTCAGAGTTTGAGCAATTTTGAGTTTTCACACTTTTGCCGCTATTTGCCGATTTTGTTTGATTCTTGCAGACACTCATTCTTAAATTCTATCTTGCTGAAACAAACAAGTTCAGTCAAGGCAACATATATAATATTGAAAGGAAAAAACATTTCACCATGAACAAACCATACCAAATCGTTACCAAGATAGCCAAATTGAAGTTGATTCATCTTCAATAGATCCGAGCAAAGAGGAAGTTAGTCGACTGAAATTGGCAAAAAAAAAAACAGACGGTGATGTTTCTTCTTTTCTCCTCAATCCCTTCTCGTTTCTCCCCTTCCGCCTGCGCGTGAGATCCAAGGAAACGAGGGCGATTAATCGTAGCCTGTAGTATCATCCTACTCTCAGAGTAGGATGATACTAATGTCAGAGTCTCTGACATTAGATGTGGTTTGAAATTAGGATTTTTACAAGACTGCATGATGTTAACCTAATTCATGCACACACATATAAAATACTGGTTCTGGCACACCTTTATGTGTAAACATCTTAAAAACAAAAAATTCGGCCCTAAAGGCCCTCATTTTTTGGGTTAAAATTTTTGTACACATAAAATGTGCCAGAACGTAGTATTTTATATGTGTGTGTGGTTTGAGAGAAAATAACGCAAGCATGGAAGTAAACAAAGAGCGTGACCCCAAACCGAGCGAGAGGATGTGTCACAAAAAAATATTTTCTATTGAAGAAATGTTTGCACTGTCTATATACAAAAGTGTGCCAGAATTATTTTCCAATTGAAGAATTATCTGCATAAGTATATACGCCGAGATGGCAGCCACGAGATTTTCGTCTAATGTTTTGCAAACGTTTTACAGTCCAATAACGAGGGAGCAAAACAGAAACCTTCCTCAGTCGTTGCAACCTGAACTAGTTCCTTTATATGACACATTTAATATAAGCCAAAGTATTTTCCAGGAATGGCTCCGTGTTTGGATAATGGATGTATCCAAAACAAATCCAAACAATAAAGATACTTTAATGTTTGCAAGAGAAAATAAGAAAAGCTCACTGATTTGGTTGAACAGGAAATCCTTAAGTTGGGCAGCATAAAGGTGAGCTTCGGGCTACAAGTAAAGTTTAAAATAGAAAGAAACGGCGAAACGCTAGAAATGAAGCATTATTTTAAAAAGAACAACCGCATGTTTTTAACAGGCATGATAAAGAACTGATAGAACAAAAATATCAGGAATTCATGGGAAGAATAAAGGGAGAAATAGAAAACTGGTCATTGGAAGGATCAGGATGGGAAGTTGACAGGATAATGACAGCATACGTGAATGTCGCGCGCTATCAGCCACTGCGCGGAGGAAAATGCGGTAAAAGAGTTTCTTAACGGAATACTGCAGGAAGAAACGAAAATAAGAGAGAGTTTGGCCACACCAAAGCCGATTGTGATGACGGCCGAAGACTGGGAAAAATTCAAAAATGCAACTGATTGCCATATTTGCAACCAAAGTTTAATAAAAGACGAATACTTAGACTCTTTACCTGTTTTAAAAATCGAAGAAGGCTTGGAAAATGCAATTATCGGGGCCAATGGCACAAAAGGTGCTATTACATGATGCAAAAACAGCAGCAGGAGGAACAAAAAATAAAAAAGAAAGTAATGATAGAGGAAAATGACATTATCGAAATAAAAAAGGAGGCAGTAAAAAAGGTCAACAGGATAATAATACTAAAAAAGGTAACAGCGAAAAAGGACCAGGAGCAGGCAAAGGCACAGGTGAATTGTTATTTCTGTGAAAAGCCTCTGCTTCAGAAAAACTTCAGAGACGCGGTAAAAGACCATTGCCACATGACGGGCGCGTACCTTGGAGCCGCGCACAACGAATGTAACCTTAAAATGAGAATAAAGCACACAACAGACCAGATACCAATTGTGTTTCACAACCTGAGGGGATACGACGCACACCATTTAATGCAAGCGATGTCAAATTTGCAAAAAGAGGTGAAATGCATCGCGAACAACATGGAGAAATACATTACCTTTTCGGTTGGAGGTCTGCATTTCATTGACAGCTTGAACTTTTTGCAAGGAAGCCTTGATTCGCTTGTAAGAGCAACGCCGAAGGAGTCACTAACCTGCTTTACAAAAAAGGGATTTACCCTTACGAGTACATGGACTCATGGGCTAGATTCAGCGAAACAAGTCTTCCAGACAAAGAGAAGTTCTACAGCAAGCTCAACGACGAGCACATAACAGAAGATGAGTACGCTCACGCGCAGACAGTCTGGGAGACTTTTGATTGTAAAACATTGGGAGATTGTCATGACCTTTACGTAAAAACGGATGTTGCCCTGTTGGCAGATGTATTCGAGAACTTCCGTAAACTGTGTCTGGAGCAGCACGGGTTAGATCCGGCACACTATTTCACATCACCAGGCCTCTCATGGGACGCACTCTTGAAAAAGACGGGTGTCGATCTTGAGTTGTTTACAGACCTTGAAAAGCATCTCTTCGCTGAAAGGGGAATTCGGGGGGGGGGGGGGGGGGGGGGAATCTCGATGGTAAGCAAGAGATACGCGAAGGCAAACCACCCGCTGGTACCGGACTATCACCCAAGCAAACCAGACAGTTACATTATGTATCTAGACGCAAACAACCTCTACGGCTGGGCAATGAGCAAGCCGCTCCCCAAAAGTGGTTTTATATGGAAACGTGTAATGCCGACTGAGGAGGAATTTCTGAATAAAAAGGAAAACGCAAAGAATGGATGGATACTTGAGGTCGATCTTGAGTATCCCGCAGAACTGCATGAAGAGCACAACAGCTACCCGCTGGCGCCTGAGAAAAAGGTCGTGAAAAAGGAATGTATGACGGACTAGCAAAAGAGGTTGATGAAAGACCTGGATATAAAACCCCCAGACAGCAATAAGCTGCTGCTGACACTTGAGGACAAAAAAGACTACGTCATACATTACAGAAACCTGCAGTTTTATCTGAAGCAGGGGATGAAACTGAAGCGCGTAAAAAGGGTGCTGGAGTTCGAACAAGAGTGCTGGATGGAGCCGTACATACGGATGAATACAGTATTCAGGAAAAAGGCAAAGAACGACTTTGAAAAGCACTTTTACAAGCTAATGAACAACTCAGTTTTCGGCAAAACCATGGAGAACCTGCGCAAGCGTGTTGATATAAAAATAGTGCGCAGCAATGAGAAAGACAAAATAAGGAAATTGGTTGCCAGCACTTTGTACTCAAGGCATGTTATATTTTCAAACGACCTGGTCGTTATTGACATGCGCAAAAGCCGGCTGCTGCTCAACAAGCCGGTCTACACGGGGATGACAATACTTGACAACAGCAAGATCCTGATGTACGACTTTTTCTACAACCATCTGAAAAAGCAGTACGGAAAAAGCTGCGATCTCCTGTACACAGACACAGACAGCCATCTGCTTGAAATAAAAACGGACGACGTCTACAAAGACATAAAATCAAACGAAAAGCATTATGACACGAGCGACTATCTGAACGAGCATCCGCTCCACTCAACTGCGAACAAAAAGGTCCTGGAAAGACGAGTGAAAAGACGAGTGTGCCGGAACCCCCATATCAGAGATTGTGTGTCTGAGACCGAAAATGTACTCTATCATGAAGGCAGACGAAAAAAAAAATATCAAAAAAGCAAAGGGTGTAAAAAAAGGGCGTTGTCAAGAAACAAATAAAGCACGAACAGTACAAGGAAACGCTTTTCGGTACGCAGCAGCTATGGCACGGAATGAACATTCTTCGAAGCGAGGGGCATGAGATTTACGGCATGCATGTCAACAAAATTTCGCTGTCCCCGTTTGATTCAAAGCGCTGGATAGCAGACGACGGGGTAACACCATTACAAATACCGGGATGGAAGAAATAGAAGCTTTATTCGCTACTATACAAATGAAAGAAATAGAAGCTTTATTAACAAATACTGAAATCAAAGAAATAGAAGCTTTAACAGAAGAAGCTTTAACAGAGATGCTTAAATAAAGAAATGTTATAGTTGCTTGGGGGGTAATTGTGTGTTTGGAGGCACAACCAGCAGTTCTTCGCGCACGAAGCCGCGCTTGGGCCCGTCGTACAAATAGTAGAGAACTGGATGATTTGGTTTGGTAAAAGATCGTTCAATGTTGTAAACTTTCAAAGACCACATTGGATCTGTGGCTCTTTTCACACCACCCTCAAGCTCGCCAGGTTGGTACAAATACCTAACATTCACAAGAGAGGGGAGCTTTTTTTCCCTTTCCCCAACAGGCGTGAAATAAGGCGTCGATGGCTTTGCAGAAGCATTTTTTCTTTGATGTCAACGGCGGGATTCTGGCCGGTAAGGCTTGTTACCTCGTTGTTCACAGCGGCCACAACTTCAGGAAGCCTTTTTACCCACGCCGTGGATCGCTGGCCCTCGGGCAGGCGCATTTCAACGGTGTACTGGTGCCCGAACAAGCGCTCAGCCAGGGTGCGGTTGAAACGTTCAACGATGGCCTGGTCACGGTGAATGTCAACTCGCCGCGCCGAATGTAAGTTTTGTGATTTTCCATTTCTTTTGTAAAAGCGCCCATAAATTCGCGCCCAGGGTCAACCTGCAGCAGTTGAGGCCATTTCAGAGGCGTGCGCTTGTAAATTCTCTTAAAAGCCAGGGCAACGTCATCAGAGTTTTTAGAGGTCAAGGATTCAGCCTCTTTTTAGCGGCTGGCCACGTCGACAACGGTGGGTGCGTATTTCAAAACTTTGCGCCGGCGGGGCAGTTTGTCATGCGGCAGAAAAAGAAGATCCGCCTGGTGGACGCCGTTGGGTGTAGGCACGTCGAATTTCGGCCGAGGAATGCGCTTCGGTGCGGGGAGGAAGATCTGCCAGAGTGCTTGCTTGAACAACCACTTTTTTGCGGTTTCTTCTGGTACCTTGCCTCGGATAATTTTTTGATCGCGGCAATACCTTTCCAGTAGCCCCCAGGGCAGTAGTATAATTATCTTTGCGAGTTTGTCGTCTATCGTGTAATATAAGTAAGGAATGAAAAAAAGTTTAAAGGAACCGGAAGGCAGCGTAGCCCAGAGCAAGAGCCCCGGCGCCCACGAAAATGAGTTCACCATTTTTCTGCTGCTCGCTTGGTTGATAGAAATCTGAGAACTTGGGCTTTTTGGGGGTATCATTTGTTTGTCAGGGTGCGCCTGGTTGTACAGTTTGAAGGCGTAGTCAGTGTTGGTGAAGTTCTGCTTGGCCTCTGCCTTTATTTGCGCATTAGTCGCAATCCAGTCGAGAAGTTTGGTGCGGTCACGCGTGTATTTGGCGTAAGCCACTTGATACGCCTCGAGAGCTTTATCATGTCGTACTTTTTCGTCAAGTGCAGCTTTGTCAACTCCGCCAAGTGCCCTCGCAAGATAATTGCCTTCGATAAAAACCTCAGCATTCAACACAGCCCCACCAACCATAACCGCGATACTTGCCATTGTGTTATATATCAGAGCAGAGTTTTTTTTTTGAAATCATTAATTTCAGACGCTGGTGGGAAGGATTTTTTGGTCCTCGAAGTACTGTTTGAGCGCAATGCTCCCCGCCATGATGGCGGTGAACTTCATGTAGTTCATCGCACTGCTGCTGGGGTCAGAAGTAAAATTCTTTTTCACAGCCTTTTTTGCGACCCAGCCGATGCCGGCGGCCAAACCAGTGATAGTAGCAGCATCCATGATGGTTTTAACAAGCTTGTTGTCTGACATTATTTTTGCAAGTATAGAAATGGAAACATACAAAAGTTTAAATCAAAATTAATTTGTCTCTTCTGCGTCCGGGTTATATAATGTGGCATTCAAAAGATCGCGGACTGTATCAAAAACCTTCATGTTGAAGTCGTACCATATCAGTCCGATACCAAAAATAGCCACGGTTGAGATAAGAACTTGGGGAACGTCAACTTTCTTCATGGTATAGGAGGCAGGTAAAATATTAATTCGTAAATATTCAATCCAAATGTTTTACACCTCTGGGCTGTGTCGCGCGAACAGGTTGTGGCTTAGCACGTGCGGGCTCAGGTGCCTTTTTTCTGATTACGGCCTTGAGCTCTTCGCGTTTGTAATAAATCCCGATCAGTGAAACGACTAAACTGGCAACAGCAAGCCATTGGGTGGTGCTAAGACTGCTATTTTTTTTCTCCGATACTCTTTGGTGTTTCGTCTGCCGTAGGCGGGGCTGGCTCAGGGGCCGGGGCAGCGGCCTTTGCCTTGTTGTTTGCGATTATAATAGCAGCCTCAGCTGCGGCTTTTCTCTGTTCTTCGCGGGCCCGCCGCGTTCTTTCAGCAACCAATTTGCCAGCAGCCACACGCTTGGGATTTTTTGCACGCTGCGGGGTTGTAGTTTGAGTTAGAGTTGTTGCTCGCTGTGTTATATCGAAATGCGAATGTGCCGTCTGGGTCTCACCCTGCGAATGGGCGCTCTCGGATTGTTCGGTTGACATTTTGTAGCGAAGCGTATATGTTAAGCAAATAAAATTATTATGCAATTACTCAGAATTTGTCTGGAATTGTTTAGCAGGTGGTGAGGTATGCTCAGGAATTTCTTTCAATTTTGCTTTGTCTTTTCTCTCCAAATGCGCGGTAAAATCAATGTGTTTTGTTGTGATCAGCGCCTCGTTGGCCAGATCAAGAAAACGGCCACACTTCAAAGCAAGGTTGCCGGCCAGATTGGAGAGCTCTTGGCTGATGATGTAGTCGTTTCTGAGTTCTTTTTGATAAGCGTGGATGTCTTTGATATCAACGGCCATTCCGACCGCTTTGGTTACAAGAAAAATGCAGCTGTCGATCAAACTTTCTGTTGTCTTGGAGCCCACGTAGGTCTCGTACCTTTTGATGTACTTCGGAACATCCTTGTCGCTAAAGCGCTTTACCTCTTCATGTGTTAACTGCTCGCCGATGGCCTCTTTGGCTTTGCCTGTAGATACAAGCACGTTCAGCTGCTCACGAAGAGCAGGAATGTCAGGTCCGGGGGTGGTTAAGCTGGTTAAGTCTGGCACAATACTACTACCAGCTGGCCCGCTCGACGGCTCGGCTTCCAGTAGGTCCAGGTTAGAGTTCATAAGTTCTGCTCGCAACTCTTGTTCACCCATTGTCACTATATAGAACTTTTATTTTTTTTTTTTTATTCAAAATGACTTTAACGCCGTAGGGGTGGCGAAGCGAGAACACGAGATAAGAGATATTTCGCTCTTTCAGCTTTGAAATCAGGTCTTTGTACTCATCGTGGGAGAGTTCGCCGGCGTAATCATCAAAGATTCCCATCGTGGTTTTGGCCGAGGGAGTGTAAAATAGAACGATAGCCGCCACGTTCTCCCGGAAGGAAGTTGTGATGCTGGTTATCAGCACCCAAACGCTGATGCCGATATGTCGAGCGGAAAAGCCAAGATTCACCAGCTGGCCTGTGCGCCCTTTCACATCTTTGGAGGCTGCGCGGTCATCGAGTATTATGAGCGTGTTGGTGCCCTCAAAATACCAGCTTAATAATAATAATAATAATAATAATAATAATAATAATAATAATTTACTAATTTATAGTGCGCCTTTTAGAATGGAAATGATCAAAGGCGCATTACATATACAATATTGCTTACATATACAATATTGCTTACGACATTCAAACAAATTTCTACCTCGTGCTGCTTGCATCTTGTCACAGACATTCTTGGATGATTTTCACCAATTCGGTGGTAGGTCTTGTTGTGTTCGAATGTCGGGCAGATAAGCACGATGTAGTCGAACTTGTCGCGGAAAGGGCCGTAGATCTGGTCCACCACAAACCTCGATTTCCCTGAATTCGTCGGGCCCACAATGAGAGCGTTGAAGGGTATCTTGCTTGGGTCCATTCTATTAGTACTGTACAGATTCTAATTGCCTTCCAATTATATTCATCTGCGCGTCGCTGGTTACGTAAATGTGGCAGTTAACATTGCCCGAGCCGCTTGCATTCCTCTCGAGCTCCAGCTGCACCCCATCATTTGTGTTTACAAGTCGCGTGCCGCTTCCATGCATCGAGTGGTCAGCCATGGAACGCATGGATCGATCATAAGCCCGAACTTGTTTTCTGTATAAAACTTTGTTGCATTCATATGCTGTGTTTTGTTTTTGGGCTTGAGAAAGAAGCGTTTGACCTCCTCCCAAACATCAATTCCTTCAAGTCTGTTGTTGTACAGCCTGTTGGGCGAGCCGTTTACTGTGACATTAACTTTTGTCAGGTCTGGGTTTAAGTAAGTTTCTGACTGCCTTGCGCCAGCAGCATAGGGCTCGACAAAAAGTAGCAAGATGCCTTTGAGCGAACTTCTCTGTGGGTTAACTCTGAGATTAAGCCTTGTGTCAGTGCCTTTTGCAAACGTAACCACTTCGCCACGCTGAATGTGGTCATATGCAAATTATTTTCCACTTGTGTACGAGCTTAAGGCTGTATCCGCCAGTGTTTTGCTTCTTATCATCTCGTACTCCAGCTGGATGTTTGTCAGCTTGTATTTCAGTTTTGATGGATCCGAGCCTTTGACGACCTGAGAGGCTGGCGCAAGTGTCAGTTCGAATACAAGATCGTTGAACAGAGCCTGCGGATAAAAGGTCCCGTGGTCGTTCAAAATCTGGTGGTCAAGGCGGATCCTGTATTTGGTTCCGTAAATCCCGTTCAGTTTTTTTTTTTCTGCATCGACGCCTGTGGTCTTCTTGTCACCTGCGTTTGAGCGAATTTTGTTGAGGTCCTCACTCTGTATTCCATCTTGCAGCATATTGTCGCGCTCCTCCTGCAATAGGAAGAGGTCCTCGAATATCTTGTAAACGTCGTAACTAACTGTGTCCTGCAGGATAGTGCCAGAGTACTTCACAACAAGTTTGTCGACTAGAGCCCGACCATCATTGTCAACAAGAAAATTGTTGGCATGGCCTCCGCTTAAATCGATGTTGAAGCGCAGCGCAATTGAGCCGGGAACAATGACCTCGTTTTCATTCAGCTTGGGCACCGAAACATAAAGCGTTTCCTGCGGATTGGCTTCTGTGCGCTCGAAAGTGATTCGTTTCAGCGCGCGCTCCGCTTTTAGAGCGCCAAGAGTTTTCTCACTGCGTGTTGGTTGAAGGTTTTCCTGTACATCGTCCATTATTGCAAAGAATTATAAAATTGTTCAATTAAAATTTCAATTGTAAATATAAAATCACGCCATGGCCGAGCGAATTTGGTATGGACCAACCAGATCTTGACCACGATATTGACCATGATGACGACGACGAAATAGAAAGAGCGCTTCCACTTCGTGAGAGGGTAAAGGAGATATTCCAAAAATATGGTGTGACCGTTATCGCAATCGTTCTTGCTGCTGGGGTCACAATTGGTGCAGTCATTGGTGCTCTTACAAACGCTTTGAGAGCCACCGGTAAAGCGTTGGGAAAAGGTCTAAAAGATATTGGCTCAAAGGTTGCATCAGCTCTGCCAGGTCTTATTGGCACAATTGTGAGCTTTCTTTTCAAAGCCGCCGGTCAAGCTATCGGTTTTCTTGCTGAACACACTTGGCTGCTGATTTTGGCTGTGGTGGCCTTTCTTGTCGAAAAATACATCAAGAAGCGGCGTTAGCGCATAAAGGTGTAAATCAAAACTGCAACCCCGACGGCAGCAACAGCAACAGCTGCGTTGTTATTTTCGTGTGTTTCAGTGCTGACACCTGCATTTGGTACTGGCTCATCAGGTGTTTTCTCTTCAGGCGCTGGCCCCTTTTCTTGCGTTGCTTCCTTGTGTATCGGGTTTGAGGGGTGGCTGTTTGGTGGGTTTATCTTTGATGGCCCTCCTGCCATTAGCTTTAGCGCTGCTTTTTTTGTGCTAGTGTTCACTTCGTCGTTAACTCCGAGCTTCATGCCTGGCATAGCTTGTTTGAGCTGGTTGTTGTAACCAATTACACTCCCCGTATTTATTACCATCCTCGCAGGCATCAGCCAGTCCCCCGGACACACAGCAAGGTTAAGCCTCACCTTTGCCTCGTCGACAGCAAGTTGGTACCTTTGAACAGACTTTACCAGATCCGGTTGCCTTATTGAGTCTTCCACTAGCACAAGGAACTCACTTTGCGCTTCCTTTGCGCGCCCTCCTCACTCAAGTATGCTGCTTCTAACGTTCACCTGTGAACCCAAAACACAGTAAACGAACGCCTCTATCGACTGGTTTATTCGCGCTAAACCCGCCTGGGTCAGACCTTCTGCTACATTGGGACAAAACCAGTCTGCCTGTCCGTAGGCAGCGTCATCCGGCTCGACATAATAAATCAAGTTACCTTTTGACCCTGAACCGCCTTTGTCAGAAAATTTATTGAAACCAGGGTAACTTACTGACGTTTTATCTGGTCCAACGTTTGTGACATAGATGTAAACGCTTCCCAGGCCGTGGTTTGCGCCTCCTGTAAAACGAAAATCGCTTGACGGGTCGACTCTGAACTCAGCGCATATTCCTTTGTATAAAACCACGTCGTACCTGTTGTTAAACTGGTCGAAAGTAGGGTCGCCAGGCAAAGCGCTTATGCTTTGTATTCCTCCCATCTGAAACAATATTCGCCTGACAGTAAAATATATATGGGACTTGTAAAAAGCTCGTACATTCGGTGGCAAAGATATAGCAGAGTTGCCATCGAAAATTTCGCGACTGATACCACAGCCCGTTGTCGCGCACCAGACAGCAAAATTCAGCTCCTGTGGCCAATATTTAATATTTGGGCCAGCTAGCCATGTTTTGGACTCTTTCCCTGAATGGTGGGTGAGTTTGGTTTTTTGACATATCTCTCTGAACTTTGTTGTGAAATACTGGTCCGGTGTTACGTAAAATACTCAGTTGATCATTAAATATTTTTTCAAACTCGGTGCGGCATCGTGAAAGCCAACAGCAGGAATCGGCAAAGAGTCTCCTTTTAAACCGCTTAGTGTAATCTGTTGGGGAAACCCTTCTGATGATTGGTCAACACCCAGCGCACTTTTCATTTCCGGGCTCCAATATTTGCTGTCTGAACCAAAAACGTTTATCAAATAGCCTGGCCCTGCTTTGAAATAAATTTCTGAGGTTGCTGTGTGGTCTTTGGTGAAATCGGTTTGTGGCTCAAACTTAGATTTTTCAACATTCGGGTATTTTGCAAGAAAAGTCTTTCAAGCCTTTTTTTCTGTTACTTTGGCAATGCCGTCAGCTTCTGGTGTCTGAATCCATTTAAGAAGATCAGCCATGATATTTTATATTTAAACAAAATATTTTTCTCTAATTATAAAATGGTTATTGTAACTGTAACTACAACAGAAAATCCACACACGGTCTATTTTGAACCCCAGCCTATTCAAAAACCAAGCTATATCAGGCTGCTTTCATGCTCCCTCTACAATTCGTGGTTTAACTTGAAGAACAATGTGGCAATTACTTTGTTTGATGAACACAAAAAGCCTTTCGAAGTTACTTTTTTGCAGGGCCATTATACACTCGATGCGTTGGCGAGTGAAATCAGAAACAGTTAAAACAAACATAGTGTCCCATTGCTAACATATATGTATACTATCGTTGGACAGCTTGTAATCACAAATCCACAGTTGAAAAAGATTGTTTTTTGATTCCAATTTAGGCAATTTACTCAATTTAAACTCTTTTACATTGGGATTTAAAACGTTCATAAAAAAAGCTGAATTCCGCAACGAGTTATTACATTCATTGCGACCTACTTGACAAAGAATATAATCTGTTAAATGGAAAACCATCTACTGTTTTACAAACTTTTGACATAACAGGAAAACCATATGAAAAAGTATTTTATCAGAGTGGCCCAGAACATGTCTTACGCGAAGTTTCTGCTGATAAACATATCACAAATATGACACTTTCAGTCAGGGACCAAAATAATAATCTATTTGACTTCAACAGATTGCCTCTTCAGTTTCAAATTGAGATTAAGAAAAAGAAAATGTAAATATAACCATGTCATCCAACGTATTACCAAGTGCCCCAGCTTATGCAGAAACAGAAACTCAGACAACACTCTATCCAAACCTCCTTACAACACCAAATGCCGAGAATTTCAGGCTAACTGAGATTAGTAAATATTTGAGAGAAATAAACGATGAAATTGAGCATTACAGACTTGTTCTAAAAAATATAAAAACGTCCGGAAAGTGATTCACTATTCCGTTGTCTGTCTTGGCGCTATGACCACAGTTTTGTCTTCTGGCGCTGTTGGAACATCACTTACTGGTTTTGGCGCTTTGGTTGGAGTGCCATTAAGGGGTATTGCGATTTTTTCAGGAGGAGCCTCTGCTGGGCTGTCAGTTATCAACAAAAAGCTTGAAAGTAAAGTTAATAAACACTCAGGAATCCATGCTCTGGCTGTGGCAAAACATGACTCGATAAACAGCTCTGTCTCACAAGCTCTGAATGATAATCATGTTTCTGACACGGATTTTCAAGTGATCACACGTGAAATGCATAAGTATCGACAACTTAAACAAAATTTACGCTCACACTTCGCACAAAAACAAACAACTTCACACCAGCCAGATGAGCCAGATCTTAAAAAGATCAGAAATGAAATAAGAGAAGAACTTAGAAAAAAACTCGCGGCGTCCAGCACAAATTTGAATTAACTTTTGTGGGAAAAAGCACAAAATTTTCTCTAAGTCTTACAAAAAATAGGTGAATGCGTTACAAGCTCGTTACCTTCACGCGTGACGTTGTGTGACGTTGTGTGACTCTGTTACGTTACAGTCACGCGTGACGTTGTGTGACAGGTCACAGGAAAGGGCAAAACCCAAGTCGGGGGTTGTGCGTTGGCTGTTCTTTGTGTAGCCCCGGCTAGGACTTTTCGCGCCACTGACAAGGCGGCTGTCATTTCCCATTTTACCTCTGGGAGCGAGGTTTGAAATCCCGAGGGATTTCTGAGCACCCCCTGTTACCAGTAGGGCCGAGGCGGGCTCAACCCAAGGGGCATCTCCCACTGGAAGGAGTTCCCCTATACCCCGTAACCCACCGTGGCACAAGCCCTCAAACAGGATTCAAATGGTGGCCAACCATTACCTCCCTAAGGCTTCACCAGTCAGTGAGATAACTATTCTATGGCACGAACGCCTATATATGTTGATCCGATTTGCCTCGCTTTTACTTGTGGTACCCTTTTATCTGTCATTCACCCAAATTTTGCAATATTTGAGCACGTACGCATGCGCTTTTGGGCAGCCGGATGATGTCATTAATTAGAGACTTGGTAAAGATTTGTAAATATAATATATCAGAAGGCTAAAATGTTAGTGCTTTTCCACGAAATTTGTTTTATTTTAACCGAACTTTCTACTCCCGTTTGGCAGAACGAGGTCAGACAGATAACATATCAAGTCGTGGGAGCGATGTGAGAAGCAGAAAAAAAAAATAAACAGTCGATTTCTTCTCTTCGCTTCACTTCGCCAGCTTCTGTGGGGCACAAAAACTTACAGCGCGGTAACTGATCGTATTTGTTTCATAATATCTGTTCTGTTTCGTCTTTTTTCGGCGAAAAAAATCGTGAGGCGACATCCATGTTTGTGTTGTTCTGCTCGTCCAAGGGGCCTGGGAAATAGAAATATTGGTTTCCGGTATCTTTCTGAGAAAAATGTCACGAAACTCACATATTTTAAAACAAAAATATTGCAAACAAACGAAGTTTAGTATCGGCCGCTCAGTAAACTTTCTGAAAGATTTCGTGCATTGGGTCTAAACCCCTAACATACAAAGGATCCAAGCGTGTTCAAGATCATCTTCGCATATCTCAATAAAGCGTCTGTGGCTGTTGTATTCGCCTGTGTCGAGAAAAGCGTAATGACTGATTGACTCTTTTCGTGAGCATGTAACACATATACCGTCTACTAAGCAACTTTGATGCTCGAGACAAAACATCACTTTCAAAAGCCTTTCCCGTCTATGGCAAAAAGGGGTTTTCTGCAACTCCTGGTGTACATGGACCCAGCCAAGAGCCGCTCGTTGCCTAAGTTTTAAGGTAAGTTTTTTTGTGTCCTCGGAAAGTTGGCAGTTGTTTGATACACGAACCATATTTTCGACCGATATAACATGTGTAGCGTTTCTTTCTAAATGCATAAATAACTAATGTCCCTGTTCACATTTATTTGGCAAAAGAATATTCATTAAATTTTGCGGACTCATTTTCTTCATTTCTGCTAGTAAGCCTTCTGATAAAAATAATGGATTATGATGTTCTTGTTTATAGTGCGGGTGAAACATTTCCAAATCGCTACCCCTTTCTTTGTTTTTGCTAATTTTTGTTTTTTTAATGCTTTGATCAATAGGACCATTTCTCCCTCTACCCATCTCGGCGTATATACTTGTGCAGATAATTCTTCAATTGGAAAATAATTCTGGCACACTTTTGTATATAGACAGTGCAAACATTTCTTCAATAGAAAATATTTTTTTTGTGACACATCCGCTCGCTCGGTTTGGGGTCACGCTCTTTGTTTACTTCCATACTTGCGTTATTTTCTCTCAAACCACACACACATATAAAATACTGCGTTCTGGCACATTTTATGTGTACAAAAATTTAAACCCAAAAAATGAGGGCCTTTAGGGCCGAATTTTTTGTTTTTAAGATGTTTACACATAAAGGTGTGCCAGAACCAGTATTTTATATGTGTGTCATGCCAAATAGTTTCTTCATTGTCGATCCACGTCTGTAATATTAGTTATTGTATTCATTTAAAAACAAACATGACTTATCTACTTTTTTCATTATATTAACACTGTTTCTATTTTATTTCATTTTGTGTCAATTTTGTGAACTGAAAACGAAGCTGGTAAGTAGCTCTTGACGAACTGAATGTTAAAATCTAAAAGCTGGACATTTTTACTCGTAATAAAGTAATTGAGGTAGTAAAGTGATATTAGTAAAGGTATTAATGTGTAACCCTGAGCTCAATATCGGCTGAAATTACCTAAAATTGTCTTCTTTTTTGCGATTCCGATGAAAAAGTCAACAGTTATACAGCTCCGGTGTAACACTTAAGCCTGGTTTACACTAGCGACGGAAGCGACGGAAGCGGAGTCGGAATCGGAAGAAAGTTTTGATCTAGTGTGAATCGGCGCGACGGAAGCGGAATCGTAAGCCTCGCTTTCAGCGTAAGCCTCGCTTTCGTTTGCAAACATTCAAGATGGCGGACCTGGGAGATGACGAGAGACTGCTGTTTTTAATTTGCTTTTGCTTTTTCTTCTCATACGACGAAGAACACGTCTGCAACGGAACCAGAGAAGGAGAAGGTTGTGGGTACGTGGAGTATTTTTAAAAAGGAGAAGTCAAGGCGAATTTGGAAACCTTGTGAGAGAACATCGTATGTTAGACAGAAAGTTCTACTTTCGATACGTTGTCAGTTTTGTATTTTGCTTTTCAAAGTGATTGCGAGTGTTTTACAAACTTGTTCGACGTCCCAGATGCATGAAATAAAATATAACACACACCTCTACATAGGTTTTTGATTGGCTGATAATTCCGCTTCCGCTTCCAATTCCGTTCACCTTGTTCTCACCGGATGGGAAGCGACGGAAGCGGAAACGGAATCGGAAGTAAAAGAAACTCTTCTGATCCTTCTGACTCCGATTCCGTCGAGCTTCCGACTCCGCTTCCGATTCCGTTTTTTGATTTACACTTGATTGGAACGCTCCTTGCGCTTCCGATTCAGACTCCGCTTCCGATTCCGTCGGTAGTGTGAACCAGCCTTTAAGGATACTATGAATTTAGGTAAAAAATCCAAGAAATGGAGGCAATAACGTTGTACATTTGTACAAAAAGTGTTTTGAAGACTACCTTCTGAGAAAGCCCAATTCACCATTTTCGTCCCACTGAAGGTTTCAAAAGCACCCGCCGAAACAGATAGATATGTAGAAACGTTATATTTTTTACCGGTGTAATTCCAGCTCCATTTCTCCCTTACGTATCAAACTCTCGGTTAGGATTTGCTAAACAATAAAATCTAACTTTTGCTCCTTTTATGGCCATAACTATTGTTTGATGGAAAGTGACTCTATTGTTCGTACGAGAATAGTTAAGGATCACTGACACAAATCGAAGTCAGATCACCCAGCGTGAAATTCAAAATTCTTTGGAAGCGATGAATGTTACAAACCTAGGCTCTGTAGGGGAGGGTGTAGGAATGATTGTTGTAGACTGGAAACATCTAAAAGGAGTGTTAAGATGCAAACCGACGCTAAATTGAACATAAAAACCTGCTTAAAACAAACTAAATTTCTAAGCTTATAGATTTAAAAGCCCTTTAACTAAGACACAATATTTTTTTGTTCGTAAAGCAACGCCCTTCAATCCACTTAAGTTTTAGAAATATTCATAAAATTTTATTCACCTTTCATTTATTATTATTATTATTTCATGTTACAAGATTGGACAGAAGGTAATAAGCACTTGTATCTGTTTTAATTTTACATATCGTATTCTCACCTGGACGCTACACGCTAGTCGCTACTAGCACGCTACACGCTACACGTTACTAATACGCGCTTACGCTACACGCTACATCCTACGTATCACATTCTACATGATACGTACTACATGCTGCATGCAAATTTTAGGTTTTCTTTTGTTAATTTACATGATTTAGCCAGCATCAGAGTCTGATACAGTTTTCTTTTTGGCAATAAGCCTGGAGTAACTACTACCCTTCTTTGATCCTGCCAACTTACTTTATTTAAAAAAAAAAAAAAAAAAATTACCCAGACTACTTTCCGAGAAGAGGGATTGGTTGATATGCTTGATCCGATAATTGTAATCCATGGTACTCAACACATTACCACAGCAAGATTTTTAAAGTTCAGTTCGAGCCCTATTTATTGGTTCCTCAACAGAGATCTTGAATAAAAGAAAATGGGTCGCTTTCATAAACCCAAATGACCGGAACAAGAGGTTGACGTTCAAAGTTGATTTTACGGCATTCGACAATATTAAGAAATTCAGAGCATTGGACATTTTGGAAATACCAAAAGCAATAATTATATTGTAATTATTTATTTTTTATATATATATATAATATGATTCATATTTTCTTCTTGTTTTCCTCCTCCTCCTCATCTTCTATGACTTTCGCTTGGACTAGTGGGTGAGTATTGTTTTCATTTACGAACTCTAACAAAAAAAATCATTTTCTTAGTTATTTAAACCGTTAACAAATTCGACAGACTGATTGGCAAATAGACTTGATGAAAAAGTCAAATCCGAAATTTAGTCGTGCAAAAGCGTCGGAAAAAAAAATATTTTGCAACAATTTCTGGAACAGTATTTGCCTTAACTCGTAAACTGGTGTCAAAGTGAAAAGTTATTACCAGGCTCTTCGCTCCCGTGTTGTGTAGTATACGAGCTGTCACGCTGCATAATGCCTTGAAATCAATATTATATTATTACATGGCTACAATAGTACGCGCGCTCTGATTGGCTGATGAGCGGGCAAGATTTCCTTGTAATGACCGGGGATTATGAAAATTTTTCTTGCCTTAGCTTTTTATAAATTTTTACGGGTCAAACACTTTTAAACACAGGTCAGTTTGTTTTGTGAAAATTAAAGTGGTTAAATTTGCCCTAGATCTTGGCGTAATGAAGACAAAAAGTGCGTCATTGTCAAAGAAACCGTTTCTTCTGGTTTGGATCGCATGACCTTGAATGACCTCTTGCGCGCGCAAGCGGATATTGGAAAACGTTTCCCTTTTTTCAGCGCTAAAAAGGTCATATAATAAATAACTTATCGACCTCATCCGTTCGGTCATTACAGGGAAATTTCAGACCTCGGCCTTGATGCATTGACCTCGCTATCGCTCAGTCAATACATCAAGGCCTCGGTCTGAGATTTCCATGTAATGACCTCACTCTCGGTTAATGTCAATGAAACCTTTTGACAAAGAAAATCTTGTTCTATGTATGGTCTTTAAACTGCACAGCTTCACTATAGTTCGTTTATTAATTCTCCTGGTTCTTGCTTTGAAATGTTGGCGAAATTTCTGTCCAAGCAAATCGTTAAAATTGAAAAAAATTGTAACCTTTGCACTATTGTCATTTAGTTGACCTCCTTCGATAAAAAAAGTGGGAGAAATAACATAACAGTTATGTGCTTGAACTCGGCAAAGTGCAAATCCGATATTCTATTGTAAATTACAAAAGGCAAGAGAGGGGATTGATGAATGTAATTCATTTTTCCTTTTTTTTTGTTTCATGTGACATCCCAACTGAACAAACAGATTGTGAGTAGCCACACATTTCTTTTCTGCATCCTGACTTTGTTTGTTATAATATATCAATGATAACTCTTGTAAGTGTATTTTTTCAATAGCGAAGCGCGGGAGGTCTAAAAAAGAATGCAGATGATTCTACCCTCCACGAGGCTCGGGCAACATCAGCGTGTTCTGAGAGAAATAGAGGGAATCTAGGCCAAGTTTTTCCTTTCAAAAAATTGTTTTAGGAACACCGGCTGTTTTAGAAAGTGTTTAAGGGAAATCGCCCTCCATTCCGATTTGTTTGTCTGAGTCTTGTTTGAGTCATGACGTCACTCGCGCGCTTCGCTATTGAACATAAAAGGAAACAAAATTAGTTTAACAATTAAATAATACGCATTGCTAAATATAATCATATCGCATATCATGATGGTCTCGATTGTAATCTAATCTAAACAATTTTTATTGATATACGTCAAGGTTGCATGGCTTGGTCGTCATGGGAACGATGCAAGGGTAACTGTGGTGGTCGCCAGGAACGAAAGAGGGTCGGTAAGTAGCTGAACACTGCTGCTCAATTATCTTTTTAGAGTTAATGCCAAAGTCGACATCTTTAAAGTATCATATCGAAAATTTTCATATCTGTATATGTGGTATTAAAGTGCATATTAAGCGAAATCAGTTGTTGCATATTTCGATAGTTCGGCATGTTTAACACACGATTCCAAAGTTTGAACCATTTTGGAAAAAAAAAAACAGCAATTATTATTTTATGAGGCCTGGAAGTTGCGCTATTTTGCTCTCAAAAATGTCTTTTAAATCGCGCGGTCAAAATATCATGTCACGTGGCCTGATGACGTAGTGTTGTGTACAAGACTCTCAGATGCAAGATGGCGACAAGTGAGAAAGTCCGCAGAGGAGAGTGATATTGTGTCGCCGGTGCCCCGAATAATCAAAGTTGCATAAATTCTACCTTCACTCCGAATATACGAATGCATCAGTTTCCAGCGGATCCTGTCGTTAGAGAGAAATGGATCAAATTTGTCCATTTTCCATTTCATTTCATTTTACTTATTTTGCCCTTGATAACTGAAACCACCAGGCAATTCGCTTGTTTTGTTTTTTTTTTTTTTAATTTCCCTTGAAGGTTCAAGTAATTTGGATTCAACTAGCTTCAACTGGTTCAATAAGATAAACATGTTACGCATATCAATATATTACAATTCTAAGAAGCCCAGTGTTTTTGCTTCATCTGACAATTAAAATTCTGTACTAGGTAATCTAAGGTGAAAAGGGAGTCATTAGGGGCAAAAGGGCCTGCCTGTGAGATTTCTACTGACATTGTCTGAGTCTCAGTCACAAGATAACGAGATATTTATATGACATGAAATTTGGTTTGAGAGAATGTCACAACGTGAAGTGATGTTTCTGCTGAGCACACGGCCAATATTGTATATATAGACGAAAAATAGTCTCAGCGCCTGACCATCTACAATACCACTGAGTAGAATCAGAGATAGGTGGAGTATCAAATAATGTTAACAAAACCGTCAGGGTAAACTGTCAATAAGACTGATCTGTTTGTATCTTTTTAATCATTGTAAATAAATCAAAGGGGTCTATGAGCCACTCGTGAATGCGTTAGCTATATTTGAATCGTTCCTTTGAACAGCATAGTATCGATGGGAAATAAAAAAAATCAGGCCTTCTGACAATGTGCGGGAGTGCGGGACCGCACAATTAGGTCAAACCCGCACAATCCCGCACAATTCCTGAAAATCTGCGAAATCCCGCACAATATTGAAAGATTTGCTTAAAAAACTAATTAAATCAGTATTCCTATCGATTGCCGAGACTTCAAGAAAGTTTATAGGCTATGTTTAGGCTATTTATGTTCCAAAACAATGGAGAAGTCCGCCGCTTTCCACGACTGAAACCCTCGAGTGGATATAAACATTGAAGTACATGTATTTGATACTGAACGGTACCCTCTGCGTGACATTGTGGAAAAAGGCGGTGTTTATATTTTCCCAACTATTTTAATTTTGCTCGTTCTGTCTCTGAACAAACCCACAAACGATCCTTAAAATAGATAACAAATGATGTGTAACTCGGACATTTCACGCTCGTCTTGGCTGTTACAACAGTTGTCGGCGCGGTAGCTTTTGTGGACAACGCCGTGTCGCCGTTTAAAATGCATGTTTCCTTAAAAAAAAATCATGCCGCTTTTTTCCCCAACGCGTTCGCTTCCTCGTTCAATTTAAATATATACACCGAACAGCAAAGACGAAAGGCCGAAGCAATGTATCACCGCGCCGAAATGGCTGTCAATTTGTCATGACTTTTAAAATATTTTCGCAAAGGCGAACGCACTGATCAAATTAGCGAATTGACAAACAAAAGCGCTGCAACTTCGGGCAAGAGAAAATCATTAACACCTGATCAAGAAACAGGGTTTATTTTTTTGTTTGATCCAAGTGAAGGACGTTCAGGAATACAAGTTCTACGCTCTGTCTTATATCTACTGTAAGTTTTTGCTAAAAATAAAGTGTTATCAAATTTCATTTAGCAAGCAAAGAAATTTGCATACTGATCTCGGCTCGTTGTTGTGGTTTTTGCAGCAATTTAAGACATTTTTGTGTGAAGAAAATATACATCTTTACAGGAAAATATTCACTTTGCCTATCAAAGAAAGTAGAACTTGTTCATATCAGAAACCTTTTATTTCGAGGTAGAATTACGGTTTGTTAAACTTCATCGATCGTGTCACGCAACGTGAATCTGTTGATACAATTAACTTTGGCCAAAATAGTCGCAAAATGGAGAATGTTGGTTAACGTTAATTGCCAAAGTAAGAAAACAAGAGTTGTCTTTTTCATTTATCCAGAATTTCTTTCCTGTCAGGTTTTTTTGGGGGGCCTTGTAATTGTATATATACTAATATTTGACTGTTCACACAACTGCGGAGTCCCGCACAATCGCCGTTTTTCACCGCACAATTTGCCTCCCAAAACCCGCACAATTTTCTTTTTTTTTGTCCCGCACCCTGTCAGAAGGCCTGAAATATTCATTATAGGGATAGCGAGACAACTTAGGAAACAGTGATATTGGAGAGAAGTACCTTTGTAAAGCTGTATTTTTATTCACAGCCGAGGGAAAAGACATTTAGAAAGCGCCCGTGAGCATACCTAATTTGCATAATGTTAACAACACATGGAAGGATGGGTAAACTTCCCCACTATACTCGTCCATTGCGCAAGCGCATTCACGATTAAAAACTGTGGCATTCTTACAAATGAAATGTCTCTGGCTGTTTATAACGTAGCTGATCAGATTGATATTTTGAGAAAAGTCAGCTCCAGGATTATGATACAGAACCATGGTGGTTTTTTGTTAAACTTAAGACTTGGAATGATTTCCCAAATAATTCTTCACAAATGTTGATACAACTGCAAGTAGATTTTGTCAAAATTGATTCAGAAAGCATTATAATATATTTTTTGTTTTGTGTATTGGAAAGAACTGGTCATGGTGGCCCCTAAAAGGGCCATATTTAATGTGCAGCCTGTGCAGGATTGTGGCGCCTTGCCTATCTATGCAAGGTCTGGTAGCGTGTCCTTGTGTCATCATAAACACAGGCTGGCTATGGCCTCGTGTTTTCCCACCGCATGTAGCCAAAAAGCCAGCGAATGACACATCTGTAGCATACAGCCCAGATAAATCGGCAAGAGGGGAAAAAACTATGTGAGTCTGAGCATAGAATGTACAATGAATGTACAATGCGTAATGTAAAATGTGTATCGGATGTTCCAAACAACAAAAAAAGACATTACGGCTTGGGAGTCACAGGATTGAACTCACTCATTTTCTGGAATCCCAGAAAGACGACGGTACTTTCGGCCATCCTTGTCAACAAAAGTGGCGCAGCTTGCAGCAGTACTGTTCTGTTAGTGAGAGCAGTGCAGTCATCGTGCTGCGTTATGCAGCTAATGCGCTCGATTTAGCCGTCAAAGGCCAGCTTTCCCACTGCATTTATCACCTCTCGACAGCAACGAAACTCCAGCGCACCAACTAAATTAGGTCACTGCATCTTTCACATTGGCACCTGTAAAGTAAATGCAGCACAAAATGAGCTTACTTTATCCCGTTGGACATGAGTTCACGGGACATGAGTTCACGGGAACTGTTCTCTGGTATCTGGACTCCAATACCGCAGGCGAAAGGCTATCTACATCAGCCTCTTCGTCTTGATCATCATCTTCCTCATCTTCCGCGCGCGGTTCGTCTTCATACGGCGAGTATTGACTATACACAACTTCAATGTCTTCCTCTTCTTCGTCCTCAACATCTATTTCTTCGTGGAGGTCTGATCTTTCAGACGAAGCGCTCATTTCGGAGTCGTTCGACATGTTCTTTCGCCTTTTAAAACCTTTAGTGACTAAAGCGTAAACAGACGCTTTTCACAACATGACGTCACAGGCCTCTAAATTCGTCCCAGTCTTCTGGAGATTTTTTAAAGAGAATGAGGCTTTTTACAGCGCCAAAAATCACGACTAAACTTTATTTTTAAGCGGTTTAAAGTTTACAGCCGTTTTATTAACATATTGGAAGGTAAATTGCCACATACGCACTTTAACAAGCTTCGTTCTAGAGCTGACGTAGTAGAATGTCACTGACTTATTACAAGCAATTATTGAAGGAGGTTTCTGTGATATGCAGAATTTTGAAAGCCCAGGTTAGTGCTCTCAGATGGAAAAAAAATGTTACCAGCTGAAACCTCATAACATGTTAAGGCGAGTTAAGGTTACGGAACAGGTTCGCGGGTGCGTTGCGCAAAACCAGTCTCATGGGCGTGAGAAAGCCTATAGAACAAAGAATGACATGAAAATGTTTCTAACTGGCAAAATTAAATACAAAATTATCTACGCTCGGTCAAGTGCAAATGGAGCAATATTCATGAACGCGTAAAACTCGCGACGGATTTTCGCTTTGGGAAGTAAACAATGACCCCATGACACTTAGCAGATGTTTGCCTTGAAAAGTGTGTCGGGGAATCTTTAGATTAGTTTTCAAAAAAAAAAAAAAACGTTATAATAATTCAAAGTTCGGTGATTATTTTACTTGCACGGGGATCGCGTTAGGACTCATATCGTTGAAACGAAAAACAAACCAGCAAAAGCCTGACACCATTTTGGAGATAAGGATTTGATGTACAACTGGGCGGAATTTCACGATTCTGCGATAATTTTTTATGTACGTTTAAAGTTTTCCAAGTTGATTAAAGAAACATTCGAGAAATAGGGCTTAGAAAGTTTGCCAACATAACACGCCCCCTGGGAGTGGTCTTTCGGATTGTCACCTAAAGAAACCATTAAGACTCGATCACCTAATGTGAACCAAAAACTTGCGCAAAAATGGTACTGGAAAATATTTCAAGAGCACTAAGCATCCACTGCTACACGCCAAAGCCAGAAATTTACATCGCAGTGAGTAAAAACAAAACTGCCGGAACAAGTGCACGGTCAAACAACAACAACAAAAAGTCAAGGAAAAAAGGTAAGCACTTCATGTACGCGCCAGAGACAGCAAAGGGAACTTTGCTTACCCAAATGCGCGAGGCAGGGTACATGTATGTATTAAACAAACATTTCTATTGATTGATGTGGTTTCTTTTACTTTTTTATTAATGTGAGTGTATCTGGGAAGCCATTTGCTTGACACTTGATGTTCAATAATATTTGTCAGTGAACCTTCGCCAAAACTCGTGCGAGAAATTAATGGCAGTGCTAATTGCTCAGGCTAATCCCATTAAACAAATTGGGTGATTATGGAGCACGTTTACGATCTAGTTGGTTTTCGTTGGGTCAATATCTCTTTTAGCGGTCTTCTTTACTTAGCATAGCTTCCTTTTATATTTATTTCAGGTACAATGGCGAGTTTTTTTGCGTCGTCGCTTGAAATATCAACTACTAGCAGAATCCACTTCTTCGGAATCGAGATCTTCGTTAAGTTCCTTGGGCTTAATTTCAACTGGATCTTTTCTTAGTTTCTTTCTGTTCGAAGAAATGGAGGGAACAGCCAATGTGGTACTTTCTTCTTCGCTTGGTTGTTGTCAGGTTCTGCCAACATTTCAGTTCCTTACTTTGCTTAAATTTTCCTTTTCTTTTTTCTTACGGCTTCGCCGCTCACGTTTAACAAACCAAGGGCTCTTGTTCCGCTTACCTTTTTCAGAACTTTCCATTGAAACTCCCAGAAAAACACAACACCAACGACAACAAACACCCGAGACAAGCAAGCAATGCAAGCATGCGATCGGCAATGTTTTGATGACGCGCTGTTGGAAACCACTATCCTGTGCTAAAATTCCCGGGAGCTCCAGCGGTGTTGACAGCTCAACACCTTTGGAGTGTCACGTAATCCGTTATGCAAAAAAGGAAATTTGCAATAACTCCGCAACGGAAAAAGATTTTGAATTTGGTTTTTTTTTTTTTTTTTTTCAGAAAAAGATAGCTTAAGTCATAAAGTTTATGATCCGAAAATGTCTCAATTTTGAAAAAAACTTAACGCGCGAACCTGTTCCGTGTTAAACCTTAAGACAAACAAGCGTCGATAAGTGAAAGCGAAGACAAGACTTTCTTCCAAACTTACAACGGACTTTCTAAGAATATACAACCACTTTTGGGAACGCTATGGTAAAGTGAATTACATTATTTAAATGTGAATTTATGTTGTAATTATTGTTTAATTAACCGATTCCTTGTGTCATCACAATTTGTTCAAAATTTGCCAGTTCATTCGTTTGTACGACGCTTTTAACTTATGCTTTTAACACGTAACGCAGCTTGTTTATGTAAAAATATTTTCGCCTAGGAACGTTTGTCGCCAGTAATATTTCATTTCTGATAAATAGCGATTTCATTTGAAAAGCAATGTACATTTTCCAGCTTTGTTTATGCTTTTGTTGAAATATTGCATATAAATAAATAAATAAATTTCAAAGGTTATTAGATGGAGAATTCACGTAAAGTGTACAATGGCTGAATTCTCGTTATATATAATAAACAAATTGCAGCATCGAAAATGCTTTGTACAGATTTTTATTCACTCGTTGCAAAACTTTGGTAAACTCACTCGTTTGCTGCGCTCACTCGTTCGTTTTCAAAGTTTTGCAACTTCGTGAATAAAAATCTGTACGTCGCACTTTCTATGAAGTAATCTATATATATCAAATATTTTTCGCGCGCAATTTGTCTAAACACGTCACGTGATTTACCCAAAACTGCGGAGTATCTGATATTATTAAATTCTCAACCTCGGATATTGCATTCCTAGCTTTGTGATTGGTTCACTGAATCTCGGTTACCTATATGTTTGACCTTATATGAGAAACGAGTGCGGCAAGTGCCGCTCAACTTAAAATTTTCCTGCGGAAAGCGAAAAGTTCTATCAGAAAAAAATGGCAAATTTGGCGAGCTTTATAAGCTTATACAAGAAATAATCGACATTGCTTTCCCTAAAAGCACACAAATACCACAAAAATGCAATATTTCACTCAACTACGTAAAAGGATTGATGCGAAACGTCTAATTAAAAAATACGTGTAAATGTACAACAATAGCGACTGGACGAAGAAGAAAAGCAGAAAGTAATCTACGGGAAGACCAGAAAACTGACAGAATTTCATTCAGTGTGCGACGTAAAATTAGGTTCAGCACTTCAATTAAGTTTGTTACCTTTCAATCTTTGTCTTGTCCTTTTATACTTCAATAAACTTCATCGACTCTGAAAGCAATTTCGTTTCAGCATAACGTAGTAGTCTCAATGACAGCCGTGGAGCCGTGAACCAGTACAATATGTATAAAACACCTGCTTTGCTCGTCTTGCACCTGGCGTATAGTTTCCAGAAAAGCTATTTCTTCCGATCTTCCCGTAAACCTTAATTGGTGTCACAATTTTCCAGGATGAAAAGACGATTTACCAGGAGATTGTCCGAGGAAAATTTTCAGAAGAAAACTCTCTCGCTCGCATTACTCGCATGTTTCATTCAACTCAAGAAGTGAACACAGCGCCACAAATTTTCCCGCCTCCTCATACTATCACTTCGTTTACATCAAAATGAATCATCCAGTTGATTTATACTTAAGAAGAATTTAATAAAATAATTATTCCATTCGCCCTTGTTGGATACGAGTGGTTATAGCCAACTCGGCGCTTCGCGCCTCGTTGGCTATTTACCACCTCGTATCCAACACGGGCTCATGGAATCATTGTTAAATATCCCCCAAGTCATATTCCCGAGTTTTCAATCTTAGCGTTTTACGTTCCTTCTCCCAAGCGAGGCTCCCAGCAAATTATTAAATTGAATATACCTGAACATTTTCAATAGACTAGCAACATGTTTGGATGCCGACAAAATTACTTTGACGTTCAAAACCTTTGAGAAAAAGACTTTGAAAGTAGGCGGCCTTGCGTAGTAACAATTGAAGAATAATAGCCTCTATTTAGCTTAAAAAATATGCATTGTTATTTGACTTTTTGACATTACCGGTTTCTCGAATATCAAAGTTTGCCTCCAGTTCGCTTCTCGGAAGAGTTAATGTCGGCTGACAAATATGAGTGCATATTTTCGCGCCAAATGGAGGCTGGTTTTTTTATCTGTAGGCTTTCAGAATAAAAACAGAAAGTACAATGAAAAATCATACGTTTAACGCATTGGGTAAAGTCAGACATAAAAATAGTAATTGAGTCCCCTGCTTTTGCTAGTAAAACAAAACCCGGCACGAAAATCACATTTAATGGTTTGTTAACGTTCCAACTTGCTCACAGAGTACAACTGTTCATATACAGTGGATTCCAGGCCTTGTCCGCCTTGTCCAAGTAAGTAACTTCGACACCACGTCATTAAAACCATATTGGTCATAAAGAGGATAAAGTACGAAATTCATAAGCTGCGTTAGGTACATTTCCGTTGATCACGTCAGTGTTACTTAATATATCATAACGGCAACTTATTTCTACGATCACTTCAAAAGAAACTGATTTGCTGTTGCTGCTTCTTCTGTTGTATAATTATTATTATTGTTTTAATAATCACAACTCATTTGAGTCTGTCATTGTGGTTGGGTATGACGGCATACGATAATTTGCATTGAAACATGTGTTCTTATCTGACATGTTTAAGTAGTCATCACCTGTATTTACTCGCCAATGTTTTTTTCTTCGTTCTTATACGCACTTGGAAAATTATATCTTTTTTTTCTTAAGAGAGTTTAAAGTTTGTATAAATAACGCCTTTCGTTAATTATTTATGTTTTTCGAAATCCTTTTCTGTTTATAAGTCGATGGTGGCTGGAGCGAATGGAACAAATGGAGTATGTGCACAAAGACAATCAGCGGCATACAAACAAGGACAAGAGAATGCGAGAAGCCAGAGCCAGCGCAGGGTGGAAAACCCTGCAATGGAACCAGAGTAGTTGTAAGGGAATGTGGTAACATGTCAAGTTGCCATGAAGGTACATATAGTTGACCACTCTACAATATGCGTATGGTTGTTTGTTTCTTACTGCCGCTTTAGAAGATAATAATACAATAGGTTTCTCCAATAGTCAGATTGACAATTGAGCTTTAGTAAAGCGCAATGCGATTGTTAATTGCACATGTAATTCTTCTAGTAAATGTTTCACTTTAGCTTTGAGTAACAACACCAATAATATATGTTATTATTATAAGTCATCTTAACCTCTCAGGATGACCCGTTGTGTTACCGCCAGCGGAAAAAAAAAATACTGATGCTGGTTAAAAACCTTTTCCTCGTAAATTTGCGCTATGGAAATTCCGAGACAACACCAAGGATTTTTTCTGTCTGTTTCTAGCGATATGGACTCCGAAATAGAAGATAATAAAAGCAAGGAAAACAACAAATGTTGACGAGTTTCGTGAATATATTTTCCACCAAAAACCGTCCAGTACAAAACTGAAATAGCAAAGTGACTTGAAGGGATGGTAGCGGTTTTGTCTCGCCGAAAAGTCAGAGAAGTCGGTGACATACCTGAAGAATTATGAGCTGAACAGTTCGGTTGTATAAGTTTTTCAAAAATCATAAGAAAACCGACGGCACGGAGTATGAATCAGGCACTGTAACATCTTTTCAGCTCAGAGGTTAGGGAGAGGCCTCTAACTCTGACGTTGAGCAAAAGTGGATCGAACGTTAATATCCAAATGATGATGAGTCCTGAGCTAAAGCTAAGCTAGGAGTTTTTTTTTTTTTCCCGAAAATTTGCTTGTTTAGGGCTCCTCAGAACTCATTCACTTAAATTCGTATTTTATCAAAAAAAAAAACACTAACCAAAAGAATCCATTTCTGGCATATGAAGTGAAGAATGATCTAGCATTCTTTTAAGGTAAACGTTTTTGTTGTACGTCTGTATTTTTCGGCCAAAATTGACTCCGTTATATTTCCTTGCGCCGTTTGCCTATTTGCCTACTTTCGGCTACGCTGCACGCAAATCACCAAGGAACCGAAACGTTTAATGCAATTCTATCTGCTGTGACCAGAATAAAAGAAAGGCTGAAATATGTTGGTAATAAAGATAAATTAAAACTCTGAGCTCCGGCTTGCCCACTGTCTAAAAGACCCAACTCTTTAAAGACCTTTTCACTGCACTCAGGCGCGTAACGCGCGCATTACAAAGCTTCTTTTCTAAATAAATAAATAAATAAATAAATAAATAAAAAGAAAAAAAAACCTTACCCCCTCGACGAGTCGCCACCTCCACCTACGCATTGATGAGTACAGATATTCCTTGAAGAGGAACACAATCAAAAGCCGACCAATCTTCACAACCAAGTTGCTATTTTGAAGATATGCCGTAGATTGTTTAAGTGCATGACTTATGAGATATTCACTGCACCACTGAAACCAAAGCCTGCTTTTTTAGAAAGTTGGACAATGAAACAGCTAACTTGCCCTCCAAGTCCCTTTGTGAATAGCGGGTTTATTGAAAGCATTACGAGTACCTTTTATCTTGCAAAACTGGACACTTTTCAATGAGTACATAAAATTATTTTCACACTTCCGTGGGAAAAGTATGTTAAAATTAAAAAGTCGGTAAAATCAATCGGACCAATTTAACAATATCTGTTTTCTGTTGAACAGAGTTTCCACTGCGCCTTCTTGGCACTATGGAAATATACAAAAATAACACCTGGAAAAAACTATGCACGGCAACTTGGGATACCGCTGAGGACAATTTGACCTGCCAGGCAATAGGTTACTCTAACAGCGAAGCTTATGACAACAGCTATGCCTCCAACACAACTGTTCACCATAAATGTACGTCGTTGACAAACTGCCTCAATAACAGCGATGGAAACGTTCAAACATGCAAAGGTATGTATTAGGCAACTCAGGCATTAGCTCGAGTCCCAAATCTCAAAATAAACTTCCAAGACAATTGCACATCCGACAATTGCAAACTAAGAAAATGGAATTTTTACTCGTTCGTTCACCACAATTACCACTGAAGAAAAACAACTTAGAAGCCTTACAAAAAACACCACAAAATCATTCGATTGCATGTCTTGCTCTTGGATGCCACGTGATCGATTGCGAATAAATCTGAAAAGTTTTAGAACTCACTACCCACCGACACTTCTCCACCCTTTAGGTATCTTCCCAGTTTTGAACGAAGGTTTTACTCTCCGATGGTTAATTTTTAATGTTAGTTATTTATTCTTGGCAATATTTTTGCGACGAGAAGAGATTCCTCATGGTCATTTGCATTCCAAGGCAACCGTATTTTGCGAAATATTGTTTACTGGTTTTAAATGTTCCGGTTTATTAAGTTCCTCTTACACAGCATTAATAGGCATTCCGTGTAAAAAAACGACCAGTCACATGTTGTTGTACGTGTTGGACTCAGGAAGATTTTGTACAAAATTCAGGTTAGCTTAATAAGAGTTGTCATGTTTGAACTGTTCACCAAATTTGCTATTTTTGTGTACTTGTTGAAAGCTATTCTACCATTATATGACAAGTGCCCACAAATTTTATTTCAGCTTTTTGTAGACCAGTCCTCGGTCTAATAAAATATTAGAAACTCGATTTTACATTAGGTCCCAGTTTTGCGGATTTGTATTTTTCGTGGAGGCACCTCGCCAATGGAGCGCGTGGCATCGATAGGTGGGTGTACGAGAAAAAACATAACTAATTTTCAAAAACATGAAACAAGTTAATTTTACGCTTAAAATAAACTTGGCTACTGATTTAAATTTGGTTGTCATATGGTGCCTTGAGTTTAAGGCCAAAGTCATTGTTGTACGAAAGGAGGCGCGGTGGCCTAATGGTTAGTGCGCTGGACTCCGGATCGGGCGGTCCGGGTTCGAGCCCTGGCCGTGGCACTGCGTTGTGTTCTGGGCAAGATACTTTACTCTCATAGTGCCTCTCTCCACCCAGGTGTATAAATTGGTACCGGCGAATTCATTGCTGGGGGGTAACCCTGCGATGGACTAGCATCCCGTCCAGGGGGGAGTAGCAATACTCCTAGTCGCTTCATGCTATGGGAACCGGGATAAGCTCCGGCCTGATGGGCCCCTAGGCTCGTATACAGACTTTACCATTGTTACGAAGAACGGATTAGCTTACCCTTCGCTCCCTTCGGAAAAAGTGACCAAACGCAAGTATTAGAACAAGCCAAGCCAACAGATTAGCTTACCCTACGCTCCCTTCGGAAAAAGTGACCAAATGCAAGTATTAAAACAAACCAAGCCAAAGAAATACGATTTATGTATTTAGAACGTGATGTTTAACTTCTGTAGAGAAAATGAAAGAACTTCATTTTCCGCTGAAAATTGACCGGTCGGTTTTTACACGGAATGCCTCTTAATAATTTTGTATTAGTTGATAGCTGTTTCTATGACGTTTTTTTTTTTTTATTTTAAACCAATAAGTAAACTAATAACTTAAACTTTTCTTACCCGTGTTCACCCATTTGCAACCTTAAAATTGCTATCTACTATACATAAATGCTTATGAGCGTCACTTACTAAACAAGGCAAACAGTAGGGATTTATTTTAATATACTCCCTACAATTTTGTACAAGTTCCCGTACGCTTAAATGGTGCAAACGTGGACTACGGTGGTAGAGTGGAAGTTTTTTACCGGGGAAAGTGGGGAAAGATTTGCCGTAATGAATGGGGTATTACGGATGCACAAGTCGTCTGCCGTCAGCTTGGCTTTGAAGATACTTTGGCTGAATTCCTCGGTTCCGATGTTCAGGGTAGCGAAATACCTTTCCTGATGTCTGATGTAGCCTGCAATGGAGATGAAACTGAATTGGGATACTGCAAGCGCAAAGATGGAAAGGCTGACTGTTCAGACGACAATGGGGCCGAGGCATTGTGCGAGCCAAGTAAGTATTAGACAACATTTGGAGCGAAACATCATTGCCAAGAATGATCTTATATGTAAACTATATATGTTTTAACTATTTCGGCTCGTTTATCAAACTACAGTCCAGGTTGAGGTTTAAGGCGGTTGGTAGTATTTAAAGGATTTATGTTAGACACAGACGCCCTTTATACGATTCCGTTCTTGCAATAACATTTTTACCTTTGTGACGGGGCCGGATTATAGCTGTTGTTAAAAGCTGCTTTAGAAAGCCTTTCGATTTTGAAACTGCGAGCAGTTAACACGAGAGTTCTACATGCGGGTATTGAAAAACAATTATATGTCAACAGGAAACCGAGAAGAACAAAAGCAAAATACACAAGGTTAGTTAGAAAGAACTAATACAAAGTGTAACCCTTACCGGAAGTTAGAAAGGACTAATACAATGTATAACCGAAAGAGAGAGATAACATTTGATAAGTTCTTTCTAGATTTAAAAAAACAACAACAACAACAACAACAAAACAGAGATGTCTATCGTTCTAAACAACAGATTGATAGACCCCGGGGATCGGTGTCGTATACTGTGTTGTAAATGTCACGCTACAATATAACGCAACTTTAATTGAGCAACAAGAGCAGCAGCAGCATAAATCTAAAATGAAATTATTTTATTACAGAGAACAGAAAAGAATTATCCAAGGACCAACTGGTTGTTGATATTGGCAGCAACGTAACAATTCATTGTTCCCTGCCAAACAAAACCAATCACATCAAATGGTTCAACAGCAAAGGTGGAGAAATCAATTCCACATCCGGGGCAAGGATCATAACATTTGCAAATGGTACATTGGTTATAAACAGTGTTCAGTTGTCTGATATAGGAACGTACAAATGCAGAGGATTAGAATACACTCGGAACTACACAGTGTACCTCAGTGGTAGGTCAAACTCTTCCTAATATTTAACTAAAGAATAAATACAAAGTGGAGTGATCTTTGTCAGATACATACTTCCGACGTATCTCCTTTAAAACAAATCTCGCTGAAATTTTATAACATTTTACGTACCCGTGTTTTCTTGTTCCCGTTATAAAATAAACCTAAACGAGCTACAACTGACTTCGCGAACGGAGATTGGTAACTTTAAATTCCATAAATTTAAGCCAAGTGAGTGTAGTAAAGATTATCACCCTACGTTTTGAACAGGTTTGTAAATTTCAGCATGACAAGCTTTAAAACCCCAACCATTTTCATATGAGGACCTGTGCTTTACCAAAACAAGGTCACCCCTTAACGAGGGCTGTACTTAAATTCGGTTAGTTCCGATAGATGGCAACAGGGTAGCAAATTAGGGGAGGGGGAGGGGGGTGGGGGTGGGGTGGTGTGGGTGGTTTCACGCACGACTTTAATCCTATTCAGATCGGGCTTTTTTGGATCTTTTCAGACCGGGGATTACCCCCCCCACGTAACTTGTAGAATATTTACGCGATCGCTTTAAAACTTACAGGATATATAGCATGTCTAAAAATCTACCTTTTTTAAATACGTCACGTGGGGTGATGGCGTCACATCACGTGACAATTACATAATTATGTCAAAACAGCCACCATCCTGGATCCGCCGTCTTGAATTTCAATTTTTTTCCAAAATGTCAGAAAACAGCCCCAAATTACTGAAAATACTCAAAATCTATAAAACAGTGCAAAAAAAAACAAAAAGAGGTTAAAGTAGTTGAATTAAAGTTAATTTTCAATAATGGAAACACCAAAAATTTGGAAAAAACATGTCTGTCAAAATGACGTTGCCATGGTAACGTCAAGTTCCAGACACAACAACCTAACCCACCAATTTATTCCCAGGTAAATTTTAGAAAAAAAAAAATGAATCTTGAAAAGGTTATAAACGTTCAAAGTCAGCGCGGGCACTCCCCCCCCCCCCCCCCCCCGGTCTGGATAGGGTTAACCGAATTCACGTGACAGGTATACTTGAAGCAGCGAATAATTCACAAATTTCCTTTCTTTTCTCGCTATTGTCACGCGTCACGGTCTAATTTCTGCCCTTATCTTGCCCCACGCGTAAACCCTATGCTATCTTCTGGTGAGGGAGAAAAGGAATAATTAGCTCGGGTAATAAGCCCTAAGTAGTAGCTTCGCACCGCCAATAAACCTTATTGGCTAGATTGATAGCACCTCGTAAAAGTTGACCCAACGGAATATCACGAGAGGACCATGCCCTGACATAAATAACATTATGCCCAGTCATAACTCATAATACGTTGCCATAGCAACGAATATTGACGTCCGAATGACCTTAATTTATTTATTGGTAAATAATTTTCCTAAACATTATTGGTATAGCTGCGATAGAACACCAAAGGTAGATGTTTCTAACTCTAGATAGACTTTTACGAGCCACCTTAAGCTAAATCAAGTTTTAAATTAAGACGGTAAGGCCAAAACACCACATCGGCTCAGTGAAATTATCTTATATGATCACCCTGTTTATCTCAGTCTGAGTAACAGTGAACTTGACTAGTTTTGATCACTGTTCTAATTTAACAACATTGCCCTGAGCTGCGGCAAGGCGCAGATAAATTACATTACAGCAGAAACCCATAAGGGTTGAAATGTGTAACTCCCTTTGATTTGTATTGTATAAAGTATTTGTACATTCTTTTCAATAAAGTACCACATTTTGAAAATCACAAAAAATGCAGTATAACTATTACGAAATAACAGCAGGCTAGAAATAATCTTTAAGAAAAAAACAGACAGACTTAAATATACAAAACATGTTTCGGATGTCCTGCATCCATCTTCAGCTGTAAACAACATCAGGCCGCTAGTCGATGTGATATGAATGCGAAAATAAGTAGAATATTAATTACTAAATGACAACATGGATATGAATAATTGAATACAATGGTGTGAAAACGCAAAGGATTGAGGGATGTGTAAATTGACAAGGAAAATTAAAAAAGTGATAGATTAACGTAATTAAAACGGTAAAAGTTCGAGCAGTTAGTGCCCAAATTATTTACCATATTCTACTCAATTAACAGTAACGTTTTATATACTATTTGAAATATCTCCCTGTAATTCATTCTATAAGTGACGTCGCGGTTAATTTCTAAAGCATTCTCGAGAATGTTACGGTCAAACCTTGAAATTTAGATTCAAATCTATGTTTTTTTTTTTCTTTTGAAATGATTCCAATAACTAAACTATGGATAACTTCAAATTCGTCTTTCTCTCGCGGGTCACCTTGAGAGCTAAAGTTTCGGTAGTTTTTCTCTTATTTGTATTCAAACTATATACCATGCTATGTTTTTTTGGTATCTTTATTTTTGCCTTTATTGCTCGAATGTTCGGTGGAAACCGTCTCAACTTGTTTATTTCCTGAGGGTTTTCCCATGATAATCCGAGAAGGCGATGTCAAAAACTGAAAAGCAATCTTCTGAAGACAAAGTCTTGCATGTTTCTGTCCAATTGAACTTGGTATCCAGGAATTGCTGTACTGCAGAGTATTTTTTTTCGACGCCACTGACATTCTCACATTTCTACAAGATTGCCGCCCTGGTCCTTGATGCACTGAAAAAAAAAAAAAAAAAATCTTGTTTTTTTGTTTTTGTTTTTTTTTTTATTCAGTAACACTGCCATGGGTCTTTTCATGACTTTATTGATCTCTTTTCCTTTGTTCATATGACAGTTATGCCGATGCCACTACAACCTTGAAACTGAAACAGAGAGGTGGTTTGAGAGGGACCACGAGAGCCATCTACTGGGATTCTTCTTTCTCCAATACGCTTTTCTGTATCATTCATCTTGTGGCGTATGAGAATTCTCTGTTTTGCAGCCTCACATTCCAACCATTCCTTTGCCATCTTGGACGAGCTCTCCTTCTTGAATCCTGTTTCTTCTCTTAATGATCCGGTGGGCATGTTTTGCATGATGGCTTACAGATAGAGCGGATTGGCATCGAATCTTACAATCTTTTGGCAGCTTGTAGTTTCTTTTTATTGATCTTGCATCTCCTTTTCTCTGATCTTGATATTTCCTGCTTGATGATTGGGGTGGAGGATGCTACTAGGTCCATCCAGTGTGTTTTTCTTTTCCAATTACGAATAAGAAGACAAAGAATAAGTAGCTTTTCCCTTCTTATGAGTTTACGCTGATGTCTGCACTTGATTTATGCTTTTGCTTATGCCAAATGAAAACTAACCATAATTCACCCATGTTAATAACCGTTCTTTGGGAATAGCGATCACGAGGGAACGTGCAATTATACAAGGTTCGTTTATTCTCCCTGAAAGATGATTGGTTTATCGAATTTCTTTGGAAGTAGCGATCGAGCACGGACAATGAAAAAAAAATTATTGTGAGGGGCAATAGTCTTGAAGTAGAAACTACACCGAACTGCTATCTTGTTTCTCTGTCTTCTGTGTTTGGCATTATTGTTTTTGTTGTTGTATTGCTATTGTTATTACCATTATCATTATTATGATCATCATCATCATCGGTATTACTATTATTTTATTCCCGTCAGAATTGTCGTGTTTCTTTCGTCAGTATAGGCGGTTGGATAAACTTACAAGAGGGGATAGCTCACTGCAATGCGAAACCAACTTATCGGGAACTTCCTGCTACACCATTGATTACAAGCAATGTAACGCAATAATAAAGAACCAGTTGTCTTTCTTTTCAGCATTCGAGTATACTGCAAATAAGTATGAACACCTTCTCAATATCAGCTGGTACGTCCAGATAATACCCAATAGAACAAATAAGCTCATACTAGTCGTGGGACTAGTAGTCGCCTACCATGTAAACTGATTGTTTAAAAATAACGTCGTTTATGACTACAATCATATTGGCAAGTAAAAACACGAAGTAACAAAATGTTATTTCTGCCAAAGTCTCTCCTCAGGTTTATGTATCTCCTAAAAGCCAAACTGTTCCTGAAGGAGACACAACAAACTTTACCTGCAAAGCCAGAGGTGTCCCCAAGCCAACAGTTGTCTGGAAATTTAATAACGGGGACCTCCCACCGAATGCCGTTGAAGAGTATTTTGAAGAAGGACCGTTTCTGCAGTTGCTAAACACTACAAAAGACATGGAAGGGATATACAAATGCACGGCAGCAAACAGGGTGAATTCAACTTCTTCTCGTGCAACTCTTCGTGTTTTAGGTAAGCACGTAAAATGAACAACAAATGTAAACTCGACTGACGTCTTAATTAAAAAACGAAAAAAAAAAAACTGTATGGGAATTGTTACTGAAGTGTAGAAGTCAGCACAACAAAACAAATATCTCCTTGATATCCAATGAGATACATATATCTTATTAGACATGTAAGTGTGTAGTATCGCTGTATATTTTTACGAGTCATGCAGTATTTGGCGAGCCCGAAGGGCGAGTCAAAATTCAAATGATGAGTAAAAGTTTACAGCGATACTACACACTAAAATGTCTAATAAGAAATTTATTATCCAACGTTTTCGTTTCCCCAAAATTCTGACTTGCCAAGGTTTTTAATCTTTCGCGCGGTCGGGGGAATGAGACGAGTACAAATATCGTGTGATATTTGTACTCGTTTCGTGCGTTATTCGTACTCTGCGAAGCAGTGTTGGATAATAAAACGTATTATTAAAACTACTTGTCTCTCTTTCTGAAAAGAAAAACCTACAGCCCACATTACTCCCAACCCATATCCGACACTTATGGTAGGAGACGAGCTCAAATTGACTTGTGAAGTCAATAAAGTGACAACCGATGTCAAATGGATGAAAAATGGCGTCCTGCAATCTCCAAGAGCACGTGTCAGTCCGCTAAAAGGAGACAAAAGCGTTCTGTTTATTGAAAAAGTCGCGGAAGATGACGGTGGTGAATATTCATGTGAAGCAAGCAACGAAGCAGGGATTGTTTCTCGCTCTTTCGTCAAGATCACAGTCAGGGGTAAGATTAATCTTCTTGTATCTTGATATATATTATCCGTCAGTAATACAGAATAGGAAATAGACACCTCTAGATGTTTGGCAATTAAACCTGATTAGTCAAATTAAAAGTTGATAAGTTCACTTCGTTAGCATACTCGAACCTTGTCTCCCTCACGTACACTCGAAATAAACAAGCGCGAGAACAATAGCTTTTGGCCAAAACAATGATAATAATAACAGCAATATCTATACATACGAGCAAAAACTAAAGAAAAAGAAAACGTAGAAAACCAGCCAAAAGCCTTGAAGGTTAAGGGGAAATTTCTTTAAAAATGCAACTCACTTTAACTTGCAGTTGTATACAAATTCATTGGTATACCTAGCAATCCTCTGCCCCCCTCCCCCCCCCCCCTACCCAGCCCCTGCCCAACTCAAAGAAAATGCTGTTTGTAATTGTACCAAATAAACAAAGATTCGCATTAACGAAATATTGCGTTAAAGAAAAGCCAGCTTTCATCTGCAGAAACTAAGTTGATAAGGCCCAAACGGATATTATCCTAACTAAAAAACGTCGTACAAAATTAAAAAAAATATATAAAAATGTACAAGATAACAAAATAAATAAACTACTTTACGATAATGTCAATAATGCCATAGTTTATTAATTCCGCTGGAAGAGCGTTTCATTGTCTAATGATCCGTGCGGAAAATGGGGACATGCTATTACAAGCTCTGAATGCTGGATAGTACTTATAACCGTGGCTACCGCGTGTTGTCGTCTCGTTATGTGGGGTAAGATACTGCGCTGCAGTTGTGCCATGTAGCCTGAGACACCTATTTCGAGTTCCCATCTAATACCAAAGTAAAAGGCTGAGAAAATTCGTTGCAGAAAGTTGCTAAAGCATGTTATGAAGGAGAGGCGCTGGAAACAAAAGATAAGTAGTTAACAATAGAAGCAAGTATTAAAGTATTAAAGGCCAGCGCTAGCATTCTCACTTCTCAGTAACAGTCTGTGGAAAGTCTTGATGAAAAAATTAAAGATGGCGTCATATGATACTGGGCGCTGAACGGATTACTGGTATTGCTGATCTGCAACAAAACCTTTCAGATACTTTCTAAAGGTTGTTGATGACACAGGTATCATTGTTATGGCAAATTAATTCTATTTCAAAGTATTTTTGACACACACACACAAAAAACACAAAAAATAGTGTTATGAGCTACTTGAATTCTTCAATAACATAAGGACCAATTCGATTTCACATTACAAATCGGTCAAGTTTCAATGCCTGCCTTTTGAATTTTAAAGTTGAATAATTTCAACTACGCGATCAAATACAAATGGGGCAAAACCCACGGCGAAATAAAAATAATTACGCCAGCGTGACGGTATATACTTTGATGCATCGTACTGCGCTAGAATAGAGGTGCTGAGATTCGCACAAACAACATACTTATTCAAAGAAAGGGTGGAAGTTGTAGAAGGGAATTAGAAAAAGGCAAAACATCCGATTAAAAGCAGAAATGACCGCGATCACTTGTGTTTCTCACCTCTACTGATTCTTCGACTTCGGAGGTATTCGTTGACATTTGGCTTTCTCTGAACAAGTCCATCGGTAAATTCTCCATAGTATCAATAACATTAGTATTCTAATAACACTTTGACTCGCAAATACTTCGACAAGACAAGGTTTATTGATGCGCTTCTTAGTTTCCGTCTTTCTCAGTGTCCAATGAATAATGATTCACTGCTAGAAAAAAATAGCTTTCATTTGAAAATATTTTGGAAAGGTTAAGAAGAATACTAAAACTGCAATGAAGAGTTAAAGTATATCAGATCCTTGAAAAATGATGAAACTGGACTAACGTAAAACAACGTCCAGAGGCCAAAATTCGAGGAGGCATCCTTGGACTCCCTACGTAAAAAAAATAAAAGATAAAAAAGAAATATTTGGTACATAATACGAAATATATGGTGCAATATGCGAAGCGATCCCGATTTGAAGAAACACTTTTTTATATACAAAATGGCTGTCGCATATTCTGATCGCAGGAAACAATTCTTGCTTGAAGAAATGGCTGAGATGTGCCCGAAATTAAAATGATGCCGAGAATGACATGGAAAGTATTACAGGCGTATCATCCAGGAGGCAACGTCTTGAAAACAGTGGAAATCGTTTTAATCGTACTATGTAGATAAACATACATAACATATTAGAAGCGTGAACATTGTCATGTAATTCGAGGTAATTCATTCACACATTGACGATATTCCTTTCAAACTGTCAGTATTTGGTCCAAAGAGTGGGTTGAAAAAGGATCAAAATTGGTTTATCGATTATTTGAATGTGCCACACTTTTTTTATTCGTAGAAATTTTAGTCTTTTGGCGGGGAAATTATTGTAAGCCGATTTTGAATGTAACGATTCTGGGTGTATTTACTAGGAATAAAAAGTTCACGGGTTCTGTCTGTATTTTTTATTCTGGTAACGTATCAATCCTACAAACACTCGAACGTACTCATCAATTGATTGACTCTGACAGTATTATAAGGATTATGAATTTAAACTCAATTGCAATGAAACGGAACGACAACGCCATATTTAAGGCGGCCCGTGGCTCTTTCTGGGAATGGAGGTGCTCTTTTCTAAATCGAGTTTTCGGCATGTAAACGTTAACCGATTTCTCTGATTTTTGGCAATCGAAATAACATATGTTTTAGTTTTATAAAGCTTTGAACTTTAGGGCGAACAAAATAAACGAACACGAGATATTAGCGTTTTTAAAAAAAATCAATTTATGAAAAAAAAAACGCGAATATTTTCCAAACGCGACGATAGATTTTTTTCTAATTAATGTCAACAAGTTCAAATTATCCTAGTTTTAATGTGAGCAAGTTTCAACGAAATCGACTGGGTAAAAATTGCTGCACAGTTGACTGTTGAATTTTTGCTTCAAAATATTATGCTTGTGTTTAATTGGGAGCTGTTACAACAACGCTTAAGTAATGCTAAGATCCCATGGATTATTTGAAAGCTTAATATCAGCTATAACGTTGCTGAAAAGTATGGAAAGATCGGAAACTCCCAGCAAAAGTTGTAGACAAATGAAGCAGAAGAGGTTTACGATGCGTAAATTGTGAATTTTAAAATATTCATTTTTTTAAAGTTAAAAAAATCTACCGATTTTTTTTCTTTTATTTTCAAGTATGAGAAAATACAGCATATGTGCAAACGGCTTTATCTAGTTCCGTGTGTCTCGTATCGATGAAACTCGTCGAATGTGGCTCGCCAAGATAGCTGCTTCTCGTCTTCCATTTTGGAGCGCTTTGAAAATACCCTTGTTACGGTAAATTATTCCAACTTGCCGCATTCTCAAGATTATTTAGCACCTGGAAATAAACATGCCACGGGTAAAATTGCGGCTGAGCTTTGTATTCATGCATTTTATTTAGCAATGAATGTGGCATGTGGCGTGGTATGTTCAATTCCAGGTGCTAAATAATCTTGAGAATGCCGCAAGTTTGAATAATTTACTGTTACGCGAGGGTTTCCAAAGCGCTTCAAAATGGAAGACGCGAACTAGCCATCTTGGCGAGCAAAATTCGACGCGTTTCATCGAGATTAGACACACGGAACTAGATAAAGCCGTTTCCATATATGCTGTATTTTCTCATACTTAAAAATAAAAGAAAAAAAATCAGTAGATTTTTTTTTAATTCAAAAAAAATGAATATTTTAAAATTCACAATTTACGCATCGTAAACCTCTTCCTCTTCATCCGTTTACAACTTTTTCTAGGAGTTTCCGATCATTCCATACTTTTCAGCAACGTTTTAGCTGGCATTAAGCTTTCAAATAATCCATTGGATCTGAGCATTGCTTAAGCGTTGTTGTAACAGCTCCCAATTATACACAAGCATAATATTTTGAAGCAAAAATTCAACAGTCAACTGTGCAGCAATTTCTACCTAGCCGATTTCGTTGAAACTTGCTCACATTAAAACTAGGATAATTTGAACTTGTTGACATTAATTAGAAAAAAATCTATCGTTGCGTTTGGAAAATATTCGCGTTTTTTTGATAAATATATTTTTTTCAAAAGCGCTAATATCTCGTAATCTTTATAAAATTTGAACATTTGCTATTTCGATTGCCAAAAATCAGAAAAATCGGTTGAGGTTTACATGCCCAAAACTCCATTTAGAAAAGAGCACCTCCGTTCCCAAAAAATAGCCGCGGGCCACCTTAAGTGGCGGATGCATGAGGTACGACTATTCCTACTATCAAACTTGTTATCGATTTGTATAGTACTCCACGAAGACGCAACTAGTTTGTTTATATATAACAAGTAACAGCTTTGCTTTAGTTAGGGCGATTTCGGTAAGAATAAAAGGGGCAAAGGATTCAGAACTTACACAAACGTACTTACCTCGCGCGAAAAATGTGGTTACCGCAAGCTCTCTGTCCCACAAAGAAAGAGATGCGTCTTAACATCACAATGCTCGTTAAATTTGCCATAACTTAAAAAAAAACGTAATTAGCACAACGTTCGTTTGCTTCTTGTGAGAGAATTTTGCATTTAATCAGCATGCAGAACTTTTTGAAAATAAAAACGCAAAATGGATTCAAAATAACTCCCGCGTTCGAAGTCACCAAACAAAACGGAGGTACGTCATTGAAAACAACATCACCTTGCGAAACCAGTTATCCTCGCGCTCATGCATTTGACTTATTGTCTTGTCTACCGCGTCAAAACCAGTATTCCTCAATTCTTTATATTAATCCAACCTTGTTCAAACCGGTTTGCATAACTCCCAAGGGACCGATACATAATGCTATGATTGTTTATTTCGGTGGATAATCTAATTTTCTTCGGTCCCAAGGGAAATACGCTTGCATCCTCGAAACAACTCGGGAATGTTCTTAGGCATCCCCCAAAACTGAAAAACTTTGTTTCCCAGGATTTGTTGGCGTGCTAAACGTGAACAAGTCTGGTTCTTTAAAGGTCCGGCAGCAATCAGGAGACTTCTAAAGGGTCAGTTTAGGTTCTTCAGCAATTACCCTCTCCATCCAGACATCTCATAGGGGAACTCGTTCTTTAAGCACCAAAGGATTGATTTTTTTTTTCTGTAATCTACACCTCACTCATATTCAGAAAAGTATTTGTCGTGCATTTATCAGTGGCATGTGCAATAATAATAATAATATATGATAACTTATTTGTCAAATAGTTCGTCCTTGCGACACGGAAAATGTAACATTGGAATTCACTCATATGTTTTTTTTCTAGCGCCAAATGACGTTCCATCTGGTGATGGCGGGTCTCTGAAGTGGTACTACATTGTTGGGCCCGTATTGGCTGTTCTTCTTATTTTCTCTGCAGTTTCTGTTGGATGGTACTTTCGCAGGAGGCGAAGGACAGCAGGTGCACGAAGCATAATTAACATAAAAGTTTGCTATTTAGCCGACAAACTGGCTTTGAAAAAACTGTGCATGAAAATATATTAGCTACAATATGTAACAAGTTCGTGAGTTAGGTGCGAGTTCTACAGTGAGATGGTGTTTTTAAACCACGGACTTACAAGGTTCGCGTGTTGAATAAACCTCTAGAGGCTTTCTCGCCATTTTGAAAAGAGGATTTACTGAATATACTAAAGCTTTCAGTAGCTGTCCGTTCATCAATTACGGAAAATTTTAATGTGTTTATTGTAAATAATGATTTTCGACATTGCCATAGAAACGGCATTTTGCCGTGCCTGCTCTCATTCACAGTTACAGCTACTACCACCATCACCATCGCCACCACCACTACAACTACTACTAATACTACTAATACTGCCACCAACACCACAACAAAAACCACCACAGGGTGGGGGGTGGGGGGGGGGGGGTCGGGAGGGTGTTTAAATTTACAGAATGTATTTAAATTTACACTGTAGTTATTGCAGTAATAGTTAGTTCTAACATGGAGCTGCAAAGCCGTAAAATGTTGTAAGCTATACAAAATCATTCTTGTATAGCTACGTGTTTTCGGAAAGTCATTCTTTAGACTCATTTAATATTACGTCGTAAAACATCGCAAAAATAAACAAATAAATTAAACTAATTACATGAAAATGCTTCAGTAAAAAATATGAACAAATTATTTTTCCTTGTCAAATAAAACTTGATTCTTTAAATCAAAAAGATACCTCCATCACTGCTTGTGAAAAGCTAACGAGTTTGGATACAATACGAGCCAGCGAGCCGGAGATCCCTAATCCCAATAAAAAGGCTACCGGGAAGCTAGAAATCCCCTATCCCGTTATGAGGGCTAACCGCAAGCTATCTTAGCTAATAACTGTAGGCAGAATGGCTGCAGTTTAGCTGGGATCTTGTAGAGCCCCCCTGGAATGATGAAATAGCTTTAAAACATTTTTTTTCTTGCTCGCAGCAGGGCAACAGAGTTTTATTGCTATTTCATTTGTGCTGCATGCATTTTTTTTTCTACCGACAAGCGCTTGCAGGATTTTTTTATCACCCACCCCCTCTCAAGAGTGCCCAGAACGTCAATTTTTGATTTGGATACAACACACTTTTTTATGCTTTTTTTTTTAATTTCAAAATTTTATTTTCTTGCGGTCGAGCCCTGCCGCTGATCATAAGAATAATGGCTCAAAAATGGCGTACATTCAGGAATTTGCATAAAGACTGATGTTGTTTTCTGGATCAAGAACGTTGTAACAAAGGGCGGTAACGCACCTTTCCGGCATTTTGAACTAAGGATAGACTCTGAAGCAAAATTACCACTTATTTACAAGTCAGATAAGTCACGATTCAAACCACGTGTTCCTGAGCCTACGTCAGAACTCACTTCAAACTGAGGAAGACTTCTGCGAATGGTGGACCAAAATGGCGGCAAATTCAAACGTCTTTAGAAATTCATAAAAAAAAAAAAACATGCTTGTTATCCAAATCGAATTTTGTTTCGCAGAAGTCCATTGGGTGAAATATAGAATCAGCTGAGAAATAATAATAATAAAATGGACGTTATGGGCACTTTAAAATGCGACCTGGGAAGCTAATGGAATGTACTCCAGTAAAGTCCCATGTTATTGTAAGGAGCAAAACTAGATATTGAATGAACACAAATTTAACACTTTTTTTTGATACTCTTTTATTCTTCATGATGTTTCCCCTGGAGTACAGCTGTGAACAGGTAAGTTTAACGTTATACTTTTATCACTTAAGTTATTTGAAATTTTGTTTTTATTGTTCGAAATTTTGTTTTTATTGTTCGATTTATGTATCTCTATCGAACCATGAACAAAGGGTATGGTTTTAAAGGAGTAAGTATTCAGGATGATGTATGCTTAATCACATCTAGAGAATTTAGATGGTATAATAAATAATTTTGATTTAAGGGGGAAATGTGAACTAATGGTCCGCCGGGTGGTCCGTGGTGTTTTCGGCCATTTTATTTTTTATCCACTATGGAACATTAAATTGTAAATAAACTTTAATTGTTGACTTCCCATTACGTTAGAAAAACCTTTATCCTAAATTTTGACAAAAATAGAAAAAGTTAATTTTGATTGATTCATTTTAGCAACATCCACAGTTGAAAAAAGATAATGAATTTTAATTACGTTTGTTGTTCAAAAAGTGAATTCATCTACCCAGTTGTCTGGAACACAAGTGGAAAGCCGAATTTTTTTCTTTAAATGTCGACGAAATAAAAATCAAAAATTGATTTCAGTTTTCTGAAATGTGATTTTGAATTTAATTTCAGTTTGAAAAAAAAAAAAAAAAAATGAAAAGGCAAAACCATTTCCAATATGTTAATTAAGGGACATATGAAGGGCTGAAGGGACATGGGCCCGAATACCCAGTAATTTGTAACAAAGACACTAGCCCCCGCAGGGGTGGGGTATTTTGGTATGGAGAAATATTGTGTCTTTGTTCTCTACTGTTTACTTTCAAAAGAGGGTAACCGTTTTTATACTAAAAACATGCTATCCGTCTGGACTATCTTCGGCAAACATTTTGTAGTTCGTCCGGTTATGCCTGACCGTCTTGACAAACTACTTTTCGTAGTGGGTCGTTTAAATAATAGATGGTCCTATCCGTAATCTAGGCATAATTTAATCTTGACTTAAGCTAGAGTCAAACTAGAGCAGTTATGACATCGCCTAGGCCAAAAAACGTGGCTATCGATGATGGCATCGACTGTTTACGAAAGAGAAATCACCGGCGGCGACTGAAATTGTGTACGTAATGTTTTACAAAGGTTTCCCGTCACTGTGAATATCCATGTAAAAATTTTGTAAAATTACACACAAGGGGAAAAACCTGCTCGCAAATAAATTAAACGATAAAGTAACAACTGCCCACTCGAAACGAGCTAGGCACGTACTTACGATTCGTCGATTGACCATTAATAAAATCACAGCTGACAAGAGCAATTAAGAATATAAAATAACAATTCAGATTTAAAAGTTTTAAACCGATTTCGAGTTTAATATATTCCTTAGCTAGTACTGCACCCAATATATATTTTTAATGACTATTCAACAGGACAGCGCTCTTTTGCCTACAGAGGAGCAAAACTTTGGAGCTCTTTAAATAGTAACATTAAGTCTTTAAAATGCCCCAAGAATTTTAGGCGCCATTTTGCAAATGTATTATTAGGTTAAATTTTTACATTTAGAAGATTTTTGACATATTTATTGTAATTATAATTATACTTATATTCTTAATTAATTTAAATTTAAATCTGTATTTGTAATTGTATTGTATTGAGCTGAAAAACCCTTTTTAGGGAGCATCGATAAAAGTATGCATGTATGTATGTATGTATTCTCACTGCATATATAATTAGCGTGTCATGTAAGCACGCCTCATTCCTTTCATCCTGAGGGTCCGGGTTGGTGGCGTCTAGTATGATCCTTTGTGGCCATCCAGGCATAAAATCTGGCTGTGCGGCGCGAGATCTTGCAGTTTGACGAGATTGCCTTGGAAGGCGCTTTGCGCCCCTTCCTCCTCTCCTGGTGGAGGTGACCACCTCTCACCTAGCCTTGCTGCATATTTCTTGCTTCGGCGGTCGCGGATTTCTCCCATAATTTAGTTCTTCGTGATCGCGACAATAGATATGCAGTGAGGATAAATTACTAGGTTTTTTCATTCATATCCCATCCCCCGCCGGAGAGGGGAGATTTTGTTACGGTGCGCAATGCATCATGGGAACGACAATAAAGATTGCTGTAGTTTTCACACAACATGGCGTCGGTCTAGTTCGCTGTCTTTTCCACTGATCAGTGCTGGTTTTCTAGGAATGTCCTTGGTTTCTATTACTTCGAATTCTAGTGTTTCAAAATGGGTTACGCCTTCACAGGCTAGGCTGACTCTGCCAACAGGGTGAATGGCTTTCCCAGAAAAAGGGAAGATCTTTGCACAAGAAGGCTTCAACGGGGCGGCGTCTGATATTTTACTGTAGATGGATGATGGGAGAGTGTTACATGTGGCTGCTGAATCCACCTGCATTAACACTTTGACGCTCCTATTGGGACTGATGGACACAGGAAGCCAGGTGAAGTATTTGTCATCCTTCGGCGAGTCGATGTGATGGTGATGAGCGAAGACGTAGAAGGAATGCACGACGTAGTCGTCATCATCATCACCAGACAAGCAGGTTTCTGCTGTGAACTGGTGGACATCACTTCCACTCTTTGGGGGTGGGCGTCTTTTGGATTTTTTATGGCTTCTTTCAAATTCTGCTTTGAACTTGTCTTTGGGAGATCTGCAAACTTTTGCCAGGTGGTTTTCCATCATGTAACAATTGGTCTAAAAGTTGCCTGGCTTAGTGGCTGGACAGTCCTTGCGGGGATGTCTGGCGCCTCCACACCACCTACATTTTGCCTGCGGAAGTGAGAGTTTGTTAGTCAATCGATTGACCTGTTCTTCCACTTGAGAAGTAGCAGAATGCATGATAGTAATGTTAGTGTTGTGTGCTGCCTCCCAGGATTTTGCTCGGGCAAGCTGTTCTTCAAATGTGTAGGGGGATTTCCCATCTTCTTTGTAGTGGTGAAGGAGGAGTTCTCTCAAATCCTTATTGTGGACACCGGTGCATAGACGATCACGCATTAGGTCTTGTAAAGGGTTAGTCATCTCTGCATATTTTGTCTTTCTTGCTGTACTTCTAATGCGAGTCTCAAAATCGGTTACGGATTCCGCTGGCTTTTGAGTGCAGTTAAAGAAAGCGAGGCGTTGTGGCATTACATCGTCCTGTTACGGTTCGCAATGCATCATGGGAAGGACAATAAAGATTGCTGTAGTTTTCACACAACATGGTGTCGGTCTAGTTCGCCTTAATTGCGTTTAGTTTAGTCTCAGACTTAGTTCGCCGAGGTTCTTCTGGTTTTTCGGGGTTGTTTTGATCCCGCTTCTGACACCAAGTTAAGTCTCTAGACGCAGAGCGTACTAGACCGACGCCATGTTGTGTGAAAACTACAGCAATCTTTATTGTCCTTCCCATGATGCATTGCGCACCGTAACAATTTCTTTCACTTGAAAGTTTGAGGTCAGGCTAAAGGTTGTCTTCGGAAGAAATTGTGTCTTTCTACCCACCCCAGAGAGTAATTTTAAGGAGATAATTGTTTCTATATTTGTGAATACTGACATGGTAAACTAAGACAAACCAAGATTAACAGAACTTGATATTACAAGTGCCGTTTCGGAAATCCATTTTTCATATTTCTGATTTCTCAATTTTTAATTTTGGATTTTCGTAAATTCCGATTTGCGATTTCTGATTACTGATTTTCGATGTCCTGTATCAGGTTAATCATAGTGCGATATTCTATATTTATTAATCGGAAATCAGAACTGTGTTACTTTCAATTTACGGTTTCCTTGATTTGAGTTTGAATCACGAAAACCGGTTGACCGCAAAACATCGTGAGCTTATTGTCTCAAAAAATGCACAAAATTACGCAAGTAAGGTGATTTTCAGGAGCACGATAGCACAGAAATCACTTGAAAACACTTTAGCAGTAAAATTCCACGTCAGAGTCAATTGATGTGAAGGATATTATAACGTATCAGACACTTTTGTTTTGTGTGTGTGTGTGTTTTGTTATTGTGTCTAATTGGGGCCATAACGGCTTCGGAAGGCCTTGCAAGTTTTTTGTAGGTTAAACAAAAGAATAAATACTTTAGGGAAAACATCCCTTAACGTTAAATGACTACCACAGGCTCTTTGGGCGAAATATGAAGAATGATGATTATTCATGTGCCACCACCCGCTCGATGTTAATCGAATCTAAGGTGTACACTTTTGTAAATTCATTAGTCCCAATGAAGAAGAAGCAGTGGAGATGGAGTTACAGAATGAAAACGTTGATAGCTGGGAGATTGCACGTGACCGTATTGCTCTTCGACAGCCAATTGGCCACGGTGCGTTTGGGATGGTATGGAGAGCACTTTTGCACCGTTCACAAGGGAGAGACGGAAATCGATCAGTTGCTGCCAAGTGCTTTACACGTAAGTTAAATAAATCGATTAAATATTTTATTATACTGCAAAACGTATTATTGATTATTAGGTGATTCATTAAATTCTGGTTGGTGTTTGGAGGGTCAGAATATATTTTCATGATTATTCTTCAAAGCCACGATGTGAAGTTCTCAACACCTCGAAGCAACCTTTTTTAAGCACAAGCTGTGTCCACAACCATATTTGGTAAATAATGAGTTTTATGAGGAAAGTGTGGACAGAAAAGAAAGTCAGAAATATAATAAGTGTGGCTAAGTATTTAATTAGTATGCTAATTGGAATACTCTCTTATATTATAGCCACTGCTGGAGCGGAGGGAAGGGCAGCTTTGATGAGAGAGATCGAGTTGGGAAAACTCCTTGGAGTGAATCCTAATCAGCCCAATATTGTTAAGTTTATTGGTTGCGTCACAAGAGGAGGTAAGAGGATATATATATATATATATATATATATATACATATTTCCATTAAATGTTTACCGGCGAAGCCATGACAGTGCTCTACTTACAGTGAAGGAGCGGGTAATAAATTTGAAGTTAAACTACTCAAATTTTGAGTGCATTGAGTTTAATACAATACTGTTTCATAGGCCACCGGAACGGTGACCCACTCATCAGTTAAACTCTTTCATACACTGAAGCGTCAGCTTCTACATAAACGTTATGATCGCGTGATGGAAACGGTTTTCAACATTTGAAATTTTACAAAGTATAGCGCGCGCGCTTAATCGTCTACAACACTTATTTCGAAACTAAGCCGCACTAAGTTCACGCGTTAAATTTGCTAACATGGACTTACGTTAATCTCATGAGATGCGCCGTTACAACATTCCGTTATAAATACGTTGCAGTTGGCCGTCGGAAATCTCAAATAAAATATTATTTTTAAATTTAGTGCACGCTAGATAGCCTGAGCACGTTACATCAATACTGCGCGCGCAGCGTAACCCGCGCGGTGTCGTTTAACTAAATTTAAGAATGTATTTTCTTTTGTGCCTACAGGTCGAAATTAGTTCGTTCCGCTTGTTTAGCGTTGCCAGATGTGGCTTGGTGATGATAAAGTATTTCTCTGTTAAGCAGAGATTGCATCGCTTTGTGATATTCGTGTAGGCTTTCGCCTTAGCGAGGATTTTCCATTTCATTGCGAAGTTTTTCCGTTCGCTTTTGAGCTTCCAAAGATGCTTACTTAGTTCAGTGTCATTCTTTCGTTTCTCGCTTTTGAATGAAACCTGGTGGTTTCTCCACCTTGTCTTGAATTCAGTTGATGTTGCTCCTACATATGTTTCAGTACTATTATCAGACACAACAGTTGCTTGATAGATGATTTCTTTCGTCAGGCATGCACCTTCTAAAGGGCACTCGTTCTTATTTCTACAGTTGCACGCCTTATCGGCCTGGTCTTGTGGCGGTTGCGATTCTTTCTTAAGGATGGTTTTATTATGACCATCGATGATCTGCTTGACGCTTGGCATGCAACTGTAGCTTAATTTTAGGGTGTTTCGGTTAAAGATTTTTCGCAACTTGTGTCCGGTGGGGAAGCAGTTATCAATTAGCCGGAGGAACGCTCTGCCTATGTTGCTTTTGACGTTTTTGTTAAAAGGCGGATTAAACCAAATTATGTTGTCTTGAATTCAGTTGATGTTGCTCCTACATATGTTTCAGTACTATTATCAGACACAACAGTTGCTTGATAGATGATTTCTTTCGTCAGGCATGCACCTTCTAAAGGGCACTCGTTCTTATTTCTACAGTTGCACGCCTTATCGGCCTGGTCTTGTGGCGGTTGCGATTCTTTCTTAAGGATGGTTTTATTATGACCATCGATGATCTGCTTGACGCTTGGCATGCAACTGTAGCTTAATTTTAGGGTGTTTCGGTTAAAGATTTTTCGCAACTTGTGTCCGGTGGGGAAGCAGTTATCAATTAGCCGGAGGAACGCTCTGCCTATGTTGCTTTTGACGTTTTTGTTAAAAGGCGGATTAAACCAAATTATATATATATATATATATATATATATATATATATATATATATATATATATATATATATACATATATATATATACATATATATATATATATATATATATATATATATATATATATATATATATAATGAAAGATTTCAATTATACATATATAATTAATATTAATTAAATATGGGATATCAAAATGGTGACGGATGAAATTAGGAAATAACGGCCACCCGCGTTTTATCAAAATTATAATAGTTACTCAAGTTCTTACTGTTAGACGAGGGATATTTAAGAATTTGGACAAAACGCAAGTTAAATTATTTCCTAATTTCACGAGTATATACCATTTGATTACCTTTTAATATCATGGGTAACAAATTACACCAGCAATCTTGGGTTTCTGACTTGGTTGTTGTATCTAGAACTCCGAGCTTTGAAAAGTTTTGGATAAAGTTGCAATTTTCTGACTTTTCCGCGATAATTCATGATCCCTTTTTTCTGTTAATCTTTTTTTTTTTTAAAGCTGAGTCATCTGTCGAATATTCCTTATATTATTGGTTATAGTCCGTCATGAATAAATTGAAAACGGCGACCGTGAAAACACTAGTCTAAAAAATCCGCTCGATGCCGTTCATGTAATTTGCTTCGTGTTTTTGAAACCATTTTGACGTTTTGAAATATTAGCTAATGTAAAAAGTCTATTGCAAGACCAAGGCAAACTGGCCTAGATGAAATTCAAGCGAAAAACTTCTTTAAACCTGGACGCCATTTTGGCATTGAGATATGAGAAGCGTTGCCATGACAATTTTTGTAATTTCATATGTGAAATTATAAATTAACACTTAAATGTCACGTCAAAATTAAGGAGTAACATGTCATCCATGATCATCCATCGCTTCCACGAAGTGTCACGCTTATCAGCTCAGTTTCTGCTTCAGCTCACGCGCGTGATGCTTGTTATGGCGTAGCCTTGCGACAAGGATTATGTGAGATTACGGCTTGTGTTGAATCCCCCCTCCTTCTCCACCCCCGTCCCATCATTCTATTCAATATAAACAATTGTTCGGATTGGTTATTATTGACATTTTTCTGCGGGTTCAAACATGAACCAATAAATTTACTCTTTATTTAATCTATCAAACTTTGCCGACGTAATAATTAAAGAAAAAAAGCTCGATCAATAGACTGTATTCATATTCTCTGGATTTAACGTGGGCATTTGGGGGCTAATGCGGGGGTATATCATTAAAAAGAGCTTTATGTGATTTGCATTTGAAGAGATTCCCCGCATTACCATCAATTGCAAGCTAGTTCCAGTCTAGTACCGAGAATACGAATATGGTCTCTTTACGGACTCTCACCGTTTGTCAGAGCTGGCCGGCCAGACCAGAATTCCGTTGTTAGTCAGATTGGTCAAGTCAAATCAGTCAATCCATCAATATAATACACTGTTGTGGTGGATTTTTGCGTAAATCTCGAGGTCCACTTCACATTCCAAATAACCGGACGTACCAGCTGGCGAGTTCTGACTAATGGTAACTGCCATACCTTATTATTGTGTTAGAACGAGAGTTGTCGTTATGGCAGAAGATTAGTCCTCGTTCAGCAAGTTAACTTTTTTTCACAGTTTGCCCAATCCTGGTCACGGAGTATTTGGCGCATGGTGATTTGCTGGGCTATCTGAGGAAGAGCCGGGGAATTCGCGATCAGTATCATCACGGAGAAGGGGTAGCATCAGCGCTGCAGCCTTACGACTTAGTATCGTTTGCCAAGCAAATCGCTGCCGGCATGGTTTATCTTGGCGCAAATGGAGTAAGTGAACACGTCACAAAAATTCCCCGCGCTTCAATTTAACTATGTAATGTGTCTTTCTTAATTGTCAAATCTATTATAGCTTAACCTGTCCCTATATCCCTAACCTAAGCGTGAATCTTCTTTGGACTAATAACATCTGATCTGGGCCTAATTCCACCTAGTCGATGTCAAAACTATAGAGCAAACATGGCATCGACGATTCCAAGAAGACTGTTTAGCAGTGATAGAATCGATCGTTAAAACATGTCTTTGACCGTTTACGAAAGGGAAATCAGCAACACCAGGTCCGGAATTCGAACTTGGTCCACACTTGTGGAAGGCAAGCACTCTCATTTCTGCGCCTTCGCTGCATCGTCATTTTGATACCATGACCTATTACTATATTTTGCAGATTATTCATCGCGATCTGGCAGCAAGAAACGTACTCCTCGATGATCACCTGGTTTGCAAAATTACTGACTTTGGACTGGCTCATCAAAATTTCAAATATGGACATGGAAATGCCAAGAAGGTAATCTTGACAAAGCGAAGAGCAAATTTAATATTTTACTCACGTTCATTTTAATTTGAACGCCACTATTTTCATGGTCTCGGCGACTACTTTTCTTTATATAGATAAATAATTTAAGCTGATCATAAGTTGAAATTTAAGACTGATTGTCGGTAAACATCGGAGAAAATCCTTAACAGACATCTAACAGATACTGCACATATGAAACTGTAAATCTATTAAACAATGACTGGACTCTCTCTGCTAAACATATCAAAATATTTAAGACACTACTGGCCAATGTTTTGTCTCGCTGGATTAGGCTTATTTTCCACTTTTCCTCAAATCAGAAACATCAATTTAATTTCAAGGGCCTACATTTGTTTGTGAACCGCAGATAAAAAATAATAAGTACATCTTTGCTAAAGAAGGAACAGTGTGTGCAATTCAACGTTTCCTTTACGTGACCATGATTTCCTTAATTTCACTAAAACTTACTCTTAAAACGCAGCCTGTATGTATTTCTAATTTTGGGCAGTTTTGTGAACAGACAACGAGGAGTAAAAAATCTGCTTCGCTGATTTGTAACTGACCACGACGACTTTATCTATGAAAAAAAAAACAAAACGAAGAGCGACTCACTATTCAATAAAGAAAAGCTTAGTTTCTTTTTCTTAGCTTTACAGCATAAACATTTTCAGTTGGTTCATTTCACAGGGCTGTATTCCAGTTAAGTGGACTGCACCTGAGATTCTGCTTGGAAACGTTGAGGCGTTATCAGTTGAAAGTGATGTGTATGTATAATATAAGTGTTATTATTTTGCTCAAAGGTGACTTCACCTCAAATTTCACCAAATACAGAGAACTAAACACAAAAGCTACCAACGAGCGGTAAAATACACAAGTAATTGGATAGAAATAAAGAAAAGTAAAATAAGGCAGCATGGCTTACATTTTATAATTTGGTGCAATATAGTCATCGTGATAGGCTCGGTGGCTTTATGGTTACTGCGCTGGACTCCGGATCGAGCGATCCGAGTTCAAGCCTTGGACTGGGCAATGTATTGTGTTCTTGGGCAAGAGACATTTTCCGCCAAGGAGCATTAGGTACCGGCAAATTATATGATTGACAAACTATTGATAGGCTATCATCCCCTCATGGGGAGGGGGGGGGGGGGGGATAATCCTAGCTGTTCGATGCTATGGAATCTGGGATGAGCTCTGGCCTGATGAACAACTAGGCAAACTTACAGTTGTCATCGTATGTAATTTAAATTTATGTTAGCTAACTCAAAATCCAAAGGGACTGGGGCCCAGGGAAAGCATTTAAACAAGCTTATTCATCCAGTTCGTTTTTCTGCCCTTGTTTTTTCGTTTTGGAAACATCGACTCTATGCTATTTGTTGACATTTCTTGTGGGTTTGTTGAATTTTCTGCTTGTAGGATAACTACACGGAATTATCAGGCGAGATAGCATTCAGCTTTATGTCGGAGGATAATAATATACAAGAAACAATTTCTTCATTCTGATTGGCTAAGAGTAAGTCAATTTATTCCAAACCAGTGCAAAACGTGAAATTAGCAGTGCAAAACGGTGAAATTGAAAATGATTGACATTTACGGTAGCTTCATGCAAAATCGACCTCGCACAAAAAAAAAATGGCGGACAAAAGTGAGACAAGATTGTTTGATCTTTATAGCGCAATTTTAATGAAAAGCTTGAAAATAAAGCAAAGTAAAAGAGCACAACAAAAATTACCAATTGTCGAGAGGTGTGAAAGACGAGGAGTAATTACAAAAGCAATGAGGACAAAACATAACTTGAAATTAAACTCAGGCCGACGGCCGCCGCAATTAGGCCAATAGCGGTACAATCCTCGCCGAAACGCGTAGTATTAACCAGACTACCTAGAAACAGACTACTTCTTAGTTTTGAAGACGAGAGAAGCAGGTATTTTATTTTTTTCAAGAGAAAAAGCTCAGAAATTAGGTAAGCTTAGCTAAATTTTTGCAGCTGTTGTTAAAGCTCGCTCAATAACAAAAGGTGCCAAAAGTGGTATTGAGACGCAAATCTAACCTGTAAAACGTCCATTGAAATCAGCCAGCAACACGGAGTCGTAGCTGAATGCCCACCTGCATTTAGTCTAGTTCAGTATTTCGATATTCTGTCAGAACATCATGTGCTGAAGGTTGTTTTCAGCTCGACCGTGCACAAACACTGCACGGACGGAGTTTCCTAAACCCACCGAAAAGAACGGCAGCAGAACCTTAGCCGCTTAGAAAAAATTCCCCTTGCTTTGCTTTTCAAGTTCTTCAAATTTAACGACGAGAAGACTATTTTGAAGTAAAAACGTTTCATGAAGCACTTGCAGAAAGTGTATGAAGTGAATATTTACGCATGAATTTACACGTCAAATTTACAGCCAGGCGCTGACACATGAACTTGTCACGAAAATTACCAAAGAGTGACAGAAATGGTTGCTTTTATATTATCAACAAGTAATCACATGATTTTTCTCGTGCAATTTGGAATAAATAAGCATTTATAAATTTTTCAAAGACTACAAATTGCACTCGCCCTTCGGGCTCGTGCAATTTTGTTAGCCTTTTAAAAATTTACTCGTGCTTATTTATTCCAAATTGCACTCGAAATCATGTGATTACTGGTACTAATTGTTAATTATCATTCTATGCATTTTCCTCTTTCTTTACACTGGCCGACAGCCCACCACGTGATCTGAAAATAACTGCCTAAAACAATGATCTGATCCTGCGGATTACCGTCCAAAAGTTATTTTTTCTTCAAATGATAATCTACTCATGCGTAGTTGCGTCCAATTCTAAGAAAAATGGCAGCTTGTTTCCAGAATTGAATTGGATGAAAACCAGCTTGTACAACCAATAACCATCTAAGGCGATGTAATGGTTTTCTTCTGTATTACCTCTGAAAGAAATGGTCCTCGTTCCTGAAGGAAATTGTGTGAAATACTTTCAGTGATCGAAGGACAAAACAATATGCCATTTCCAAATTGCCCTTTGCCTCATTTTCAAAACGAAAACGAGTCCTCGTGCGAAACCATCCAAATGAAAATGAGTTTGATTTCCTTGAAAATGGACGTACAGCCTATTACATGAACTCGGTTTTCCTAAAACATAGTGATTTGTCTGTGTCTCGCAGATCAATTATTTGCCTCAGGCTTCAGCTTTGGCCACTGACAAATCATGATATTTTTTTCAACCTTGAATATTTGCACATTTGCACTCGTGTCAGGCGTTAATTATCCTCCACGATGCGCAGTTGGATAATAAAATAACCTCAGCTACACGTGAAAATGGCCACCTGCCCCAGAGACACCATGTATCTCCTTTACTGAAAGAGCCTTATTTTATCCCTGCTAATAACTGTTAGCAACTTATTCGTCCAGTTGTTGTTGTACTTGCCATTAATACTGTTGTCGTCGTCGTTGTTGTTGTTAATTTGTTATTGTCGTTTCATTTTTGTACTTAATAAAATACGTTCGAGACTTCCCGCTGTTGTACGAATTCAGTGGAAATAATCTAAACTCCATTGCTATGTTCATAGCGGCAATTATTTGGATTTGGTGTAGATTTAGCTCTTATTAACCGAGCAGGAGGTCTGTATGGGAGAATCTTGACCGAGGTCGTGAGTACAGACCGAACGCAGTGAGGTCTGTACTCATGACCGAGGTCAAGATTCTCCCATACAGACCGACTAAGCTCGGTTAATAAGATGTTTATTATATAGCCAAACTAGACAACTTTTCAGCTGAAAAATTCGCTTCGGTTCGCCATACTCGCTAACATGTTGCTAGTGAACGGCGATCGCGGAAAAATTAGAACAAGAGAAGGTCGATATCACCGGCAGATATGTTTTCAACTTCTCTAGCCTCTTTAATCGACTGACAGAATATTCTTACGGGTATTTTAGTTGCTTTTAATCGTGTTTATTGCTTTTAACTTCCCACCTTGATATTACTTCGCATATTCGTTTCTAGTTGGTGTTTTGATTTCGTGCCTGTGAACTGAACGAAAATTTGCCAAAGTTTGCTCGTTCTTGTTAACCTTTTTTCGCGTCAATAATCGACAGTGCCTTCCCTAAAACCACACAAATACCACAAAAATGCCATAGTTGACTCAACTATGTAAAACTGAAGGGATTGATGCGAAATGTTTAATTAAAAATACTTGTCCAGAGCGACTAGACGAAGAAGAAAAGCAGCGAATAATTTACGGGAGACCAGAAAGCTGACACAATTCCATTCAGTGCTCGACGTAAAATTAGGTTCAGCACTTCAGTTAAGTTTGTTACCTTTCAATCTATCTTGATCTTGTCCTTTTATACTTCAATACACTTCATCGAATCTGAGTATAATGTAGTAGTCTTGATGACAGCCGTGGAGCCGTAAACAAGGACAATATGTAAACACTTGCTTCACTTGTCTTGCACAAGGCGTATAATTTCCAGAAAAGCTATTACTTTAGATCTTCCCGTAAACCTTAATTGTTGTCACAATTTTCCAGGATGAAAAGACGATTTAGGAGGAGATTGCCCGAGGAAAATCTTCAGAAGAAAACTCTCTCGCTTGCTTTCCTCGCGTGTTTCATTCAACTCAAGAAGTGAACACCGCGCCACAAATTTTTCCCGCCTCCTCATACTATCACTTCGTTTACATCAAAATGAAATGTCCAGTTGATTTATGACCATTTATACTAAAGAAGAATTTTTTTTAGCAGAAAAAAGTCCACGTTTTTGCATTTTTTTTTTTTTGTAAACTTCTCAACGTAAGTGCAACCGCCTCCAACCGGTCTAGATGCCGGTCTAGATGGGAAAATCTACACCGCGGTCAATATCGATTTTAGCCAATCAAATTCGCGAATTTGGTAGTTCCCAGTCTTTGTGAGACACGGCCATATAATAAATAAGAATATTGACTGCGTTTTTTTTGTCTGTCTTTATTCAGAACTATTACGGTCATAAAATAATAAAATTTTAATTTAACAAACCTATCAAATTACATCAAAACCCCGCAGGTGGTCCTATGGAATCGTCCTCTACGAAATTTTCACCATCGGTGAGTAATCATTTACATATCAAAGATCCCTTTAAGTGTATATGACAGACTTATATAGGGACCCTCCGAGCAGTTACAACTTTTTCCCAGGTAAAAGAAAAAGAACCGGAAAGATCTGAAATCTTACTGAAAAGTGTACATAGAGCATGCACGACATAGGAAGGTCCATTTTTTGGCTCAGTCAGCAGGAACAACTTTTAATTCCACATAATCCGTCGGTTAAGTATTGCTCGGAGTAGAGTAACCATCCAGCAGCCGGCCGGCAGTTCTGGAAACATCAACGTTTTATGGAAATATAATCTTTGTGATTGTTCAAACACTCTAGAACTAACACTAAAAGTATTCTCACTGCTAGGCAAAAACAAACGGACAAACAAACAAACCATTGGCTATCTGTGGCAGTCCTGTATTTCACCGGTTACTTTCTTAAAAGCACCCTGGTTGATCATTATGTGGCGGGGTGTAAGAATTACGATGACGTGACCATTAGCCGACGCTACTTCGTTACCCCACGATGGATTACAATGAAACGTCTGTGATATTAAGGAGAACAATAGAGGTCACGTGACCAGAACTTATGGCACCATGGAGTGAAAGCTAGGGGCTCACTTAACCTTTCGCAGTGTTTTGATTAGAGTTGCAGGGCTTGGGCTTTTGCATTTGGGCTAGGGTTGAGTTGTTGGGGTTAGAGTTAGATTTAAGGTTGGGGTTGCAGCTTGGGCCTCGGTAAGTCACGCGACAAGCGCTCCTGCCAAAAGTAATTACCTTATATGAAGTAAATATAGACTGGTGAATCCAATGGACCCAAATAAAGTTTATGTTCAAGGTACAATTTCAAATTATTTACTCCTATTACTTCAAATTTATGCCGTGGAGTGATGGTACAGGTTTGGGGGCTAGTGCTATCCACCCTCCCCCCTAACGCCTTGCCCTTTGCTCAAGTTGACACTAGCATTTGCCGAGGAACTTTCATTGATGAGCCTTGCAGGTTCCAGGCATTTCCGAATTCGAAACATGAATTGGATGACAAAAAGTATTTTTGATTAACCCTTTAACTGGCAATCGTACAAATTCGTACGAAAAGCACCAGCAATGTTTTGAAAATCTGCAGCTTTCACAGATCTGGAGATATGATAGTAATAATCTATTGTTACGACAAAGTGATAAATTTTGAAGCGTTTAAAGCCAATTAAGGTGATTCCACTGAATTGCATTGCGCATCCTTGCTGCGCATGAGTTTTCGCGTCATTTAGCGCGCGCACGAGCGCGCGCGCACACACACAACATAACGGCTTTTCCTTTAGGTTAAGCTCAGAAGAGAAATAAATGGTAATTTTCTTCTAAACGAGCACGGTGACCCCCATCTTTTAATGCATAAATTTAAAAGACATCCGGTTGACTACAATATATCGCAATTTAAAGAAAAGTTAAATACTCTACTTTTAGATATTTTTATTTGAATGCTTTAAAAAGTACGTTTTGAGGTAGTGCTTCTTACGCACGCACGCAGCAAAATATTTAATTTCTTTCATAATCTTAATTCCAGTTTAATTAAAATAGTTTATTATGTAAGATTAAAGTCTATTTCGTTGAACTGCTTCGATATTTTAACGCAATAAATGATTTTTTTCTAGAAATGATAGTTCCCTTTTCGGATTATAAGGGTTCCTAGTATGAACCTCGTGGGTTATATGTTGACTATAATAGCCATCCAGGTTGCACAAAAACGAGCACGGTGACCCCCATTTTTTATTGCATTTTTGTAACGCTCATAACATAGTTATGAACTGGACCAAGTATCTTAGAAAATTTTAAATACTCCATTTTCAGTGGAATCACCTTAACTGGCTACAGCTCTGGCTTTTTGTTTCATATGGCTATTTGTTCTGCAGAAAATCCGAACATGCTCGTTTTCTACTTCATTCGAAAACAACAAAAAACACATCTTTGACTTCAATTTTTTTAATAAAAAAAAGAACAATTCTAAATCTAAAATGCTGCATTTACAGCAGACGTCAAGCCTTCTACTTTTCGTTCAGTAAGAAAATTTGCCATCAAACCTTCAACGGACAGAACAATTACCATTCGATTAGAGCTATGCTTGTCAACCCCCAGATTCTCCTATATCTGACCGAAAGGAATGCTTGGGCAATTAGACACTTCAGCGGCATGCAACACAAACCTACCTCCATTTCATGTGTTTTTTTAGTGTCGAGCCAGCCAATTATACCGGCAAAATATTGCACCGATTGCATTCTTTAGAAGTCAAATCTCGTCCAAATTGCCTTTGGTAGGTCTTGGAATCCACCCACAGAACAGCCAGACAGACAACTTCGTTCATGAAGAACCATGTTTCCATACATATAGTTTTGAAATCAATTCTCACTCCTGGTTTCTTTCAGAAGTTTGCCTCTATCCGTCTGAATGAAAATTTGAGCCCTAGGTGTTACTAAACAGCGCATAGTTTCAATTATATGCGATTACGAAATTCTACAGAGTGCCTATGCTCAGAAAAACTCTTAAATTTTGAAACACACAGAAATTTGCCAGTTAAAGGATTAATAGCCAAATTAAACTCGTATTGCCACGTTTACAGCCTAAAACAATGTGCTTCCACCCGCGTTGGTTTTTCTACATAATACTTCCCATATATATCCTCGCACGCAAAATGCCAAGTTCGAATAAAATTGAAAAAAAAAAAAAAAAAAAAAAAAAACGTTATACAGCGGTAAAATTGCGAAACCCTGTGTTCGACCGATCAAATTGGACGAACACTCTCCCAGTAGGGCCATTTTTATAACACTATACTATTCTTATGTATTGCATCTCTCAGGAGGCATTCCATATCCTGGATGGTCGGAAGGCAAGGTCATCGCAGAAGTTGTCAATGGTTACAAGATGCCAAAACCTCCACATGTCGAAGCCGTCTTGTAAGTTTGATCGAATTTATATACAAGCACTGATCAGTCAGCAGCGTAATTACTTTGTGTTAAAATTAAGCGATATGAAAGACTATTCAGTGTCTTTATATCTGAATGATGTTAACAATCTGTTTAGGTCGTTAAAAGCCAGCAACGTTGAAGTGACAGAATTTGAAAACGTTTCCTCAAGTGTTCTTTCCTCTTCCCTATCACACGCCTCACGATCTGGATAGGATCGATCCTATAACGCGAAAAATAAAACGAAAGTCGTTCACAACATGAGTTATGAAATGTCTTGCGTCGTTTGCCGAGATATACATATAATTGTTTTCAAAACGGTTTTATATTTTTCAAATTGTATTTGAAAATAATAGAGTGAAGCCGAGTGAAGCGAAGTGAAGTGAATACTTTATTTACCCTAGCATTGTAGAGTAGCTTTAACAGCTAATATATCTGAGCATAGAGAGGAATGCACGAAAAAAAAAAGCGAACGAGATAAAAATTATGTTAACACTGTATTGGTTACAACCTCGACTCCAGTCCCTAGACTTTATACCAAAAAGCTGCGTTTCTGACTGTTAAGCCGACAGAACAGTTAGGGGTGCGCGAGTGTTTTTGAGTTAGTTAATTAAATAAACGGCCTGTTCGTCAGTATTTGAACACTAGAATTTAGATAATTTTGGTCAAATGAAGGCTAATAGCGGAGCACCATGGGTAAGAAAACCCATGAGGCTGACAAAATTTGGTGCGTACGCCCGCCCGTCCGTGCGTACAGACTCTCGGGGAGGGGGAGTGGAGTCCTAAGGCAGCCCGACCGGGGTGGGGGGAGGAGAATAGGCAGAGGGAGATGGGGAGCAGATGAATGCCATCTACTAAATCTATATAATATGAATTTCTTTTAAAATACAGGCAGTATATCAACGAAGACCATGGAATAACTAAATATTATCATAGTGATATTGTGACATATAAATTAAATGTTGAACGCTTTAATGGCTTTAATGTGTATAGCCACAACTGCGCCTAAAGGTACAGTTGAGAGACGCACAATTAGTTCAGGATTGATTGATTGATTGATTAATTGATTGATTGATTGATTGATTGATTGATTGATTGATTGATTGATTGATTGATTGATTGATTGATTGATTGATTGATTGATTGATTGATTGATTGATTGATTGATTGATTGATTGATTGATTGATTGATTGATTGATTGATTGATTGATTTTTTAAATCTAGGTATGAGCATATGGCAAATTGCTGGAACCAAGCCCCAAGCGAACGCCCTCCTTTTGATCTGCTCCGCCGAACAATGGATGCATACATTAAACAAGAGGTTTGCCATTGTCATTCTATACAATAAATTTAAAATTATATTGTTTGGGATTTAATGTAAGTGTGATTATTTTCCAATGATTCATTCCAAGAAACTTTGATATGTTAATGTTTCAAAACAAGGACGAAATCTTGGGAGCCAGTCCAACATACCGCGTACGCTGTTTATGCCACTTTATGTAAAACCAAAAAAAGTTTATTCTATCGTCTTCTAGAGCACGCAGCTGATGCTCTTCAACTTCGTTTTCCAGAAGTTTTCGTTAAAATATCCTGCATTTCAAGTTCATTTGCCGAACGTCTACTCTTGTATGAGGGTCTGAATGGGGGTACCTCGATAACACTTAACACTTAATTTTTAGGCTCTGTAACATGAAACAGTAAAATTTTAGCAATTTTAACACTAACAGTAAAAAATTCACTGAAACAGTAAATTTTATCCAGAAAGAAACAAAACATTGTTTTTTTAGTATATCAAGACGTTTTCCGCCATTTTCCGACGATTTCCGATCATTTCGGAAGATTTCCAAAGACTAACGATGATCACCGGGGACTACCGAATATGTCCGAAGGCTCTCAAAGGTATCCGAACAATATTGAAGATTTCCGAGGAGAACTCCGAAATTTTTTCACTATCTTTTCGTCGTTATATTCACATATGAAAAAGATATATTTCGACAGCCTGCACAGCGTAAAGATGCGATTTTTTTAGTTAAAGAAATTCTTGCAGCTGGTGGCATACATGTAGTTTGCTCGATTCCTTCTTGATTTTCAGTCACTGAATCGTCTTTTGCATCTTTGTGGAATGCCACTTTCGTACAAGAGGGTTAAATGGTTTAATCAGACACAAGATCCGCCTCAAATTCCAGCTTTCCATACTCGTACAAAAATTCACAAGCCAACTTGGTCGGCCGTCCTATCATATCGGGCTGTGAAATGGCCCAACAGAACGCCTATCATCCTTTGTATATATAGACAAACTACTTCAGCCTATAGCGCAAATACAGACTCGTATCTCAAAGATACGACATATTTCATTACCTTTATTGAAAACACTAAGGTTCCATGTAACGCAATCCTAGTTTCAATGGATGTCACTTAAGTCTTTACACAAACATCCCGCAGGAGGAAGGAATTACTTTAGTATGTCAAGCGTTTGAAGCCTTTCATGACAAAAACCCTCCTATAGCTACACATTAGCTTAGACAAATGCTGAGCCTAATCCTAAAAGAAAATTCGTCTCCAAACACACGGAACAGCCATGGGCAATAAAAAAGGAGATCTTGAGGCAAAGCGCTAAGCAACCACTATTGTTGGAAAGGTTTTTGGCGATATCTTTAATTTGTGGGACACAAACAAAGAATACATTCATTGAGAAATCAAATTCTTATCACCCTACAATCAAGTTCACCGATGAAGTCTCCGAAAATGAAACAACATTCTTGGACACAACAGTCTATAACGGAGAGCGATTCGAGAATGAAAGCATTCTTACTGCGCGCTCACATTTCAAACCAACTGAAACCTTTCAGTGCACTCACTTTAACAGTTGTCACCCGCCAGGCGTTAAAAAAAAGGCTTTTTCAAAAGAGAAGCTCTCACACTTCTAAGAACAAACTCTTCAAGAGTTACTTTTACAGAAAACATTAAAACCTTCAAAACGTGCTTTATTTCTAGGGGGTTATCCTAAGAAATTGGTGGAAAAGATCCTCTCAGAAGGTAACTATGCAGACAGAAAAACAGCTCTAACACAGAAACAGAACGCACAAAAAGCTTCTACCCTTTGTGACGCAATTTTAACCATCATTACAATGTTTGGAGAGCACACTAATGGACAAATGGCATTTAATACAAGAACAACCATTTATCAGAGAGATATTCAAGGAGCCTCCCTTGATTTCTCATAGAAAAGGAAAATCGCTTAAAGACATGCTTGTAAAAGCAAAACTTTAAAGGCTGTGGAACAACACAATGGACACACAGCAGGAGTTGCGTAGCTCTGTCAATCCCCATTTTAGTCATGATTTTTGAAGAGCAGGTAAAAATTTACAATGCTATAAGACGGAAAAAACACTCCAAACACTTAATAGTATTTTTTCCGGAAACAGTAAACATTAAAAAAATGGCCATTATAACAGCAAACACTAATATATGTGGGCAAATAACACTAAACACTAAACCCCATTCACACCCTCTTGTATTAAACAAGCTAATCACAAGCTGCGTAACTAAGAATGGCGACTTCTGATATCGCTGGTCACCCGCAAAGTATTTTAAGTAAAAATTCCAACAAACAGATACAGATTTTCAATTGCGCAATTTTGCCTTGTTATTTGAAGCCGAACAATCAACTAATATATTTTGCTTTCCACCGGTTAATTATTACCGATTCTCTTCCACAAACCTGTAAGAACGATTATATGCTGCCACATGGCATGCAGTTCCAAGCATTGCGACTAAAATGGCACAGCCTGATATGTGAGCGATCAAGTGTTAAAGCTATCGTGGAGATAAGAACATTGCTCTTATGCTGCACTAATTGAAGTATGGCTCCTTTTGTATGCGTAATTAACTTTTGAATAGAATGTTAGCTGTAGTTTTACACCCATGCGTAAAGGAGATTTTACAAGTAGAAAAATTACCCACCTACACATACACCTAATTGCATTTTCATTCACTTCTTTTCTATGATTTTTGTTTAATTGTTTTTTTTCAGTATCACTACAATAATATTTTTTTTTTTATCATTTCAATTTTAGAGATCAAGGTTAACGAGCTAATCCATGCATCATAAAATTATGTTGAATAACGAATGAGTAAAACAGAAAAACAATTCCATGTATTCTAGACACTCTATGTCTAGTGCAAATAATTAAAATATGGGGGAAACGTGCATTAAATTTTACATAGAGCGAGATTGCAACGCTTGGAATGGTAAACGTCACTGAAGGGTAGGAGAGTGGGAAGACCAGTAAACCAGTATAAACAAGTTTATTAATGAAAGCCATTTTAAGGACTTAAGAAAACATGATGGAACAGAATCTTTTAAACAAAATTCTGCAGTTAGCTTGTGAGGTTGTATAAGAATGTTACCCAATCTACATGAGCACCTCGCCATGGCAACGCGTCGCACCTACATAAATAAATGCCACGGCGCCATCTGAACAAAAACAATTCTTTTGGCCAATCTAACCTTAGATAGCATAAGCAGTGTAAAAAAAAATTCAATTACAGACTGCTTTGTGAATCATTTCAGACCTACCTTGAAGTGCTGAACATGGATAAATACAAGTCTGAAAAATATGCAAAAGTTGAAGATATTGGAGGTGATCAGGCTGAAGAAGAACCGCAGACCGAGCAAGGAGCGGCAGCCGCATGCGCAGGAGCATCGGCGTGTGCATCATTAGATACATGGCTTTAGGCTGCATGACAAGAAAGCCAGTAGAGTAATGGTAATGGAACTAGAAAAAACACTCTTGTAAGTTAAAGGACCCATTATATAGCCAGCCTTTCCAGCTCATAAGACAGCCAAACCTGAATTCTTGAACCTTAGCTCGATTGCTAAAACCAAACTTAAAGTAGGGAATGTTCAGTAGAATAACATGTGTTTAGTTTGCTTCGCCTAATGTGTATCTTTACCCCGGCTGTCATGCAAAATAAGTCTAATATGTGTTTAAACTGTCCTGATACATTCAGAAAGAAAGTAGTAATTACATATTAAGTGGGCTACACCACGGAAGCCATGCTAATGAGGTTATCTTATTGTTTGCAGATAAAACTTTAATGCGATATGTTGTTTAACTGCTATTTTGAGCCCTGTAGCTACACTGTTATTTTGTAGAGAGCTTTTGTTTTGTGTTAAGACATAAGTAGTTGGAAACCTTTGCCATTAACTCAACTGGAAACATCGAAACTCAGTTAGAGGCAAGGAGTTACTGAGCTGTTACATGGTGTCGACGAAACGTCCAGAAGATGTCGAGTCAATGTTACTGTAGTTATTTGATAGTGGAAACCGCAGAAAATAGATATATATCTAATATTAGAGTTGTTATTGGAAGTTAAAAAGCTACACGTTTCTGTACGTGTAAGGAGACTTTGAGGTGGCTCGACGTCACTGATAGTGACTATTATACCGCTTACTAGTAACGCATAACTTAAATTTTCATAAAATGGATCTTCGAGTCAGGAAGATGAATTTATAATATAACTAATGTAGTGGCATGTAGCATTTTACAAATCAAATTTGCTCTTTTATTAATCGTTTTGTAGATGTAAAAGACGCACCATTACGATTTCCCCAGGAAAACTGAAAGAAGAGTTTTAGCTTAGATATTTTAATAGCACCTTCGGTTAGATGAAAGTGTTATCCTTAATTACCTTATTTACTAATTATCCATTGTACTGAGTACATAGTACTCATTTGCCTCACACGTATGTGATTTGTTCCCAATGTTTATCATTCTGCTAAAAGAAAAAAACAAAAAAAAAACAAAAAAATAAATTTCCGAAAACTGGTCAAGTCAGTATTATTGCATAAATTGTCACAGAGTGTTGTTTAAGCGAAAGTAACATTTTTTAGACATTTTGTAGATGCATGCTAGGAAAAAAAAACACTTACTCATAGCAATTTATTTTGCTTGGCACAGAACAACCTCGCCACTCAAGGACGTATTGTAAGAGTTGAATTTCTAAGCTTGCTATGAAGATTTGGTAGTGATTATTTAAATTTGTAAAACACTCTATAAGAACTTAAATAAAAACTAAATAAAAAAAACACTTGTATTACTTATTTCAAGGTTTAATCTCGTTTAAACATGTTTTAAAACGTTTCGATACTTTTTCTTGCGAGTTGTTCTCAGAAAACGTTGACCATGGCCTGGGCTCCACAAACTGGAAATTGATTTGACGAATTTTCTTTTGTTTTCTTGCGAAATATTTACAGAGTGGAAGAAAGCACCAAAATTAGCACAAAGGTTTTTCTTGGTGTCAGAAATAACTTTGGAAGGGGTGCCACTTGATCTCATCATCGGGAGTTGGGGTGGGGTGGAGGTTTGGGATATGGCAGCCAATTCAACTTCTGGGTATCTCTATAAACACGAAGATGTGGCTGGGAAGTAAAAAGGACTCTTATCAGTATTTTGCATCCACAAATCGTGTCAAAATATAAAAACATCACTTATTAGGCTGTCTTGTAAGTTGGCAAAGCTCCAAGGATGTTTACAATTAAGTCATGAGACAATTCCAAGAATGCCCTTTTCTTATTGAAAAATTTAGTCAAAACTTATAGAGGTGTCATTTATTTGATAATCTTTTATTTTAAAATGACCTAAAGGTGTTGGCAAGGCGTACCAGGACACATGTAGCAGAGATATGTAGCTAGGGCATGTAATAGCGACAGAATCAAAATGTATACACACACACAAGGACAAGTAACGTGAACACGTCGTAGCTAGTGAAAGTATACATCCCCTCGTCTGTGCTGATTATTTTAAGCTCCTGCAACCTGAATTGTTCAGAGTTCAACTCGAGGCTGGGACAAACTTTTGCAGGGGTGCGATGCCCCCTTTATGTGGATAGCTGTGCAACATGTCCCTGGAGTATAATTAGGAAGCTTAAGCAATAAAGTCAGTGAAAGGTAAAATGCACTGATTCCATTCTTTAGTGCTGGATATTTAAGGTTACCGTACACCTTTGGGGGTGTCTCCCGTCTAAACGATATAGCGCAGTCCGAATAAATTATAGATAGCTAAAACCCTACATCAAATTAAAGCTTATTGAGCTGGCTTTCAATCTATAAAAACCTTTTTGTAGTAGAATGAATTGTCAATCTTTTAGGAACCTCGAAACACAAGCGCCTGAGTCGTCTTTTGAAGGCTTCAAGTAAAAAGCGAATTTAGAATTTCGCTAATTTGATTTGTTTTTGGTTTCCGGACCCCAATAGCCTGAGCCTGGAACAGGCTACGACCCCAAGCGCTAAAAATACGTGTGCATGTTTTGTCATATCCAATTGCAATAAAAAGATACAAGACATTTAGCAGATAGAGCTAAAACACAGGGGAGTGGTCGTACAAAAATCGCTCCAGTAGAAAAAGTATACAAAACTAATTAAAAAAAATCGCGATATGTTTTTGTTATTCACATGTTAAACTAGCTGCTTGCAAAATTTGACGTAGGAGGAGCAAATTCCTTTAGAGGTGTAGCTCTCTAAAGTGTCGCGTTCAAAGCAAAAAAATTATTTTAGAAAACAGGGCTAAAAAATGTCGTGCAATGCAAACACCGCCCACATGAAGCTTGCAACATCTCGAATAACAAGGCCAATCAGTGCGCGAGAATGGCGGCTCTCGTGATAATTCCCTCGAAAACCGTCTCGGTTGAGTGCATACACGTCATATGGGTGTCAATCAAATGAAGAATTTTTACTTCCGGTTAAAAACGAAATATGCCCCTTGTTTGTTAAATGAAAGATCACACTTGCACTATTACTTGGATCTAAAAATCCGATTTCGAAAAAAATTGTCGATCTGGCCACATTTCCTCCATTCTGAGAGCCATTTTAACCCTCGTTCCCCGATTAAACGGGCCGCTGCACCCACCCCCCACCCCCCCCTTAACCACCATTACTGTGATTCCACTAGCTTGTACTTGCAAGTCTAAGAAAAAAAAGGTACAAAAGGCGTGGACATGAACTGATACCATTTCACTTTAAAAGTATCACCAGTTCTGTTTTTAATAGTTATGTATCTTTTAGTCATACCGCGGTCAAAAAACTGCAATTTAAACAACTCAAAAAGTAGAAGCTGTCCTGGTTTAACTACATTTATATAAGAAATACTTTGCTAACAGCAGTGCCAAACTCAACACCAGTCGGTGTTTGTTTTGGTTGGATTATGCTTTCCTTGGTGTTTTGTAGCCACCAGGAGTAAAATTCATTCCAGAAAACAGTTAAATGGGAACCTTTTAAGAGCAAGTGTTCAACTGTATGTCTTTCTTTTTCGCAAAGATAACACAAATCACCTGATGTTAAACTGGCTTTTTCGAGTTTATCTTTAGTATAAATTTTAAGACTGCTTACAAATATGCTTATTAACATACTTACATTACGAATACTTCCTTACTTACTTTACTTTTAACAATTTACAGTTACTTTTTCCGTTCCGTGGTGCAATATACTTGTGGTTGAAGCAAAATGCTCGATAAGAAGGTAAGTGTTAATCATACAGCAACAACAACTGAATAGTTAAAGTAAAGCAGCCCATGTGCGATAATATTTCGGGAGTGCTTTTTTTGCAGTAGCGATCTCTCGCCAATGCTTTGTTCTATCATGCCAGCCGTAAAGTATATGGGTTGTGAATAACGTTATTGTTTCATCTGTTTTTTTGATGCCACCAGTCTTGAGACAGGGTCCAGAATTCGAGTGTAATAGTACAATTTATTAGCAGGTGGTGCAGAGTTTGATGTTCGATGTTGCATAAGTTGCATACAGCTATTTCGAGAAACGTTGTCGGAAAAAAGCACAAAACTGTACAAGCCAATTTCGAAAGGTAGTAGGGTAGGGTATTGAGCTACTGCACGTGTTGAATACTAATGAGATATAACATCAAAATAAGCGCAAATCTGAGCAGCTGAGGTCTCCTTTCTTTTCAGACATATAGAAACAAAGTACGTTTAGCCCCTCTGAAGTTTAGAGGGATTTTCCTCACTCAAAGACATGCGACAGTAAAAGTAAAGCTAATTGGCCCCTGAGAGGAAAAACAAATTTTCCACGTGCAAAAATTCAAACTTGGCCAATATGCAAAACTACGCCAATATGCAAAATTCCAGTGAATACCCATGCCACCTTTCGGTCTTGTCGCGTGCACTTTGATGCTTTTTTTCCGACAACCTTTCTCGAAATAGCTGTATGGGGTTTTCTGAGAGGCCGTTCGGTAGAGTGTGGCGCGGGTTGGAATCACGTTGTGAATGACTTTATATTGAAACATTATTATTTTAAGTTCATTTGTGACTGCGAATGGCATAAGATAGACTTTCTAGATAGCGTTTTCTGCCTACCCGTGGCGAAGTCTTTTGGTTTCAGCAGTGGGTGGAACAAAGACGGTTTTTAGAAGAGAGGAGTAAATAGAGCTGGTTGTTAGGGTGTTGATAGAGGTTTTGTGTTCGACATTCAAAATTGAGCTTTTAATATTAGCTTTCCAAACTTTTGGGATTGTGTTGACCAGGCTATAGTATTTGGTAAAAGGAACATTCAAATTGAATTTAGCTGCAAACTCGTGCCATTTCAAAAAAATAGGTCCGCAATGCGTACGTGTGGGGGCTTGATAATTTCAAATTTGATTCTTCTTTTTTGTGAATTCATTTAGTACATTCAATTACCTTAAGGCTGCTATTTATTGCGGGAAATAATCTTTGCAATTTTTTGCAAATCGCCAAATTTAGTAGCCGCAGTAATTTCTACTCGCGAAATTTACTCTGTTTTGCAGTTTAAGCAAGATCAAAAAAGGACGCTTTTTGACGTTTTTCATATCTTTCATCTGAACACTTTCTCTTTAAATTAACAGGTTCTTTTGGGTTACTTTTTCTTTTGTGATTCTCATGAACATGTACCACATCAGATTGACTATCACTGATTAATACACCTTTGATTTCAAAAGGAACAACCCCTGTTTGTAAGCATGACAACTGCAAATATGATACGAAGTTTTCAAGTCCTTCGATGCTGAGCAAAGTACAAGTCCCAAATGAATGGGGCATCCCATGTAAATCCCTTGAATGAGAGTCAACAATTTTAAAACTCTGCTGTGAAGTTTTAAAAATTGCAACTGTATTAATACCAATAGTTAGCAAACAACAATTGTAGTTTTGCTGAGAAAAAACCTCTTGAAGTGAATTTTGAAGAGACATAAACGGGCCATCGTTAGATGTCATAAACACACTTCCTGTTTACGACTCACTGTATTGTAATGTATACAATTTGTCAAAAAGTGAAACAATGCCTGGCACATCAGTTAAGAGCAAATAATCATTTATTCGCACAGAATATCTTATAGAAGTGTACAGGTTATTTCCAATACCCAAAATATTATTCAAAGTTGAAGAAGTCCACAAATTAACATCTTCTATATGATGGTAAATAATAGCACTAAGTGACATTGCTACACATTGCTTACCAGCATTTTCTCCAAAGAGCAATTCATTTCCTTGGCTGTAGTCAGCACATACTGTTGTTGTTGGGTCAATGATATCAAATATTGTAGGGCCTGGATTTACCTCCACATCATTTGCTTGTCTTATAATCAATTGATTATAAATATTGTAGAATGTCATTTGTGTGAACCAAAACTTCACTTCGTTCCACATTTTGTATTGTCCAACAACTTGTTTCAACGTTGGTAAGTAAAACACATTCAAATAAAACATCATTAACATCACGTTCCAAAATTGTTCTCTCATACGTGACAAGACCAGCTTTGTTTTAACAAAGTTGTCATGACTGCCGATCCTGGACCGATGTTGTTCAACTGACATCCCCATAGTCTTTTGAATCTCCAGCTACTGTTTTTAAACAGTACAAAAAGAAACCACACGAAACGACACGCCAAAATCCAATATGGCCGATTTCTACTCAACACGCACCGCCGACCTCATCCCCAGGCTCTCTCTCATTTTCTTTCCCGTCTCCGGCCTCAGGCTCTTTCGCAGAAGACCACGTGACACTAGCAAACCCACGCACAAATAAATAAATAAATAAATCCCTCAGTCGACGCCAATGTGCGGGCTTTGCCCCCACAAAAATCGCTGCTTTGGTTTAATATGTCGCTTATCTTGATAATGCCGGCGTCATACCACTTGTGGTAAAAGACAGTTTTATTTTCTATGAGAATTTTCCTATTGTTCCACAATAGTTTGTATTTAGGATGCAATTTGCAGTCGAGTTCCATTGAGTGTTTGAATTCGCACCAATAAACTTATATTTTTGTAGAAAGTGGGAAACTTCTCCTCCTGGTCGAGTATATTTGTCGGGAGGTTGCATCTTGTTAAGAAGGCAAGGTTTCCATTTTTGTGCAAGCGCTGATTAGGGATTATTTTCCAGGAGGCTTGTGAATCATCTTGGATTCTGATGACCCAAGCTATTTCGAGTGCTTTTTCCTGGATTTTAAAATCGCAAATTTTTAAACCGCCGTCTTTCTTTTCTCTAATTATGGTATTTCTTTTGATTTTAGGGGGCTTCGCAGCCCATATGAAGTTGAAAATTACCTTATTTATTTCTTGGATGTAGTGGTCTGAAACAGGCAGTACGGAAGCTGAATAAATAAATTTAGATATCCCTAGTGTTTAACCCTATCCAGACCGGGGGGGGGGAGTACCCGCGCTGACTTTGAACGTTTATAACTTTTTCAAGGTTCAACCAAACGCTGCCAAACTTTACGAGTTTTTCTAAAATTGATCTGGGAATAAATTGGTAGGATAAGCTGTTGTATCTGGAACTTGACGTTACTATGGCAACGTCATTTTGACAGACATGTTTTTTTTTAAATTTGTAATTTTTGTGTTTCCATTAATAAAAATTAACTTTAATTCAACTATTTTCACCTCTTTTAGATTTTTTGCACTGTTTTATAGATTTTGAGTATTTTTCAGTAATTTTGGGCGGTTTTCTGATGTTCTGGAAAAGTTTTGTAATGATGTAATTGTCACGTGATGTGACGTCATCACCGCACGTGACGTATATAAAAATATAGATTTTTGGTTATACGATATATCCTGTAATTTTTATTTCGATTGCTTAAATATTCTGGAAGTTACGGCGGGGGGAATTGAAAAGATCCAAAAAAGCCTGGTATTAATAGGGTTAACAGTCTTAATAGACTCGTAGCGGAGTCGAGGTCACGAACAAATACTAGGGAGCTTAAGCAAACTACGACGGCAACGGCAACGAGAACGTCACCAAACAAAAGGCTTAATGAGCAGAACAATTGGTACATTTCCTAGCCGTTCTCTGCAAATCAACAACGTGAAATGACCCAATTCTGCGTATTCTGGACAACGTGAACCACGACGGCGAATTTTTAATTTTTCTATTTGGAGTTGAACGCTCTCTTTACACATTTAGCTTGAGCCAGTTCTTAAACCGACAGATACGCTGAATACATCTGAATAATCGCGAGACTCTAGAGTAAAATATAAATTCATTTTTCACCAGGCGTTGTCCTCGGCGTTGCCGTCGTCGTTGCTTAAGGTCCCTAATATCTCCATGGAGACGCTTAACCTTTAAAACAGAAGTTTCCGTTTCACACGGATAATTCTGCCTTCCACGGCTTTAAACTTCTTCTGGAACCGATGGGCATACTCGGGGTAAAGCGGAGTCTTGTCGACGCCCTCTGCGATGGGAGACTTTTCGTCCACGGATACTTCTGCTGGTTTTTTGGATCCATCACACAGAAGGTGATCTTGACAAGGTTGTAGGAAAGCTTCGCAGACGATACATAGGTCGGCCATCATAAATTTGTAGTACGCTTAACTTGTGTTTTTGGTGTCAGCTTGTGAAGCGAAATGACTAACACAGTTAAACCAGTTTGCCTTTATACACTCCAGAGGATCCAAATTAGCAAAGCAGGATTATAGCTTCCTTCTGATTGGTTAACATGTCCACAATTTAAACAATAGGATTAATTTGTGATATTTGCTCACCACACTCACACAATGACTAAAGTTAAGGCAGAGATAACCGACACGTTTAGCCTCAAGTTTTGCGCAAAAATACATGCACTACTATTTTTTCAAGATTCGTATATCGTGACGATGTTAGTGCTTATCGTTTAAGGAATATCGAAAACAAATTAGTTCTTCCACAACCTCGAACTGATTATCTCAAGAAAAGGTTTTCGTACAGCGGAGCTCAGTTGTGGAACAACTTACCTATAGACCTAAGACAAGCATCTTCACTGGCCGATTTCAAATCTAAATTAAGTCGGCACAGTTTGAAGTAATATCTTAATTTTAAGTAAATTTTAGACACGGCCTCCATGAAAAGCAGACTTTTCTTTTTTTATTTGAATTTGTTGTTATTAAATTTTTGTAGTTAGTTAGATGGGTAGATAGTCCAGTAACTTAATTGACTGATGGAAAAACCGTGTATAAATAAAGTTATCCTATCCTCCTATCCTATCCTACCAGACCCTTTTAATTGGGGGGGGGGGGGGGGGGTAAAAACGCTGCACTTCCAGCTTGGGGCTTTTTAGAGAATGGACGTGTAAAGGAGAGATGGGCTAATTGTGGTGGCACCTTTTGTCACAAGAAAAGGTCATGAAATGAGGCAAAGCTTTTTAAGACAGTCAGACAGGTTTTGCTGAGGACAAACGCAATCTCTGTTTGGATGCCTGTTTGGATCTCTGTTTTAATGAGAAGTGAGAGGTTAAAGTATGTATGTATATTTGTATTAGGCATACTTTTTTACTGACCGGCCGTGGGTCAGCGGCATATTTATTCTTAACCATTAAAATATTTCCTGTTGAAGGTTACAAGCCTCTGCAAGACCCTCCAATACGGAACTTGCTTCATGTTTGGAGAGACTACTACCAGCTGTAAGATTAAATGACCCCCCTGGAAGGGAAGGCAGGGGGGAATTCTGGTGTGTGTGGTGCTGGAGTGGCACCCCGTTTACCTAAATGCTGACACCATTTCAGACGTCATTTTTCCTCATTTTAGCAGGGCATCTGACAGGATGCGGTGGTGCGGATCCGCATAATTCGCTGACTTCCGCATCTTCCGCATCTTGAGAACATTTTCCGCATAAAACAGAGAAATTTGTTTCATATTAATGATTAAGCAGCTGTTTACCATCCTCTCAAACATAAATTTCGAAGAAATTGATTATTTTGACACAGTTTTTCTCCTAAAATAGCGACGAAAACATGGCGCTTCGATCGTAAGCAATTTTTAACCTCCAGGCGTTCCACGCGTCTTTTCGGGATGGGCCTGGACACCAGTTCTTTCGCTTCTTTCGCTCGTTCGGTCTATCAAAAATTTTTCTGTGGTTACCTTTGGTCACCTTTTGTATATGGATAAATTTGTCATCAAAGAGACCAAGAAGAAGGATCCCCACTTCGCTGTACACTTGCCACGGGCCAGATGAGCGACGAATTAAGTGAAGCGAGCTTGAGGCCGCAAACTGGCCTGTGAGCGACGTGCCATAATGAAGACGAAGGACTTTGTTGAAAGTCTAATAGCAGCAAAGGATTGTGTGAACCAGTATCCTGGAGTTTTCTATGTAGATAATGGATTGTTATTTTGTTGAACGTGCAATGTTGTAGTAGATCACGTAGCACCTTGAATTGTATTGTTTATGCATAAGAAGAAAATCAACTTCAGGCAACAAAATAACGGTTGTGTTATTTTCATTGAACATCACATAATTGATAAGATAATTTCATAATATGTACCAAATACAAATGAAAACAACTGGAAAAGCCCAAATACCATTATAAGCTTAATTTTTTTGTTTAAAATGAGCCTGCGAGCAGATCAGACTCTCGCCTTTGGGGGTAGCTCGATTTCGGCTGCATGAAAAGATGTGATTTTTGGCGAGCGGAAAATTTTCCGCATAATCCAACGTGTTTTCCGCATAATCAACACTTTCTTCCGCATAATGTTCCTGAAAATTTCCGCATAATTTGTTGTTTTTTTCCGCACCCTATCAGATGCCCTGTTTTAGACATTACTTTTACGTAATATCTGAAGTGGAAAATCACACTTAATTTTAAAGCACTTTTTCAATTGATTGTTGTAATACTCAAACTAAAGGATTGACAATAGCTAACGAACCATAAGAAAGGGAATCAAGACAACGAACCAATGAAAGCACGAATTCGAAATACACGTGATCAGTGCCAAGCACGGGAAAACGTGTTTTACCAAATCGTGATTGGGTTTGGTTTGCATTATCTTTTATTTGAAGATAGAAAGAATGATGAAAACAGATTTTTTATGAAACCAATCTCACACCAAATTGTATGTACTTGAAGTGTTTTTTTTCAATTGCGAGCTATCCATTGGCATCACATTCTTGCAATGTAATTTTCTTTGTGATAATTTGTATCTCTTGCATGGTTAAAGATGATTTCTTGTCCGTACTGCGAAATCTTCACCTGAATTGCAAAATAAAGTTTTCGGTACAAACTTACCTTTTTCTTCATTTATGAACACCAGATATCCTTGCAGAACAGTTATTAATTGAATAGAAGAACTTCGACATTATTCCAAACCTACATTTCAGCGGTTTGAGAGCATTCCTGAACGAAGTGTCTTATAATGGTGGGCTCAAAGATGTCTTACTGAAGAGTAACGCATCAACTCGAATCTAAAACGAAAATGAAAACAAGCCCCGAGGCTGCACAGTGTGGACTGGAAATCACCTTTAAATAAAGATGATGATTCTCGCAGCTTATGTGTTACCGTCTTTCTTATTGTTTTTGTTTTATAGCCGGACAGAGTTCCTTCGATGCCACCCTCTCTTCATCGCCGATCTGATACTCTGACCCTTCTTACTACTGCGCACGTCTTTGAAAAACTGGCACCTTTGCTGGTAAATACACAACGCACCATTCTATTAATACAAGTCTGTATGTTTTGGCAAACAAAGTAGAGTGTGTAAGAAGCTACAACATAAGCCTACAGCAAAAGCCACCCAAAGCCATTTGCTTAATACTTCGACAGAGCAAAATCACGTAAATTAAGCTAATGTGAGGTGACGTTAAAATAGTAGGAAAAAAAAAAAACAAGCTCGATCCTTTGGTAAGAAACTGCACTTTGTGATAGTATATTAATATTTTGCATGGAGATTTTAGAAATTAACGTTCATAGTATATGATTCAGAATTTGAAAGAACATGTACAGCAGATATGTTTTACATGTTATTACACTCTTTGAATGTATTCCTTGTGTATATGTCGCGGTTTAGGACGTTTCAGAATGATTCCTGCAACGGAGTTTCACTTTCATTTTTTTTCCACTTTATTTACACCAGATATTAGAGCCGTTTTGGAAATTTTCGAAAAAGCGCTAAAAGTAGAAAATTTACCAAAAATTACATTGGTAGTGACCGTATGGAAAAATCCAATTCTCGGGATCGCGAAAACGAAAATCAACAAAACTTTCACGGCGACGAAAGATAAGTTAATACACATTTTGGTGTTATTTCGAAATAATTTCATCAAAGCAGTGTCTTCAAATCGGTCCGTTCATCATTATAATGCAAAAGGCATGGTTTGAAATATATTTTTGATTTATTGGAAATCAAACATACAGATTTTTTTTTTATTTTTGTGTATTTGATGTGCAGTACACCATAGTTTCAGATGCTGTTGTTAGTTTTTCTACGTCAAATCTTATTCGCGTAGAATTCAGGTTTAACTGATATCTAGTTGTTGTGTTTATCGTTACCATGGAAATATAGATTTTCCTAAAAAACATATAATATCAAACTTCAATCCAATTCCAATATCTGGTGTAAATATCACATCGATTCGAGCCCGGGAAGTTTGCTAAACGGCCAAATGAAAATGTTTGGTATGGTCCAGAAAAAAACTGTAGAGAGACACCTTAATTATCAAGAATTATTATTTGAAATGGCAGCAAATCTTAACATATTTGTCGTTTTGTCAAAGACTTGGCGGTGTACTGTGACATCTAAAGAAAGCTTACCATGGTAAGTAGCATGGACTTGACATTGCTGCGTTATGTAAAATAATGTTGAAAACATGCGGGGCAACTTCGCTTAAATATTGTTTGAACATGTTACAGGAGACCCTGGGAATGATAACAGAATGCAGGGCTCAAAATAACGGCCGGTCAACGGACAATGTCCAGCCAAAATGACGATTTGTCCGGACAAAATTTTGGTTCGGCGGTCATTTTGACCGGTCACGTACACGGCTTTCAAATAAATAACACAAAAAAAATTATTCGCAATATTTCTTGAAATTTTACTGTAAAATCATAAAATATCATAGCAGCTTGCAGTCACAAATTTGTAGAATACAGATGAGACGGTCACGCTCTGCGGATTTGTTAGCGGTTTGTTTAAATAAAACAGGAAACATCCACATCTGTAAATACGCTAAACAGACAACAATGAACATCGCATCAGTCAACGTATGCAATTACAGTTTGAATTGTCAGGCGGGCCGAGAAAAATAGCAATCGTTAGTGTATTTAAAAAACTATATGCACCTATAGACAGTGCGAGTTCGTAGCGTGTTTTTCACCAGCAAGATCATGAGAAAATAATAAAATCATCAAACGCATTGAATTTTTTTAAGTTCACTTCCAAGCACATTATTTTGAAGTTATTCTTCCTACATGCCGAGCAAAGGCACAGTTATCTCACTTGTAGCATGGGCATATGTCCTACCGGGGAGGGGGGAGGGTACTCCCATATATGGGCTATATAGGTATGTGCCGCGGGATAGGGTATGTTTTTTGAGGTTCTCGGTCCTTAAATAGGGTATCATTTTTGGCCCTTTTGGCATTGTGTTCCCGGTGTGATCCTTAGATAGGGTAGCTAAATTCTATCATCTAAAATAAACGCCCAGCTAAACGAAAAAAAAAATATTAAAACTGAACTATCCGTCATTAAGTATTAACAAAGCGATTTTGAAAGATTTGAGCTTTGCAGTGCGCGGTTAGCCGTTATTTGGGTCGTCACGCAATGCTTCTCCTCCCCTTGAATAAGGTGTCAATTTTTGGGTTTGTGCCTTAGAAAGGGTATTAATTTTCGTTTCCTTTATCCTTAGGTAGGGTCAGGATTTGAAAACGTTCGCGGCACACCCCTATCCGAATGTCCTATTACTATTTAGTGTTCGGTAGTAAAGACCAGTAAAGTGCTTACAACCAAGATCGTCTCCATCCGTAAGTCTTTAACTAATGTAAAACTATGCAGAGTAACATAACATTACGGCTACTGAGCATTTTTTTTAATGTAGAGTAGAACGCAGAAGAAATGGAAATTCAAAAAGCGAACATAATAAATGACACTTTTAGCGATCAAAACATTTAAGCTTAAGCCTTTATACTCTTTAACAACGAGTGTTTTAGCTTATGAGGCAACATTTTTGGCAGAATAGGCTATTGCTTCAAAGTAAATACTCAAAAATTGATTTGGCCGGTCAACATGACCGGTCAGTATTCAAAAATTATTTTGAGCCCTGCAATGGATTTGGAAGGAACTAGTTCGTAAATGTGGGGGGCGCGGTGGCCCAATGGTTAGTGCGCTGGACTCCGGATCGGGCGGTCTGGGTTCGAGGGCTAGGGGGCAAGATACTTTACTCTCATAGTGCCTCTCTCCACCCAGGTGTATAAATAGGTACCGGCGAATTTACTGCTGGGCGTAACCCTGCGATGGACTAGCATCCCATCCAGGGGGGAGTAGCAATATTCATGGTCGCTTCATGCTGTGGAAACCGGGATAAGCTCCGGCCTGATGGGCCCCTAGGCTCGTATGCAGACTTTAGTTCGTAAACGCTGATGATTTCAAGAAAGGATGATTTTTTTTTTCATTAAAAATGCGTCACATTGCGCACCCAAGTTCTTTTCTGATTTTAAATTTCGTTTCACTTCTCAGATAATATCGAAGAATCAGCCAACGGAGGAAAGTCTGGCGAAGAGGACGAGCAATCCTTGACGTGTGAAGATCGCAATCTCAATCCCTCATTGGTGGAAATGCTGGATGGCGTCATAATGCTTTACCACATTGCTGTGCACAAGCAGCTCTCGAAGGTACGTCGAGCGGGCACTGGATCCGAAATTACACATGAAATGAAATTAACTCTCGTACTTGTCTCATAATACGAAGACTGGCCAAATTGCAGACTTCACTTTTGTTTTCTTTTTTTTTTTAATTAAGGTGGGAGCAGTACGGGACAATATGAAACAGAACATTAAAGCTCTGGAAGAAACAATGGCCAAGATACGACGCCGTGAACCTGAGGTATTGCGGAAAACTTTATATTGTGGCTTATTCATCCAATAACTTATTGGCCACGCCATTATTGGTTAAAATAAGGCACGTGGTGCTTCTCTGCCGCGCTAATGGCTAATGGCGTCTAGTGTTGCTTTCAGAGAACAGACGTGCTCTCAGAACTGGAGAGATCCAAGAGAGTATTCATGCAAGAAACCACCAACTGCACAAGACACATGGCCTGGGTTTCCACGCTTATTTTTACTAAGGTTAGTAACACAACGCAGGGCCCCCATCCAGGAATTGAACTCTGACCGGTCAATCAGGAGTCCAGCGCCACTGCGCGTTCGAAAAAACTTAAACCTCAGACTAAAGGAGCTATTCCACGATTTTGCATAGCTGCTCTCAGAAGAAATTGATTGTTGATCTTTCTAGGAAAAACAGAATGACGTTCACTGGATGCTCGACTGCATCGTGTCATCTGTAGAGCGGGGCGCCACCAAAGAGCCACTGTTTGAGTTCACGCCTGAGTTCTACATGGAAGCCGCTATCAATGCGTTTCACGGGCTTAGGCACTATTTCCATCCCACAACCAGCTTCAGCGATATTCCAGGTACATTATTTGATTTAAGTATTTTTCTTAAAAGAGCTACGCCACACGATATTTTAAGTGATTTTGCGAATTGTGCAAAGTTTTATTATTTAAACTTGTTTTATTGAGTGCAGTGAAAGAGGATTCTAGTTTGGGAATAACCAGTAGAAGTAGAAAATAAGCTCATTTATTGAGCCATCTTCCTCTTAATAATTTCTGCGAAATTTAGTTCCTTTCAAGTCTTGGGAAATCTGCCATTTTCGCAACTTAATTACGTTCCCGCGAAATT
>CAVNZF010000040.1:0-125000 GCA_963693305.1 Meandrina meandrites | reverse complement strand
TTGTTTCTATTAAAACTCTGTTTTTGTCATTTAGATCCACTGAAGGAATTTCCTCGCCGAACTGAATTATGTGTTATGGCGAATATTTGGCAAAATGGAATAGAATAAACTTAGCCACATAGCATCTTAAATATGAAACATTGAATAAGACTGTTCTTAATTCATAGCACATTCTTTTTGTATCAATGGAGAAAAAAAAAAGATAATTCTAAAATACATTACTTTAAATTTGATATAAACGCGGTACCTGGGTTGAACGGCGAAATCTAGCAACTCCGCGACGGGTCTCGGCCATACGATAACCAGCATTTAAATCCGATAAGTTTGATTAATTTTGTAGGTTGGAAAAATCCGTTCGTTCCCTTATGGCAGCTTATGATAAAAGATCTTGGGTTCAGACTACATGGATTCTGGTGCGAATATGGAAGGTGAGAACTCGCTTGTTAATAGCTGTGTATGTTTATCTTGTCTCATTTCGCTTGGAAAATTATAAAAGTGAAATAAATGGTAACGAACGCCCTCGCCATACCATAAAGGCGCCAATGACAGGGCATCTGATAGGGTGCGGAAAAAAAAAGATGCGGATATTTTCAGGAACATTATGCGGAAGAAAGCCTTGATTACGCGGAAAACATGTTGGATTATGCGGAAAATTTTCGGCTCGGTTCGCTCGCCAAAAATCGCATCTTTTCGTGCAGCCAAAATCGCAGTCACCCCCACAGCCGAGAGTCTGCTCGCAGGATAATTAACAAAAAAAAACAATTATATTGGTATTTGGGCCTTTCCAGTTATTTTCATTTATTTGGTAGGTTATGCAATTATCTAATCAATAATTATGTGATGTTTAATAAAAATAATACTGACAACAGTTATTTATTTGACTGGTTGGTCCTTCTTCTTATGCATAGACAATACAAAATTATTCAAGGTGCTTGTCAAGGAAGATTTCCTTACGTGATCTAATAAAACATTGCACGTTGAACAAAATAACAATCCATTATCTACATATATAGAAAACTCCAGGATATTGGCTTACTCTATCCTTTGCTGCTATTAGACTTTCAACAAAGTCCTTCAATCGTCTTTATTATGGCATGTCGCTCGCAGACCACTTTGCGGCCAAAAGCTTGCTTCATTTAATTCGTCGCTCATCTAGACCGTGAGGTCGACTTGTGGCAAGTGTACAGCAAAGTGTGGATCCTTCCTCGTGGTCTTTTTGATGACAAATTAATCCAATTAACCACAGATAATTTTCGATAGACCGAACGAGCAAAAGAAGACAAGTGTTGGAGGTTTTCAACAGCAGTTTCTTATCAACCACTGCCATTCGCACGAAGTGGAGTGTTCGTCGCTATTTTAGGAGAAAAACTGTTTCAAAATAATATATTTCTTCGAAGTTTCTGTTTGTGAGGATGTTACGCAACTGCTTAATCATTAATGTGAAGCAAATTTTTCTGTTTTATGCGGAAAATGTTCTCAAGATGCGGAAGATGCGGAAGTCAGGGAATTATGCGGATCCGCACCACTGCATCCTGTCAGATGCCCTGCAATGAGGTATGGAACTGCTCAACACACATTATAAGCAATATTGAGCTTAATAGCAACAGAACAATATGCCCTGTCTTATCCCTCCCCAGGTCCGAAGTGTGAAATTTAGGGCGGCGGGTAGAGGTACGGTCGATTTACCGATTCCCCGATCGATAACGCTCAGTGATTTGATACATGTTTCAAAATGCACCTTAAAACTTATGAATCGCCCCCAATCGATCCCTAAAAAGCATCGACCGTAAACATAACTTGACTATCTAAAGGCAAAAAGCAGTGCCGTAGCAAGGGGAGGGGCCGGGGGGGGGGGGGGGGCGTGCCTAACCTCCCCCCCTCCAGTTTTTTTTCCCAAATAGTAAAAACAGACCTGTATAAAATGTTGAAAATAAAATTTTATCTCCCGAGAGGTTTGAAACAATAACATTTGTACTTCTTTTCATTTTTTAACGTACGTAGGGTGATGCACAACAATATTAAACAGCCAAAAACGAAAACAAAACAGAAATCGTGACAACAATGTGACAGACAGTTTATTTAATTAATAACTACGACCTTACTATGATGACTCTGAAAGGTAAAACATTTGCTGGTTTAAGATACAGAGACAGTCAGTTTTCCGTTTTGTAATTGACCTTGCAAGCGTTATACTCTCTTCAATGTGCATTGGTTTACTAAGACAGTGTAGGAAGCAAATAATTCGCGATATGCGTAAATCACAGATAGCTCTTGGAGAACGCTGGAAATAGCATTTTGAAGCCTCTAGATTTCAAAATTTTCTGGGGTGGGGGGGGGGAGACCCCCCTAGTGGCTTGTGCCTCCAGCACTCGCGTGCCCCCTCCACTTATTTTACCCTTGCTACGGTACTGAAAAGGCAAAACGAATCAGATACCGCATGTTGTGCAGTAAACGACCTGATGCCAACAAGTCCCACTAACAGCTCTCAGCAAAACCCCATGAAAGCTCACAAGACTATGCAACGGTCTTTAATACCATCAATAATCAAATACAACTTACACGTGTTCGTTTTTCGTGACAAGGCTGTGGTTTCGCATATCGTTACACAAGTTCGCCAGATGTTATCACGTTAGGGTTACCAGAGCAAGGTTAGCTCACAAATAACGTGTTACGACACTGGCTTTTTTTCTTTGTTTTTCTGTTTAAACTATTTATTTGAGGTTTTTTTGGAGGTAACTCTTTTCTACAGTCTTAGACTGTTTACAGTCTTCTATTCTTCGTGTTTTTTCGATCGATGAGTACGCGGTGAGAACGGGAGAGAACTGGACACCAGCGCAAAACGCGCTTCCCGTTCCCCTCTCCCCGCGCGCTCGTGCCTCGCGCTTGTGCTAGCGGTCCGCGCTTGCTGCGTTTACTTTTTTTGCGTTGAAAAATCGAGAGGCTGTGAACAGTCTAACAAAGTCTAGAATTTATATTTTTGTAAAATGTTCTTGCTGAACAAATTAAACATTTTCACCATGTAACTGCATTTGTTTACTATGTTACAGGACATTTGCGAGCCAGTCTTGAACTTAAGTATTCCATAATTGTTTATTGAACATCAGCCAATGTGCGAATGTATAGGATACTGCTTACTCCCATATTAAACTTCTGAAAAAAATACCTCTGCAGTGACAACTGTTCGCGCACTTTTACATTTCTCGAGGTTTTATGAACACGGCTCCACCGAAAAAGTTAAAACAGGGCAGAATTTACCTCTTGAGAATAGCTACCGCCATCCCCCTAATACCAAAAGAAACGGCAGCAGAAAGCGAGAATAGATTACTTTTTTGCAGTCGTCCTTGAAGAAACCGGATGAAGGGGGGTATTGTTATCTTGCAACTCGTTTACCCTAACACTTCTTGGACTGTTTCGGTTGTGCGGAGAACGTTAAAATTGCCGAAGCATCATACACGCAGAATTGGCATCCAATTTTACCCTGTGAATAAATATTTGAATTTTCTCAAATTATTCCAAATGCCATCGTACTTTGGAAGCTGATTATATTGTCAGGACAAGATGTTTTCTAAAAACCGATAACACAACAATTCACCGAAGCAGGCCTTTGGCATCAGACGCCATCTTGTATTTACTCAAACTATCCCAGGCACACTTTTGAGGTACATTTACGCAATAAGCTTGTTCCTAGGCCCCCGAATTTATTTCGCGAGGGGGGTTAGGTTCGAGTATTGATACGTACACCCTTCAGAGCATCAAGTCCAGTAACTACCTCGTATTTGTTGTTGTTGTTGTTGTTGTTTTTTTTGTTTTGTTTTGCTTTTGTTTGTCTGTTTTTTTGTTGTGAGTATGTTCGACATTATTTGCTTTGTTTATTTCAGCTCCTCATCCTTCCAAAAAATGCCAGAGTCTGTTTGGTCAGCTGTGTGTTCGAGACAACCAGCTAGCAAACGAGTTTCTTAATGGCCTGCTAAACCAGTTAAAATGGTCATTCTCTGAGTTTATAGGAATGTTACAAGAGGTATGGTATTCTGTAAGTTTTATTTCTTGGAAAATATATTAGTTTTGTTCTTAAGCAACTAAATTAGGAAAAAAGAGTGGTTTTTCAGTTATCCTACGAGATGTTAAATTGCCGTAGGCCGGGTTGGTTAAAATCTGCAGATTAATCAAGATTGAGTCGGATGTTTTGTTTGGTAACAAATTGTCTACGAAACAGCTGAATGAACTGTAGTCTGCAGTAGTATGCAAGACGTCGAACGAATCTTAAAAACGACGCGAATCCTGGAAAATCGCGCAGAATATCGCTCGATACTTAGCCGACCAGGCTCTGAGCCGAGTTGCAATTGGCTAAAAGAATGAACAAGTTTATTGTTTTATTTTTCAACAACTTGTCAACGAAAATTATTTGACTGTTAAAAACTACTGTTGTTGCGTTATGCATCACTTTGCCAACCTACCTATTTCGCACGATATCTGTGATGTACAGATGACGGATAACAGTGACTAATAATTATGTAACATATTTATATCCGTTCCGCGTGTTACACTGCTAACCCAAGTTGGATAATTAATTATCGCAACTATTCAGCCGAAATTAAAGAATGCCAAGTGGAAAACGATATGTTTGTTCGTTATTTTGTTTACTTTTTTGTTTGTTTTAACTTTTTCCGACGCTGTAACCCAGGACTCTTACAATTTACAACTAGTGTATGTGACACCTATTTCAAATTCAAGCTTTGCCGTTTATGGTTCAATGGTTTATGGTAACGTTTCTAACCTTTCGTTTATGTTATAGATTCAACAAGCCACTCATCGAAGGGAGACTGTCCTAGATTCGCGCCAGTTACGGACATGCGCAGTGTGTTTCGATTTGACCGTCGGTTTAATGCGGGTATGTCGTAATTCCAAAGACTCTCAATGTTAACGGCCGCTTTTCTTAGATCACTGTGTTTTGTAGTGCACGGATGATTAAATGGGCAGTCTGATAACTGGATGAGGCTTGTAATAAAATTAATATTGTACAAGAAGAAAATGAACTTAGTGTTAGGTATTCAAACGTTTTATTTAAACTCGTTCAATGATATTAATTTTGATTGTCTCTCTTAACATTGTGTTGATTTGTTTCCCTTTCGCCATCAGATTTTATCAATTTCGAAACCAAAATTAAGACCCACATACCGGTGTAGGGAAATTTGACGTTGTGGACATTTGCTGTAATGAGGTTTATCATCATCATCATCATCATCATCATCATCATCATCATCATCATCATCATCATCATCGTTTGAATTATCTAATCCCTTTTTTATATGGGCAATATTGTACTTGATAGGTACTGGAGATGGTCGCGACAGTCGCCCCTGAAGTATTCACGGACTGGAATCGACAGTCCGCTGAACTTCACATCGCTCGCCTTTTCCAGGTAAACTTACAGGAGCACCGCCTCGAAAGTTTATTTTAAAACAAGTTTTAAATTTATAGGAGTAATCCATTCCAACTTCTTTGATGTTTTTCCTTCCCAAGTATACAGTTATTTTAATAATTCTTTCGATCTCTTGCACGCAGTGGTACATTTAAGGCTAAGTTTCTCTGGAGACAAGCATAACCTTTCAGCACATAAAAGAACGAGCATATATTCCTCTTGTGTTGCCTTCACTGGCAATAAGCATGAAGACGAGACAAAAAAAGCTTGCACTTCGTGTGGTTATGCATATTTCTAGTGAGAAATGAACGATTGTGTCCAGTAAAAAACGCCTTTTAAAACGCCTCGTCGCCATGTGTTAATGAAGACCATTTTGTTTTGCAATGTCTTAAATTACCTTTAAATCAAAGGAAATCTCAAAATCAAAGTTTATTATTGCAGACAAATACTAAGCAATAGTTAGCCAGTAAGAACAGGGATGATTCAGATTGGCTCTTGCCCCAAAATAGTAGCGGGGGCAAGAAAATTTTGTAGTTATACATTTTAGAGATAAAGTTGGGAGTTAAAGGGACATGGTCAGCTTTGTTGCCGCGCAGACCTGGACCCTAGTTTTCTCACTTTGAAAAAAGTCCACCTCAACCCGAAATCAAAAATACGCTTCAAGTACATCTCAAAATTGCTTTAATCTTCCCAGTGTCTTACTCGATTTTCCATCCTTTACTGAAAACCTGTTTCTGAGTGTCCTTTTGGTCATCCTATGCTATTACTTAATCATAGTTGGTTAAAAACAGTATGGGTCGCGTCTCCAAAAGAACATGAAAAGAAGAGGTGGGAAGCGTGAAAGGGCCGTTCGGAAAGAATCGCCTTCGTTGACCAAAATAATGAAAGAAATTAACCAAAAACATTGGACAGCAAATCATCATTATATATGTTTGCAAAATCGCGTTTCTCGACCTGACAAAAGGTCCGTGCAGTTTGTAAACGATTCGAACTTGGCGTCATCAGGCTGCTCGATTTGGAGCTCAAACGAAGACAACAACACAACAAATGATGTTATAAGCTCTACTTTAATTCTCCAATATCATTAGGAATGATGACCTGCCTGTTCAATTTCACATTACAACTGAGTCAAGTTTCAATGCCTGCATTTTAATTTGAATAATTTCAACTACACGAGCAAATACAAACGCGGCGCGGCGAAATAAAAACAATTATACCAACGTAACGATACATACTTTGATGCATCGTACGGCGCTAGAAAAAAGATCCTGAGACTCGCACAAACAACGTGCCAACACACAGAAAGAGTGAAAGTTGTAAAAGGAAATTATAAAAGCAAAATAACTAATCGAAAGCAGAAATGACCGCGATCACTTGTGTTTCTCACCTCTACTGATATTTCTTCGACTTCAGAGGCATTCGTTGAGGCTAAACTTTACAATACCGGGCCACTTCAAAAGCGTAAGATTCGCTAACACGGTCCGCGGTCCCACAGTCGGCCAGAATAAATAAATCGAGTGCCACCGCGGTCCGCGGTCCCGCAGTCACTAATAGTTCAATAAAACAAGTAACACCATGGTCCGCGGTTTTCCAATATACGAGAGTAAGAAAACATGTGCCACGTGCACCGCGGTCCGAGGTCTGCGGTCACAGTTACAAGAGTGGGGGTTGTCGTGATGCGGAATATTTAGGTAAAAAATTATAGGGATACGGGATATATGGGGGAAAATTAACGGTATACGGGGATGCAAACCATAAAACCTAACAGGATACAGAATATTTAGGCCAAAAATTAATAGGATACGGGATACGCGCTGAACTGTATCAACAAGGGTTAAGTACTAGGATATAGACGTTAACGCCAAGCCAGCTGTTAGCCTTCACGCGGTTTTTTTTTTTTTTTCACTCCAGTCTGCTTGCGGTTAGCTCTTTGTTGTTGTTTGGGTCAGCACTATTGTAATGAGTTTGCTCGATCCCAAGCCAGCGGTTAGCCTTTTGCGGGTTTTTTATTCACTCCGGTTTGCTTGCGGTTAGCTTTCACTCCAGTCTGCTTGCGGTTAGCTCTTTGTTGTTGTTTGGGTCAACACACTATTGTGAGATAAAGATAACTGGTGAAGCTATTTTGCTCTCTTGGACCTGTGGAGTGATTAGGGTTAAGCCTAACTGCAAAAGTTTAGTTTCATTTATTATGACAGCATTCCTAGCCCCCACTATCTTATTTATTTTTTTAAAATCAAGCACGGCACCGCGGACCGCGGACCACGGTGGTATTATTTCAAATATTTAAATCAAGTACGGCACCGCGGACCGCGGACCACGGTGGCATTATTTCAAATATTTAAATCAAGCACGGCACCGCGGACCGCGGACCACGGACCACGGTGGCATTATTTCAAATATTTAAATCAAGCACGGCACCGCGGACAACGGACCACGGTGGCATTATTTCAAATATTTAAATCAAGTACGGCACCGCGGACCGCGGACCACGGTGGCATTATTTTAAATATTTAAATCAAGCACGGCACCGTGGACCGCGGACCACGGTGGAATTATTTCAAACATGTAAATCAAGTACGGCACCGCGGACCGCGGACCACGGACCACGGTGGCATTATTTCAAATATTTAAATCAAGCACAGCACCGCGGACAACGGACCACGGTGGCATTATTTCAAATATTTAAATCAAGTACGGCACCGCGGACCGCGGACCACGGTGGCATTATTTTAAATATTTAAATCAAGCACGGCACCGTGGACCGCGGACCACGGACCACGGTGGCATTATTTCAAATATTTAAATCAAGCACGGCACCGCGGACCGCGGACCACGGTGGCATTATTTCAAATATTTAAATCAAATACGGCACCGCGGACTGCGGACCGCGGTGGCATTATTTCTTACTAAAAACAAGTGCTGCACCGCGGACCTCGGAGGCCGGAAAATGAAATTTAAAATTCACCGTGGTACCGCGGACCGTGTTGCCGCAAACCTTACTCTTTCAGAGTGGCCCGGTATTGTAAAATTGCTCCAATGTAACATGTATATAACCACTACTTTGATTCGCAAATACTTCGATTCGACAAGGTTTGTTGATGCGCTTTTCAGTTTCCGTTCTTCGCTCGCGCGTCTTGTGATGAAGTGTGATATGCAAATTAGCTATGAAATGGTATCTAATGCGCATGTGCACCAGCTGACCGTGTTCCTTTAAGAGATGAGGGTAAGATTATGACGGGCTATGAACGGCAGAAGACAAACTTGTTCAAAATGTTTATCCTTTTACTGGCATCACTACAACTTGCATTACTTTTGCAAACATCCATTTACAAGAACTTCAAATGCCCCAAAACTAGACGAAACAAGTGTAACTAAATTGTACTTCACTTGATGGTGCCTTTGAATGAACAATTGAAATGACAAGGAATATACCCTGTTGCCTTTTTTCTTTCTCCAAGTTGTTATCTCAGGTTCTTAATCGTGTGACGGCCAGTTCAAACCTGTTTGAGAACGTAACACGGCTTCACCTTCCAGGTAACGTTTGAACAAACTGTTTTCAGTGTTGAATCTAAGTTACAGGTTTTGTATGTATCTATGGACGAGCAAACGAAATATCTTTGGGTGTTTCAGAAAAGTAGCAAAACATTATCAATTAGCTTATTTTGTCCGGGATTGCCTGAAATCTGCGTCATCGTAATTTGTCTGAAATCTGTGCCATCGCCATCATATGCGAACCAAGATCACCTTTAGCTTGTTAAATGGTGTTATAAATACGGGGGTTGAAGAAAGGCTCAGCCAACTAATGGTTAGTGCTTTTGACTCCGGATAGAAATTTCCAGGTTCTAGCCTGGTCGAATCTCGTTATGTCGCATTCTCGGACAAGGTACTCTCCTGGAATTGCTGGAGTAACCTGAAGTTGACCTGCGTTGGAAAAGCATCCCACAAATAGGAAGTCTAACACTCCTAGTTGCTTCATACTACACAAACCAGAATTCAGCATAGGAGAACACTCCGAGCAAATGTTTGAAATAGCAGAGGTTTTCTTCTTTTTCTTTCTTTGTTTTTTATTTCTTTTTCTCTTTTTTTTAATTCTTTATCATCGCTTTTGTTTGCACAGGACTGGAAACAGTGGATAGGTTTCCCATTCTTGGTGCTGTAACTGGAATCTTTTTGACGCTGCTCATGGACGGAACGAGTGAAAGGTTTGCTTTTTTGTTGTTGTTTTCCTTTAATGTATGACACCACCAAAAGGAAAATTTTCATTTTACAAAAGAGTAATCACAAACAGCACCACTTGAAAAGTACTGCTTGATAGCGGAGCTCCCGCGGGCGACGAAGGCGCCCGCGGGCGGAGCACCCATAGCTATAGAATCTGGTAAATCCATCAAGCCGAGAAAATTTGGTAGTCGCCCGCGTCCGTCCGTCCGTACGTACGTACACACGGATTAGGCCTAGGGACGAGTTTATCTTTGTCCTTGATTTGGAGTCCTTCTTACGCAAAAAGTAACACAAAAACATTTTTTGGTTTGTTTTTTTTCTCATGATGTGGACATTTCATTTCACCTTAAACGCTCTCCGTGCTGTTGGCTCTCCAGGCCATACTCAAAAAATTTTCACAGCTCTACGGGCTTCTGGCTCTCCAGGCCATACTCAAAAATTTGACACAGCTCTCAAGGCTGTTGGCTCTCCAGGCCATACTTCAAAAATGTTCACAGCCCTTCAGGCTGCTGGCTCTGCAGGCCATACTCAAAACATTTTCACAGCTCTCCGGGCTGTTGGCTCTCCAGGCCATACTCGAAAACTTTTCACAGCTCTCCGGGCTGCTGGCTCTCCAGGCCATACTCAAAAATTTGACACAGCTCTCAAGGCTGTTGGCTCTCCAGGCCATACTTCAAAAATGTTCACAGCCCTTCAGGCTGCTGGCTCTGCAGGCCATACTCAAAACATTTTCACAGCTCTCCGGCCTGCTGGCTCTCCAGGCCATACTCAAAATTTCTTCACAGCTCTCCGGGCTGCTGGCTCTCCAGGCCATACTCCAAAAATTTTCACAGCTCTCTAGGCTACTGGCTCTCCAGGCCATACTCAAAAAATTTGACACAGCTCTTAAGAGCGAATGCCCACTAAGACCGCGCGAGTGGTGGCACATGATGAAAAATCAAAATTCTTTATATTTCGCCCAGAGGTAGCCTATGGCAGGCCTAGTAACATGGTGGGATTTTTTTCTTGAAAAATCTTTTAAACCGGCCAAAAACCTATAAAACCGTTATGGCCCTACGTGTTTACAAAAACACACAAAATAAACTTGACTGATAGCTTGTCAGAAACTTCGCACTGATTCATTCGCATTAAATAAAACCCCGATTTGGGGCCTGGAAATGTGCTGTTGACGTGTTTACAAGTCATTTGAGTCAAATTATCCTTCTCTAAGTTAATTTTTAAGATCACGGCGAGCCGCTGAAAATCACAAAAATTTCGGTTGTTCGAAATTCTTATTTTGGCTCTCTTTTTCCAGAGACAATTTCCCTACCCGGTAAAACTCTAAACCATTTGAAATTCAGATATTTTGAAAGGGCAAACGCCGTTCTAAAACTTGGTGTAAAAAGAAGTTTCGGGCTTTTTATAAGTGCTGAGTGCGAACGTTCTCAAAATCCTCATAACCACAATTTTACCTGTCACTGAACTGTAAACAACAGTCACATGCTTCTGACCAGATAATCGAAAACATCTTGTTTCCAGTGTTTCCTCTTGTTTTTCTCGGTATTTGAATGTAAACTACAGCAGAAAGTTCCTGTTTAGCTCATCCTGAATACGATATTATCCAAATATCGAGTATTAGGTGTATTTAGAATCCTAAGCGATAGCCATCGATCTTTAAGCGTGCGTAGTACATCAACTGACGTGTTGACATTCAACTTTATACGACTCTTGGATCTTTTTATCACTTTCAAATGTCTTGTTAAACAGCAGTCGAATAAATAAACCCTTCTTGCATCAACTGTTTGCTCCCTCAAACTGAATTTTTATCCGCTTTTCGCAATTCATCCTGAAATGAACTGTTGTTCTTCGATATTGGCTAATTTGCCTGTCACGCAACTGTCACTCGATGGGGTTTTGTTACACGATTTCCATAAATGGAAATATATGATAACGCGAAAGATTAGGACGTCTAAAAAGCTATCGAAAATGCCTTTCTGATCGAAAAAAGCGACTTAGGCAAGCTTAAAGACCGTGAAGTATCTAAATGATTTTGTCGTTTTCAGTACAAATGCTGGTTTAGCGAAGGAAATTATGCGAATAACCAAAGGTTAAAACAAGGGAAAATCATTTCCGAGTAGCAGCATCTTGGCCGAAATCATATTTTCATCACATGAGCTGCTTTGATCAACCACCCATACCCCCTCGCACCCCGCCGAAAGGTACTCCGCCCGAGGTCTATCTCCTTACTACAATTTCATATAACCTTTTTGAAATAATAGGTAACCCTTTCGCGTCTTTCGCGAGACTTTATGTATACCCTCAAGAGAAAATGTTACCCCTTTCACGTATCTACTGAGAAGGAACATTATGTCTCATTCCTTTAAATTCTCAACTTTACAAATAACCCCTTAGGATACTTGGATTGATTGCTTGAACTTCTTTATCACTGCGTGGTGGCTATGTTCGAGATATTTTAAATAAAGGGATACGTGAGTGACAGTTTAAATGGCAGTTTTACCTACCCCTTTTGCATACTTCAACTTGAGCCTGGAAAGGACGGTGGGGGATGAACGATATCCATTCGTTTTTGACGAGGTAACCTTTCCTGTCATTTGTTATTATTATTATTCAAAAATCATAGAAAAAGAGCAAGGATCTGTACCTCGGGTGGAGCCTCTTGTATGAAACTTTTTAGCACCTCCTCACTTTGGCCAAGTCGATGCTGGTCACAAATGACGAGAGAGGCGCTGTCCTTCTTCTGGCTCTTACCAGTCACACAAACGTAGTAGCAACCTCGGTCCCTTTTTTAAGAGCCAAACTATGGTGTCATGGCATCTGTCAGTCAAATTCGCCTATGGAATAGCGCCGTGAGGGTTTGTTGAGGAACATCGTCTTGCATTGCTGTAGAGGCCAATCTTAGATTTGCAGTCTCTGCGTCGGCCCTGGCATATGAAAACTGATGCAGGTTGTGGATCTGGATGGTCTTGGTGTTGACAGGTTATTCTTCGGGCTCTTCTTTTATCGTTTTTTTTCTCCGATGGCAACCTCTCTTCTTTTCAGTCCTGTTGTCTACAAGGGCTTCCCATGACTTGGTTTCAATGTTACATGCTTTCATGTCACGCTAGCATATATCCTTAAAGCGTAGCAGGGGGCAGCCTCGGCGCCTTGCCCCCATTGGCAAGCTCGCCGTAGAGTAGATCCTTGGGGATGCGTCCATCGTCCATCCTGTGAACATGGCCCAGCCAGTGTAGCCGGCGCTCGTTTCCGTTTCGTAAACGGTCGGTGCCATTTTAGCTACACTTAGAAAAAAAATATAATTTTTTTTACAGTTATCATTTTTTTTCTACTAAAAAGAAAAATGAAAATTGTACGTCAGCACCCAGAATGGAAACTCTGGTATGCTAGCATCCCTCTCTCACCACTACACCACCACGTTGATCCGCCAAATCCCCGAAAAATTTAACGATATTAGTTGACTTTCTTACTGTTACATCTATAATAGATGACCCTATCCCTATCCCTAACCTACGCGTGAATCTAACTTAGATTTAATAATCGTCTTCTCTAAGCCTAATTTCATCTAATAATCAAAGCACAGTTTCGACCTTAACCAGGTTTAAACTAGAGCAGATAAATTATGGCACTCTCCATTCCGAAAAGCTTGGCTACCAATGATGGCATCGACCTTTTAAAATGGCGCCCACTGTTTACAAAACGGAAATGAGCGTAGCCGGCGTTGACGTAGAAGTGTGAACATGGATGGGATACCAGCTCCCGAGAGGACATCGTTGTTATGCACCTTGTTGTAATATTCTAGAGCCAATAAACCAGCCAAAACTCGAGGACGCAACTCTATTTAATTCAAGCGACCGACAACGTGTTTCATCGCAACTGAGCTACCGGAAAACTACTGGAGGAGCGGTTACAAAGCTCACAACATTCTACACTCCCCCACTAAGCCATGAAAACTAGTACAATAAATCAACAACAAAACTTAGCTTGCAGTTCTTAAGTGTCTCTGTCCTAATAACCTAAAAAGTCACTTAGTAACAAAATCAGCCAGGTATCGAGGGGCGTGTCTGTTCCTAGTAGGGTATCGCTTCTCTGGAATGCCTTGGGTAGGTGATTGCACAGGAACAGCTGGCTCCCTTGGGGTTTCTTCCCACTGCAATTCTGGCCGTTCAGCTGCTAGCATTGTCGGAATTGGGTCTGCTGGAACCTCTTGATCAGCAGTAGACGCTTGGGGAACACCGGATCGCTGTATAAGGTGGTCTTGGTGACGTCTCAAGAATCGCCCATCTTCCAGCTGAACTGCAAAGGACGTTGGACCCGTTGACTCTTTCAAAATTCCAGGTAACCACCTTGGTCCTCTTCTGAAGTTGCTTGCATAAACTGCTCCCCCTTCCCGCATGGTGCGTTCCTTAGCGTGCCAGTCATGAGCCTCTTTCTGCGAAGCTTGGCTTTGTCGCACTTTTCTTCCGATTTCAGGGTAGACTAGGTCAAGTCTTGATCTGGGTTTCCTTCCAAGAAGTAATTCTGCAGGGGACACTCCTGTTGAAGTCTGCGGGGTGATTCTGTAACGAGCTAGAAATTCTGAAACTCGTGTCTCCACACTTCCTCCACTCATCTTCTTCATTCCTTTCTTGAATGTTTGTACCGCTCTCTCAGCCAGTCCGCTAGACGCTGGGTGGTAGGGTGCTGTTCTGATGTGACGGATCCCGTTCTGTTTAAGGAAATGTTCAAATTCTTTGCTCACGAAGTTGCTGCCATTGTCAGTGACAACAATTTCTGGAAGGCCGTGTGTCGCGAAAGCGATTCTCAACTTCTCAATGGTAGCACTTGAAGTTGACGTATTCATTGGAAACGCCTCCATCCACTTGGAGTGGGCATCCATCACAATAAGAAACATTTTTCCAAGGAACGGACCCGCGTAGTCTAGGTGGAGTCCAAGCCAGGGTTTATGAGGCCATTCCCAGGGATGTAAAGGGGCTTCTGGCGGTGACTTCCTGTTTTCCTGGCAGGGACTGCACTGCTGAACCTTCTGCTCTAAGTCTGCATCCATTTTTGGCCACCACACATAACTTCTCGCCAACGCCTTCATACGGCAAATTCCAGGGTGTGTCTCATGTAACTCTTCTACCACTCTTGCTCTTTCTTTAGGGGGGGACCACTACTCGATTGCCCCACAGCAAACATCCATCTTGAACACTTAATTCATCTTTCCTAGTAAAGTAGGGCTTCAATGCTTCATCTGAATTGTGATTAGGCCAACCATGCTGAACGAACTTGATTACTTGTGACAGTATTGGATCACATCTGGTTCCGGTTCTGATCTCATTCACACTCACTGGTGTCGAATTGAGGAGTTCCATTGCAAACACAGTTTCTGCAGGCAAAGGTGTAGTTGGAGGACTAACCGGCAAGGGTAGTCGGCTGAGGGCATCAGCATTGGCATGTTCTGGTCCTGGCTTGTACTCAATGGAGTAGTTGTATGCAGCTAGAGTCAAGTCCCAACACTGAATTCTAGCTGCTGCCATAGGGGGTGTGGCCTTCTTTTCATTAAACAATGATTCCAATGGTTTGTGATCAGTCACTAGACTAAAATGTCTGCCGTAAATGTACTGGTGAAATTTCTTCACACCAAATACCAGGGAAAGTGCTTCTCTCTCAAGATTGGAATAATTTCTTTCTGCATTGGACAGTGTCCTGGAAGCATATGCGATTCGATGTTCCGAGCCATCATCCATTCGATGCGAGAGAACAGCTCCCAAGCCATATTGTGATGCATCGCATGACAAGGTTAACTTCTTCTGACTATCATAATGGACAAGGAGTCTAGAGGACTTCAGAAAATCCTTAGACTTCTGGAAAGCCTGCATCTGCTCTTGACCCCAATGCCAGCGGGTCTCTTTATGTAGTAACTCATGCAATGGAGCCAACACGCTCGACAGGTTAGGCAGGAATTTCTGGTAGTAGTTAATCATGCCCAGGTACGATTTGAGTTCCGACACATTCTTGGGCGCTGGTGCATTGGTGATCGCTTCGACCTTGTCATCCAATGGTTGAATACCTTCTTTGCTGACCTTGTGACCCAGGTAGGTTACTTGAGGTTCCATGAACACACACTTGTTTTTCCGAAGTCGTAAGCCAGCACTTGCCAGTCGTTTTAAGACTTCTTCAAGGTTGTTTAAGTGATCTTCATCGCAGGCTCCGGACACTAGGATATCATCCACCCGTACGATTACATAAGGAATGTTCTGCAGTAGATTCTCCATGTTCCGCTGAAATATTCCTGGTGCTGACGATATCCCATAGGGTAGGCGGTTGTACTGGAATAACCCCTTGTGCGTGTTAATGGTGGTGTACTGTTTAGATTCATCATCCAGGAGTAGCTGCTGGTAGGCTTGGCTCATGTCCAATTTCGTGAATTTTTCACCTCCTCCTACTGTTGCCAGGAGGTATTCAACCTTCGGGATAGGATAACTGTCCAGCTTTGACACTTGATTGACGGTTGTTTTGTAGTCTCCGCAGATGCGAATTGAGTCATCTGGTTTCAGGATAGGCACAATGGGAGCCGCCCATTCCGAGAACTGAACAAGTTCAATCGTTCCCTCCTCTTGTAGCCTCTTGAGTTCGGCCTCAATCTTCCCTGTCATTGCATATGGCACTGGTCTTGCCTTCAGGAATTTTGGTTGTGCCTCTGATTCCACATGAATTTTCGCCTTTGGGCCCTTGAAGGTCCCAAGTCCTTCTTTAAACACTTCTGAGTACTGGTCAACCAATTTTTCAAGTGAAGACTCTTGGTTGTTTTTGACAACTTGCATTTTGAACAACTCCTTCCAGTTGAGTGTCAGAACTCTCAACCAGTCCCTTCCCAGTAAGTTAGGCCCAGATAACTTCCACCACGAGTGTTTGCAGTTCCACTTCTTGTTTCTCGTACTTCACAATGACATTCAAAGTTCCTATGACCTTGACTAATTCACCTGTGTACGTTCGGAGCTTCACTTTAGCAGTTTCCAGTTGCTGTCGGTTCTTCACCAGATTCCCTTCAATGATTCTCTTGTAGGTTTCTTCGTTGACGATCGTAGCAGCGGCGCCAGTGTCCACTTCCATGCTCGTCTGAACTCCGTTTAGCTGTAGCTCAACTCGATACGGTTCTCTCTCCGTGGCGGTTATGTGAAACATCGTGTATTCTTCGCATTCTTCCTCACCCGACTCGTCTGTTGCCTCCAGATGATGTATGTTTCCAAATTTGCCGCTCTTTCGAAACTCCGGTTTACGCTTACTAAGACATTGACTTGCCTTGTGACCCTTCTTACGACATTTGTAGCACTCTTCGTCTTTATATCTGCACTTATCGGGATCGTGAAATCTTCCTCCACAACGATAACATTCTTTTGTCGACTTTCTCGGATCCCTTGGTGGCTGTTTCGGTGGGTATTGGGGTACGCGGTTAACTTGTGATTCTTCGGGTTTCTCACTCAGGTTCCCAGCAATCAGATCACGTGTATTCCTGTCGGCAGTTTCCATCGCGGTGGCTAATTCCATCGCCTTCTTGAACTCTAGTTGACTTTCAGCAAGCAATCTCCGCTGTATCCGTTCGTCGTTCAATCCGCAAACCAGTCGATCACACAGCATTTTCTCCAGTTGATCGCCAAATTCGCAGTGCTCCGATAAATTCCTCAGTTCAGCGACATACTGTTGTATTGTTTCTCCCGGCTGACGAAAGCGACTGTTAAACTTGAAGCGATACACGATAGACGATGGTCTAGGATTCAAATGATTCTTTACCAGATTAACCAGCTCTACGAACGACTTGTCGGTAGGCTTCCTTGGATTAACCAAATTCCTGATGAGTTTGTAAGTTTTCGCTCCACACACACTGAGCAGAACCGCCCGTTTCTTGTTGTTGTCCGTAATCTCATTCGCCGCGAAATACTGCTCGAGCCGTTCGGTGTACTCAATCCAGCTGTCGTTCTCGTTGTATTCCTCGATTTTCCCGATCAATGCCATGGTTTTGTCCGTACCTCGTCGCCAGTGTAATATTCTAGAGCCAATAAACCAGCCAAAACTCGAGAACGCAACTCTATTTAATTCAAGCGACCGACAACGTGTTTCATCGCAACTGAGCTACCGGAAAACTAATGGAGGAGCGGTTACAAAGCTCACAACATTCTACACTTGTCCTGCCATCTATTTTCGAGGATCCTACGAAAGTACCCCAGATGGAACACCTGGAGCTTCCGTTGTTGTGTGGATTATGTAGTCCAGAATTCGCTATAGTATATTAGAGTGCTAATGACACAGGGTTTGTACACAGTGAAAAACACCAACCCCGGAATCATATCAAGCGTGCAACTCTCTAACATGTACCTACATAATGTAAAATCAAAGATCTCTTCGAGATTCGACTATTTCGCATGGAGTATGCGTTGGGGAAATGCTAGTATCGAAAGCGATTTGCGATGCATTAACCCATTGACTCACAGTCCAGAAGGCTCTTATTAGCGCGCACCCACCCCAGCCCCCCCCCCCCCCCCCCCCAAAAAAAAAAAAAAAAAAAAAAGAAAAAAAGAAAAAGATCCTGGCTCTTTTACGGCATTTAACACAACCCTGCGAGTGGGAAAAATATACCATATGCGTACTAAATTCAGACAAATAATTCCTTTCTGAAGTAAATGTTTATTAAACCTAGACACACTGAAAGGCCAATTCATGAATATAATTGTTAATTATCAACCTTGATAAATTGATCCGAAACCAGACGGTGAAAAAATTTCTTCACCTCCGCGCGTCATTTTAACAACTCGCAAAAACACGAATTCTTTCTACAAAATATAACACTAGTTCAAAACACTCTGGTCAAAGGTAGGTTTTCATTCTGTACAACTGTTACTGACATTTATTTAACCACCAGTAGTATTATCTTGGTACAGCGATAATTGGGGATAATAATTTGCGAATCATGGTGCTGTGAGATAGCGGAAAGCTACTGAATTCCTTCCACAAAATTAACACTCAGATTGCTTTTTATGCTATCCATCACTATAACTATTAACAAAAAAAAAATACTTGTTTGCATTTTCCGAAGTACTGCAGGAAATCTTTGCCCGTAAAAGGTCGTAAACTGAACACAATTATCAAATAAACAACAACGCGATGGTAAGTCGGCCGCACGCTGCATATCAGATGTCACCATGCGCTTTTCAAATCAATACGCTTCTAGAAGCCTACAATTCCAAACGTAAACTGGGCAAATGAAAGAAACTTGAAGGACGTTTTGTTTTAGATTAATTCTCATTTCAAGATGTAGCTACTAATGTATCAAAGCTTCAAAATTCTGCATATTTTTGAAGCCGTGAGATCCTACATTATTCACGCTAAAGCGTAAGTTTAATTTTAGCCCGACGGCTTTTTGCAGTCAATTTTTCACTAAGTGGCTTTACCGATCCTTCTAAAAATTCCATTTAAGTTCGAAGCAATATTGTACATTACCATTTTCCTGTGTGAAGTCTTGAGAAGCTGCATTGATCAAGTCCGTGAATTGTGGTCAAAACAAAAGATTGCGTGACGAGCCAAAAATACTTCTTTCAATGAAGACGACAAACAATAGACTTATAACAATAGAAAATAACATTGGCCAATATCCTATGACAATGAAGATTCGAAGCAGCTTTTAAGCATGTAAAACTAAGCGATTCAATCGATGAATAGCACAGATCTTTGAAAAATACCTACCTTTAGTTTGCAAAAGGCTAGACAGGCTAAATGACGAGCGACGCGGGAAAATAACACTTCGGGATCGAGAAGTGCTGACGCATTCCTATCCAATGACGGTTTTATCGCCCACAGCGAAAAGTATTCCCTTGACAAATTAAAACAGTCCCTTGAGAGTATACAAAAATGTGCGTCAGAGCCCCGATCATCCCAATTCTTACCATTTTCCTTGGTAACCAAGCAAAATAGTCGAAAAAATGATTCTCGCAACGAAATTGCAGTTAATTGCAATTTCACTGTTAAGATCATTTCTTTACTTTACATCTATCCGCAGTCCACATATGATGTACCTACATATCTGAAAGACAAACTACCTGCACATTCCATGCACTCTACAACTGAAACCCATCACATCGGCTGCAACTCTGAGAACGTATTCTACATGGATCAATGTAATCTTTTCCCAAACACAATACATTGGGAAACCAAACAAATGAACGACCGTTTGAGTTTGCCCAATGATCATTCCGCTAAAGACGTTACACGCATTCCACTCGAACATTCACTCTAATCGTGACTGTGTACGAAAAGCTAGCTAGAGAAGCATTCCTTGTTGATATGAGGTCGCAATCTTGAACCTCTAGGCATGAATAATAAACATGAAATGTAAATGCTATTCTCTCCGTTTGCTTCTAATTTTATTATCGCGCTACATATTGTTCTATTCTTATTTCAAATTTCTCATGTAACATTTTTGTGTCACGTTTTCGGGAGGCGTTGTACTGCACTGGATTCCGAATCGAGTGGTCCGATCCGGGTTTGAGCCCTGGCTGGGGTCATTTTGTTATTTTTTGGGGCAAGAGACCTTACACTCACAGTGTCTCTCTCCATCCAGGTTGGGGGGGGGGGGGGGGGGTTGGCAGCAGAGGGTTGTGAGATGGACGGGGCCAGAGCACATACGATAAAAATATAATTATGCCGAATATGACGTTGCTGTTCACAAATGATTTGCCATTGTTTCAACCTTTGTTCTTCTTTGTATAATTTCTTTCCTTTTTTCCAACATTTGTAAAACGACTAGATCATGAGTTATGAATTTAATTACGGTGTGAAACCAAGCGCTGTGGAATTTAAGTAAGTTTATGGTCGTGCAAAGTCCCTTTTTGCGACAAAGGCATGTTCGATAGCTTTTATTGAATATAAAATCTGTTTTAGACGTCCTAATCTTTAATCGATTAACATTTATGGAAATCGTGTAACAATAACCTATCGAGTGACTATTGCGTGACAGGCAAATCTAGTCAACATCGAAGAACAACAGTTCGTTTCAAGATGAACCGTGGAGAAGAGCGGATAGGAATTTCGTTTGAGAGAGCAAACAGCTGATGCAAGAAGGGTTATTTATTCGACTGCTGTTTAACAAGAGATGTGAATGTGATGGCAGTTCCAAGAGTCGTATAAAGTTGAATGTCAACACGTCAGTTGATGTACTACGCACGCTTAAAGATCGATGGCTATCGTTTAGGATTCTAAATACACCTAATACTCGATATTTGGATAATATCGTATTCAGGATGAGCTAAACAGGAACTTTCTGCTGTAGTTTACATTCAAATACCGAGAAAAACAAGAGGAAACACTGGAAACAAGATGTTTTCGATTATCTGGTCAGAAGCATGTGACTGTTGTTTACAGTTCAGTGACAGGTAAAATTGAGATTTTGAGAACGTTCGCACTCAGCACTTATAAAAAGCCCGAAACTTCTTTTTACACCAAGTTTTAGAACGGCGCTTGCCCTTTCAAAATATCTGAATTTCAAATGGTTTAGAGTTTTACCGGGTAGGAAAATTGTCTCGCGAAAAAGACCGCCAAAATACGAATTTTGAGCAATCGAATATTAGTCATTTTCAGGGGCTTGTCGTAACCTTGAAATTAACTAAGAGAAGAATAACTTGTCCCAGATAACTTTTAAACACTTCAAAAGCACATTTCCAGGTCCAAAATCGGGGTTTTATTTAATGCGAATGAATCAGTGCGAAGTTTCCGACTAGGTATGGGTCACGTTTATTTTGTGTGTTTTTGAAGACACGTAGGGCCATAACGGTTTTAAAGGTTTTTGGCCGGTTTAAAAGATTTTTCAAGAAAAAAATCCCACCACGTTTCTAGGCGTACCATAGGCTATCTCTGGGCGAAATATAAAGAATTTTGATTTTTCATCATGTGCCACTTATTTTCGATTTCACTCGGTCTCAGTGGACATTCGCTCTTAAGGCTGTTGGCTCTCCAGGCCATAATCCAAAAATTTTCACAGCTCTCTAGGCTGTTGGCTCTCCAGGCCATACTCCAAAATTTTCACAGCTCTCTAGGCTGCTGGCTCTCCAGGCCAAATTCAAAAATTTGACACAGCTCTGAAATGAAGATTCTAACACAAGGCCAGAGGTGAGTTCTTTCGTAACTGTGGTATGCTGTATATTCTGCAATCGTATTTTTTCCCTGCCCAAGTTGAGTTAACTGTTTTTATTATTGGCAAAAAAAAAAAAATTGTAGCAAGTAGCGGATCCCATAGAAGGTCCCAGGAGGCCTCGATTCAGGGCGTTTCAGTTCAAATATGACACAAATATATTTGTGACAACCAACTCATTAATCGATCAATAAATCCGTTGATCGCTCAATCGATCAATTAAATTCTCATAAACCACCCACCCGTCGCCCCCTCCCCCCCCCCCCCCCCCTCCGCGACACTATTCCCGTTTTGCGGCTCACATTCAACCACCCATTGAGTTTTTGTCAAGCATAGATTGTTAGGAAGGATAGTAAACACCATAGCCCTGTCGGAATCTATCCTGTAATGCCATTATTTGTTAATTTGCAGTGATAAACAAAGACGTCACTTCCGAGGAGATTCAGCGCGTTGAGGACCTGGTGAGATATCTTGAGGGGCAGAACTCGGAAACTGGACTCCATAAGCAGGTACTGGCGCTGCTAAAACTCGCTGAACATATTGTTACCATTGGCTATTTAATAGTTACAGGGACATCATTGCCTTCCTAAATGGGATTTCCACAGATGAAGTTTGTTGTAAGTTATGAGCCAAAGAAAGCTTAATGATTGGTCAATTTGGTGGCATTACGTTACATACCCATTACTGAAGTTATGTTTGGTTGTCAAATCGTCCCAGAAAAAAAAAACATAAATTGAGATGCTGTTTTACTTGTTGTTTTACATGGTACCAAAAGAATGTTTTGTGTCATTCGGTTCTTTTTTGGTATTACAAAGGTAAGAAAGTATTATTCTACGTCAGGGGAATTTAAATTTATATAATCACACTTCCACAATACCTTTACCCATTAAATTGTGAATTGCAGTTTAATGATCAGAGTTTCACACAATGCGTCTCCTTACTAACAGGAATCCGTGGATGTCGATGAATTATGCCCCATCTGCTGCGCGGTCAAGATCTCTGTCAGGTTCATTCCGTGTATGCACGTCTCATGCAGGTGGGTAACACGTGACAATTCAAAGCCGTCAAACCAGTGGCACGCGCGGAAAAAAAAAAAAAAAACAAAAAAAAAAACATGTAACCTGTGCCAAACGCAAGGAAATATGTAGCCAGCACCAAGCGTGGGAAATAATGTCGCCAGTTGCAAGCACGCGAAAACGTGTAACCTGTGGCAAGAGCGGGAAAACATGTAACCGGCGCCAAGCGCGGTGAAACATGTAACCAGCGCCAAACGCGGGGAAACATGTTACCAACGCCAAGCATGGGAAAACATTTCTCTAAAGGAATGCGCAGGAAAACACGGAATCAGTGCCAAAAGCGGGAAACATGCATGTAACCAGTGGCAAGCGCGGTAAAACATGTAACCATTGTCGAGCGCGAAGAAACATGTAGCCAGTGCGAAGCTTAGGGAAAATATGTTACCAGTAGCAAGTGCGGAAAAACATGCTACCAGTGTCAAGCGCGGGAAAATATGTGACCAGCGCTAAGCGAAGTACGTATACATTAATTAAGCACTTGTTCTCTTTGTTTGCAGATCCTGTATATCCCGCCACCTCATGAACAACAAGGAGTGTTTCTTTTGCAAAAATATTGTCAACGAACTAGAGGAGATTTCTAGTGAAACTGCTGCCAAGAAACAGCGAAATTTTGAGCTTGCTAAATTAACTTAAACTGTATCTCGTTAATGACTTGAAGATGACTCGTAAATAACTTGTAACTGGTGGTAATTTTGAAGTTAACCAACCTCGTATAAAGGCGATAAAATCCATTCCGGAAAACTTAGCTATGAAAACGACGCATTGACAGAAAATGAGTTAATTGATGAGTTCAGCTGCTGTTTACAAAAGCATTTCGGAAAATGTCTGGCAATCAAAGACAGTTTTCGTACTCCGCGAAATATTTGTTTATGAATGGAATTGGCATCTTCAACGAAAAAGTAAAACTCAAAACAGCAAGGGACCGCCAACGGTAATGCTGCTAACGTAGGATCTACAAGAGATCTAATCACCTGAAAAAAAAAAGGAAATAACATTACAAACAATACAGAAGGCTGATGCAACTGTACCAAGTGAAAAAGTAGATCTTGAATGACACCAAGCGACAGCTGTGCACGGTCGCAGCCCTTCTTTATCGGTTCTGGTCGTGTTGGTGTCAAAGTCTACTTTTTCATCTAGTATCCGCCTTGCTGTTTTGTTTGTAATGATATCCCTTACGGGAATAGATATCATTTTCAGACGAAAATTCCCGCCTCATGATATAGTCATATTGGAATACTCCAAAAAAAAAAACAAAAAAAAAACGCTACAGCGAAATTGTTTCAATATTCAAGAAAATATTTCCAATGTTGTTTTGTATGAGATCAATATAAACAAACGTCCGTTTAATCGGGGAATGAGGGCTAAAATGCCTCTAAGAATGGGTGAAAATGTGGACTTGATGTTTCGAAAATGTATGGGCGAAAGATACTCCGTTGATCCAACACCCCCACCCCACCCCCTTTGACGCCCACGTTCACGGTACTAGAAGATGGTTTCCATGTTCTATAAGAAAATAATGCACGCTTGAGGTCTAGAAAAGCTACTGGTGGATGCATTCAGCTGCTTTTCTAGTCGTAAAAGGACATAGGACATAGGAAAACCATCTTCTAGTGGGTTTAGAATATAGCAAAGAAATGCAAATAGTTAAAAAAAAAAAACACTTTTGCGCGCGCGTGCTCATCTGAATGAACAAACGCTACGCCAAGAAACCTGTAGCCCGATTCTCAGATGTCCGAGGTCGATCACGGTGGACTTCGGACGTCTGAGAATCAGGCTTAGAAACCTGACGACAGCAGCCAAATCCAATGCTGTTTTGCAGTCGAAAGTGGATTTCCATATCGCTGTACTTTCCTTGAAAAGCCTTAGGCTTTGTAGCCCATTTTGTGTTTGCTTTTGTGCTCTTAGAATACGATTCCGTAACAATTTTGTTTAAATCAGTGTCTTGCAAGTTTGCAAAGCGGCTTCCTTCCTGGCACGCACTGGTCAACAACTCGTCCACGTCTTCATCTTCCCAGTCACCGAAACTTAATTCAGGTGAACTGTTTTTAGCGGCCATAATTAAGGAAATAAAATGACAACTCTAAAAGATTGTTGCCGCCATGTTTTTGAATTCGTAACGCAGCAAAAGTTGCATCCGGGGTACCGGGCTTCTATAGTTTTTAGCTATGTTCTATAAAAAAAGCCCGCTATAATTCCATTGCATGTACACAGCGGCTATATTCTAATTAACAATTAGATTATGAGCTCGAGATTTCTATGAGATGAGGCCGTAGGCCGAATCAACTATCACCTCATTGTTTTAGTAGAATTCTGACTGAAATAAACGCAAAGAATGGTTTCTAATTATTTTCCTACGCATTATCGAACTTAACGTGTTAACAAAATCGCACGCATTGAATTGTCCTTGGTAAATTTGCAGTTGTTTACGCGCGTGCACCCGTTTTTCAATAATTTCAAGCTTTTAAAGTCAAGAAACCGCTAATGTCCTTCCTTTAGTCTTCTCAGGAATTTTATTATCCATTTATATTTAAACTTCCTTCCAAAACTTCGGAAAAACGATAAAAACGTCGCATTTTGTGGACGACCTTCGGCAACTGCACACTAATGGCTGAGAGTGTTCAATAGCTCAGCCAATCACATTGCAGCATTTGCATTAGTGTACTAGTAGAATTCTACTAAAACTCGATAGAAACACGAAAAACATGTTTTCTATTTCTTTTAGAAAACACCGCGACGAAAAAAACGAAAACAACTTGTTAACTTTGCTCCCGCCATCATCACGTCAACAGCTCGTGCTAGTTCGAGTTATAGAAACACGATTTTTAACCAATCAGCGCGCGTATTTCCTTAGGACTGTTAGTCTTCACCAGTATGAATATAATCTGGGCATGGCACATCACCTTCAAGGAGTTTTCTTTTGAAAACAACCAGACTACTGGACTAGTGGTAACAGCAATGGAAACGACGCCAAACAAAAGGTTAAACAGGAGTACCCAACGGATCCGCTCGACAAAATATCCGCTCTGCATGCCGAACTTGAGCTGGCTGGCAATTTTTGAAATGAGATCGAGCGCTTGCTGGGACAATTTTTCTTAGAGAAAATTTGCTGGGAGTTTGTAAAATATCGATTGTAGCTGGAGAAAAAACAACCAAAATCTCTCTGCTGGCTAAAACAGACGCGCCGCGATAAAGAATTCAATAATTAACTTTAACTTTTAACAACAAAAAGTAAGCTATTACTTTATTTCCAGTGTTTTCGTCGCTCATTCTGCCATCAGTGAAGAGATAAACCAGATCTGTCTCCCTTTTTGTGTGTAATACGAGCATGTGTATGATTTTAGCAGTTGATCGAGCGAGCGCGAGCGGCCCCAAAAAGCGAATGCGTGGATTTTCGAGAGTCATGTCGCAGATGTCGCACCCGCTTATCTATCGTTTTATGGAGTAACTACGCACAGGATAATAAGCTCCACCGATATAACTCTTGGTGAGTATTTAGTTGTCCACTCTCTCTGCTGATTAAATAGCTTTGAGTAGTTTTGACGGCTTTTGATATCTTGTTCAACTTTTCAGCTTGCCGCCACGATGGCATATAGAGATTCAAGTTATCCAAGGGGCGTATCACGGTACATTATACAGTGTTTTAACTGCCTCCGATTGTAAGTACAGTTTATAAGGTAATTTGCGTAGTTTTCACCTGCGTGAAACAAATGTTTCGATAACGTTTGCTGGAGGAGTCGAACGCGCTTTCATTGTGGACCATAATTTTGTGTTCGAGCAGAACAAAATCGGAAATTGAGAGAGTCATTTAATTCGACCTGAAATAGCTATTAGCAGGCAGTTTTCTTATTTTAACTCTTTACAAAAATGGATCGGCGACAAGATGATGAACATAAAACTTTAGCCAACAAAACCGATAATAACCCGCGTTTTCATTTAGCATTAACTGTAACGTACGTTACAGTTTGAATTTAGGCGCGCGCCTGCCAGATAAACTCTGTAAACCCTGCATCTGTTTCTTGGTGCGCGTCTTTTTAAATATGCAATGAGTTAATCAGAATGGGCTGAGAGACTTCCAAACTAAGTACTGCGGTCGAAAAAAACGGTCCTACGAAAAATTCTTCCGATTTCTCTGAAACAGGATCTAAGATCTGGCTGAATAAACATTTCCGGTTAAATTACTTTTTGCAACGTGTGTTTTTTTTATGTTCCTTCCTACACAAAAAGTTATCGAAAGGGATGAAAATATATCGTAAAGTCAATTGAAACGGTGATATTTTGAAGGAGAAAAAAATGCTGCATTGCCGGCTAAGTTGGACTCCTGCGTGTGACTCAATTTCCGGATTGCGTGACAAGGCACTGACAAGCCGAAAAAATATGAAGGCGGCCGCCAAGCCTCAAACAAGTACTATTCCTTTGCTCCATTTGTCTAAAAGGTAATTAACTAATGTCAGTCCTTTCAATTAAAAACTTAACATGACGAGCGTTGCTCTCAAAACTTTTCCGTTTAGTCTTGTACAAGACATTACACCACATGCCAGGAAATATGACATGAAACTGTTTGTTTTGTCACGCAGTCGCTGCAGTTCGTGGTTATATTGTAGTTATTCGTTCAGTAAATCTTCTTTATTAAAATGCCGCTATAGGCATTTGTGGGACCTTAAAACGATGATTATAGTTTCTTTTCCTGGCAACGCTATCAAGCCTGAGCCGGCATTTTTGTATCAGCACAACGTGAGATTCTGTTATGTGAAACACATCATTGATTATCCGCAACAAAGCCTAGCGTACAATCGACTTGGTAAGTTACAGCTGTACACGTATATGCGACCCAAGAAAAAAATCGACATCAGTAGTAGCCAGATAAAAAATCAATTTCTACAAACGGTACCAAGAGGAATGCCCGAAGTGTAGCGCTCTCCAGTTAAGCCGAATTCCACTGTGTCCACTGTAGTGTATCGTTACCAGGGTTGCGCATCTTCCTGGCATATTCAATATATTGCGCGCAAGTATAGACAATTGCGAATGCAAGTTTCTCGTCCAATGAATGTGAGACTCAGCATTTTCTTCTTTCGATCTTAATTCTGGCGGGAAATACAAGGTTGCGCAAACCGCGCGTACATGACATTTACCCACTGGATGTCATGAAAGAAAGACACAACCAACACATTGGTAAGTTTTATTTCAAAATTTACGAGTTGTACACTTTTTTGCTTTTCTTTGAAAAATGTATTTGTTTAATACCTATCAACCTCAACTCGCTAACTTATTTTGCTTCTTTATTGCAAAACGGAACCGGCGGGTGACACGCCTTGACATAAAAGTACTAATCACGCAGCACTGACAGAAAGCTTGAAATGGCTAGTCTCGCACAACTCGAAGTAACAACTAGGGCGGGTCTTAACTCTTTAATGCGAATCTTTGCTATTAACTTTGTGAACTTTGCGGTGAACGACTCCTGACATGACGACGGGTCTTTGCTGCGAATTTTTGCATTAACTTTGTGAACTTTGCGGTGAACGACTCCTGACATAACGACGGGTCTTTGCTGCGAATTTTTGCATTAACTTTGTGAACTTTGAGGTGAACGACTCTTGACATGACGACGGGTCTTTGCTGCGAATTTTTGCATTAACTTTGTGAACTTTGCGGTGAACGACTCTTGACATGACGACGGGTCTTTGCTGCGAACTTTTGCATTAACTTTGTGAACTTTGCGGTGAACGACTCCTGACATAACGACGGGTCTTTGCTGCGAACTTTTGCATTAACTTTGTGAACTTTGCGGTGAACGACTCTTGACATGACGACGGGTCTTTGCTGCGAACTTTTGCATTAACTTTGTGAACTTTGCGGTGAACGACTCCTGACATAACGACGGGTCTTTGCTGCGAACTTTTGCATTAACTTTGTGAACTTTGCGGTGAACGACTCTTGACATGACGACGGGTCTTTGCTGCGAACTTTTGCATTAACTTTGTGAACTTTGCGGTGAACGACTCTTGACATGACGACGGGTCTTTGCTGCGAACTTTTGCATTAACTTTGTGAACTTTGCGGTGAACGACTCCTGACATAACGACGGGTCTTTGCTGCGAATTTTTGCATTAACTTTGTGAACTTTGCCGTGAACGACCCGTGACATGACGAATTGACTTTGCTGTGAAACGTTGCAATTAAACTTTAAAACTTTTCACAGTTACCGGCTAAAATACCCTTTTATTAATGCTTACACATTGTATAGAAGTAATTGTTATTTACAAACATTCCCTCAGTGAAGCCTGCATTTGATTTTCTAGAAGAATCATTCTTTTATATCCTATCTCACTTCCTCTCTTCACATTATCTTAGATGTGCGATGGAACCTTGACCAAAGTGGATTATGCTGGCACCAATGGAAAAGGAATCATTATGTGAAAGTATTTTTTTTTCCCTAAGAGAAGCAATCGACAAGTGGAAATTAAAGAGATCATTTTCCCCCTAAGACGAAAGCTTTGCTAAGAAGTTACGAATTGCAAGTGGGCTTAACAAAACAAAGGTGTAGATTCTGATCTTTGTGTAACTGAAAATAACAAAATATTAAATGCTTATTTTTGTCCAAAAATAGTCATCAGACGATAGGCTTTTGAATAGTTGCCAAAAAAGAGTGCGTTTGTGTTTTATCCAGATCAATACGCTGGTTAAAATGTTTTCACCTGCTAATGCCTTGCTGGCTGGCAATCAAAAGTTACAGTCAATTCTGGCTGGCTATTTGACTAATTTTTGATTTACTGGCTCGGTATTCATTTTTTTAATGAAATCTGGCTGGGAGTTTTATAAAATAAAGTCCATCTTGCTGGCAGTGCAGAGCGGATATTTTTTTCCCAGGAAAGTTAATTATTACTGTAATTAACATTGAAACACATAATCAGTGACAGTGAAGTCACATGTTAAATTTCCAGTGAAAGTGTCGTTGGGTACTCCTGAATGAGAAACGCTTACCTCAGGTCCCTGTAAGTTTCTGTTACCCACGTTTTCGCACGTTTCTACTCATTTAATATTCTTCTTTATCGGGAATACAAATAAAGGGCTCGTTTTCATCCCGTCAAGAAGGTTAAACGTCGACAAAACTGTCCTCTATAACTGAAAATCACTCTATTAGATTCCCCTTTCTGGTCGCCATTTTGAAAATGCTCTTGTCGTGAGCCCACAATACGGACCACGGGGAATCCGCTGTGGAGACCCCAGCAGGGGGGAGGGGGAGGGGCAGCTACTTAACCTCTCCCCAGGCGCACTCCTTTCGTCTGAAAGATATTAAATCCATCCTCACAAAGAGCAATTGAAATGAGAAGAAACTGACAACGCCATCATAAAGAGCATGTACTCCTGCCTTTGGCAAAATTTTCTTTTATTCCTACAGCAAATGATCGCTGAGAAAGAAGGCAACAAACTTTTCAATTGTATTTTTTACTGCCGTACATTTTTGAAACACTATTTAAAAAGCTACAACTTCGCTTAAAAAAATGCTAAGAGTAAGATTCTAGTAAAATTTTCAAGCGAATTTAAAAATAAGGTCCGCTTTAGTCACGTGACCGATGACGTCATAACAATAAAAGTGATAAAAATGTACTTAACATATAAATATCTACCAACATGTAATTTGTTGTTTCCTCACATTTAATGCAACGCCAGATACGCACTTGTACCCAGACTCCCACTTTTTGAAAATCGTACATAGCTCCCTTAATATTTATATTTTGTTCGGTACCCGGGCAGTCTGAAATGCCTCACACGAATGTTCTTCAAACTGCAATGACTGCTTTTTCAGTAACAAAATATCTTCGTCACAGTGAGCAAAAACGAACTTGAGAGTAAAGTCACGTGACTAATGACGTCATCGCCCTACGTCTTATACAAGAAGTGGTCATTGTTAAGAGTTATTTCTATACGACGTTGTACTCCTCCTGGCTTCAAACTGGCCAAGCTATTTGGCATTGACGATTTTCAGCTGCAAAGGATTTTGGGAAGGTTTTTATTATAATTATATATTGTTTTTATAATTATTATTATTATTTTGTCTTCATGTCGAGAGATTCTCGCCTGTTTTGAATTCGGTTATGTCAGTTATAATTCGCCGTTGCCTACAACTTCGTTACCAAATGTCCAGTATCCGATTGCATGTAGGACAAAGATTTAAAGACCAAACGTCAGTCATTAATAGCAAAAATTAGTAAAACAGCGGATAGCGTTGCTGGTGCGCGCTGATTGGCTACTCAAACATGGCTATTCACCACCGAGCAAGTCGCGCGAAAACTGTAATCGTTGACAAGAATAAATGAAGGTGATATGTGATCTTCCCAGTGAATTTCCAATTTAAGCAATTGGAATAAAGAAGCCTGAAAAAAATCAGGGCTTCAACGGGATTCGAACCCGTGACCTCCGCGATACCGGTGCGATGCTCTTTTCAGGCTTCTTTATTCCAATAGCCCTTATGCATGTTTACGTCAGACTGGCTAGTTTCACCACCAAGCCTCGCTTTCGAAGTGTAAACTTGCAAATTTTATCATGAACGAATTCCCAAAGCAGCAAAGATGAAAAGAATACCCACGTGAAAACTGCATGAAGGTGGCAGAAGGTTGAGAATAATTTGCGTAAACGAGGCTTGGTGGTGAATTTTGAGCACAAGACGTCATCATGCATAAGGCCTATTGCTTAAATTGGAAATTCACTGCGAAGATCACGTATCACCTTCATATATATCCGCAGTTCATATATGAATCATTTCATATACATTACATCAAGAATAAATGAGTTGTTTGGTTTTATTATCTGACTCTTTTAGTATATACTAAAACAATTATTCACCTCAGTATTGGTGGCTAGTGGTGGATATTTACCACTGGCCACCTCCACTTCGGTGAATAGTTGTTAATTATATCGGTGAATGATCATTGATATATTTGACTGAACAATGACATCAATAGGTAATCAATTAACTACAAAATTTAATTTGTTTGTTTTCCATTTATCATCAAATGCTTATTGATCTTCGCTGATAATGACCTGATTACCTGATTACTCAGTGATTATTCATCCATCATTTATTGGTGTCGTGATCATCGATTTTTATTTTGTCTGGTAGCAGTAGCTTCGTATTACTGATAACCGCGATCATCGAAACTGTCGTCAAAGACGCCTTGATTGCTTTGGTTTGATTTGGTTTCATAATACAATTTCAATGGGTTGGGTGATATCAGCTGGGGTAGGTGATTTCAATATTCTGCATGCCTGCTGCTGAAAAAAATACGCCTCCACCCCCTATAAATTCGGAAAGAAAGTTATCATGAGTCTAACTGATATGACGAAACTTGGAGAGCGATCGGGCAATATGGCCTTTATATCATAATTGTTGTCATACGAATTAAAATACCAAAGTTTTAACTTCTTCTTCTTTTCTCGTTAGACCATTGAATACTATCAAACATGTTGTGAATCCATACACTTTTTTTTCAAATGTAAGTGAAAAAGCGGAAGAATGGACGCATCTCAAGAAAAAGTGTCACCCAGTGTCAGGTCCTGCTAACAGCTTCCTTATTGTGCATTATATGAAAAGGAGTAATAAAGAAGTAATGCGGTGGCATTTAGGACTTTCTCCACACACTGCCTTGAGGACTGAGCACGGGAGACGATGTGAAAAGTACATTGTAATGTTGTAATGCAATGTACTGTTTTAAATTTATATTAAATTAACTGTTTCGTGAATAATTAAATTACTAATTGATATAACTGGAAAACACTTACGGAAGACTGACGTTTCCATTAAAATTTGGCATGGAATGAAAAAGAAAAAGAATAGCAAGTAATTAGTACATAAATAAATAATACTGCACTTTTACCATATTCTTCTAATAAAATACAAGGCCCACCAAACGCAAGATAGCGTTCTTTAATTAGGAGGAAGTAGTCCAGTTATTTTGTGTTGAAAGAATCGATCAGCCTACAACTGATTTGTTAACTTTAAACTTAAGCAAGGGACAAAACAAAGGAACCGGATCCTGTTGGATCTGATCAGCTAAATGTAGGGATACAAGTAACTGATTGAATTAATTGAATTGATTGAATTGGGATTGAATTAATGTATTTCCAATATTTCGTCAGGCACGGCCTGACTTCTTCTTTCTGACTTCTTCAGGGAAAGAAGTCAGGCCGTGCCTGACGAAATATTGGAAATACATTAGTTCAATCCAACCGTACGGTCAGCTTTTCTGTCTTTCAGTTACTTGTGCGTCTGATTGCGACAGAAAGAACAGAAAGAATATCAGCGGTTTCAGACTCAGAAACTTATCGTTAATAAAATTGTGAAAAGTCCCAGACCCAGATAATTGAAACTGAAGACGTTACTGCAAAATGGGTTTTATTGAGAAGCTCAGAGGCACACGCTTCAGGAAAGCATGGAAACCAGGCTAAATGACGCTTTAAAAAAAAGCGAAAAATACAACAAAATTTAAAAATAAGTATAGCTTTTTAATGCTTTCTTGCATTAAAACATGAAATTATTTGGGAGAGGGGGGGGGGGGTGATTCATCTGTAGTCTCCTTTTAGGTCATAACCCTGCTGTGTCGTCTGCATGTACCATTTAATTCTCTTTAAAACAAATTGCAATGGAGTGGGAGTAAGCATGCATTCAATTTCGAGATGTCCTCATGCTTGGATCCTTCAGGTCTTTTACTGTGTTGATCTAGAGTCCACTTCTATAAAACTATCTGGTGGTTCAGCCACAAAATGACTCGTCCAGATAGTTTACGGTTGGGTGATAGCTTAAAAAACGGTACTAAGGGGTGGGTCGAAGCTTTTTTACATGACGAGGGGATAGGTGAACTTGAATGGTGATCAGACCCTTGGTCTGGTATTGGGCGTGAGATTGGGCCTTGCATTCCGAGGACCTTACATCCGCTTCTGTACACTTGAGTAGCAATATTCGCATAGTTCGCCCTGCTTGTTGATACAGCCGCTATTGATAAGTTTCATGTACAACTCGCCAAAGTCATTTTTATTTTCCACGAGCATCACTGTCTTATGAAGCTTACTGCGGTAGTCACTTTGGTATGGCTTGTTAACAAAGAATGTTGAAAGAGGACGCTCAGTTACGCAAGACCTGATGTAAGTTAGAGATAGCGCTCTCAGCAAGGGAGTTTTAAATGTTAGGGATACTCATTTAGCAGTCCAACCAAGCATTTTCTTCAATTCTCTAACATTCTAGCTGAAAGAGATCATTGGTGAAAAGTTATTTCACAAGTCCATCAGTCATCCCTCCAAATTGCCAATGTTTAAAATCTGAGTAAAACGTTACTACTGTACTACTTAAAAAAAATTGACAATATATATAAGAACTCTGTTTGGTGATCAACGTGTTTATTATCATGACCAGCACATGCTTAGTTTATAAACATTGAATGCATTGAATGCTGGTATAGGTAAGCTAACATCATTAGACTACAATAAAAAATTAAATAGAACCGTACAAAATACTTACAGCATTGCTGTTCATCGGAATTATCACCACAGTTATCGCCAGCCCAACAGCGCTTCCACCCCGCTATACACTTGCCATTTGCACATTTGTATTCATACCCTTCACACGTTCCTAGTAAAGTAGCGAGCAATCAGTAGTTTGGCAGATCTATATACTCATTATTTAATTATAAACAAATAAACGGCATTTAGTAGAATCGCATAGGATGCAGTCGTTTCTTATTGTCACGTTTAGCAAAAAAATAAATAAATAAATAAAAAAAATAAGAAAGACATATTGCCTTTTGTTCAATCAGCTTCTGATTTTATACATTGTTGTATCCAATAGTGTTGCCATCAACGTACTTAGGACTGGTATGAGTTTTTCTTGCCTTTCCCGCTCTACTCTGTGTAAAGCTTTATGTGCCAAACTTGTATTTCCAAATCCTTACATAATAAACATATAAATGCCACTTATTCTTAACGCACGAATTCTTAATCTAATAGTGCAGTATATTTCGCATTGAGCTGTCCTATGCAAAAAAGGGAAACACATGTATAACTTGATAGCTATAGAAAAGCTGTCGAATTAAATACACGCATGACAGAGCCTGTCTGACTGATTGTACAAACTAGTTACATCTTGTCTCTTCTACATTCCGCAAATGGAAATTCAGGATATAATTTTGCTGAACTGTTCTTTGATATGGGTTTTTTTTTTCGGGGAGGGCTCACGGCTTACATGTATATACGGGGTGGAGGGGTCATTTTCGGATGGAAATTGCTGATTCAAAGATCTTTATAAGTTTCTAGTTGGACAGGATACTGTGCCTGATATTTTTTTTTTTTTGCATTCTACGTGGCAGTAAAATTCTCTAAACACAACGAGCGGTAACTAAATATAAACCTTATATTCGAAGGGAGTATTTTTGGAAGGTTTTTTTCTTACATCTGGAATTCGGGAACTTATTAAGAGGAAGGGCGGGCGGAGGGTGTTCAGAATTTCTCGGTATGTACATAGATTCGAAACATACGTCGCAGTTTTGTAATTCCGGACAGATATTGGACTCCCAGAATGAAGTCAAATTAAACATAGTCTTACTATGCGAAACTCACCAAGGAGTGTTTGGGAACCATGGGAGGCCCATTTGAGTCCAAAATCTGGCTGAATTCGAAGCTGGGAAACTATACTCGCCAACAGCTCTAAACAGCGAAGCAAACCACAATCTCCTCTCCCCTACCCCAGGCCACAACCTCGCCGACACACCCTGTGCTGCAGCAGTAGGATGCCCTCCCTGCTGGCCAGCTCTGCTACGTAGCTTACTAAAATACAGCCAGCAAAGACAAAGTTTAACACCCAAAATTTAACTCTGACATGTCAAAGTACCAAAAGCACACCCTCTCCAGCACATTACTTTTGGCAGCTTAATTGCCGCAAACCAGCCAACTGCAGCTATCCCAGTCCCTGGTCCACGACTGTACATAAGCCGTGACATTAAGCCCTGTGACGTTTTTTTAAGCCCATGTGAAGTTAAGTGCAGGCGGCGCAGATATATTTATAACTGAAAGTGTACATTTGTTAAAATGATAGGAAATTCCTCTTCGGTAACTCGTTACCGGTATGCTTGACCTTGTATTGAGAGGATAAGAAAAGGAATATATTGTGACCAGTCTTGGGGCTTAAATACGAGTGATGCTATTTGGAAAATGTGTTGTTTTTAGAAGGTGGGGGTTGTCTAAGCTCAGAAGAACCTTAAGTCACTCAGGTTCAATGCCTCAAGACACCACTTCTAGCGGTGAGTAGAGAGTAGGTCAGCTGTATACCTTATTACAAAACTTGCAAAGAAAACAAATGAAACACTTACGGCCCGCTGATTTGTCCAATTGCACACATAAAAAAAGACAAGGAGAGAGAGGAGAAACAGTTATTAATTAGGACATTTTAAAATGGTAACAACAATTACCCATAACAATAGAAAGAAAGGCAACTAAAATGTCTCTATGAAGAGACATTAACCTTGCATGAATTAGAGCTAGACCCCAGGTTAAATTTGTTAACTATGGGTTTGTTGTTAATCCGAGGGTAATATTGCGTTTCTCTCAGCAGGATAAGTTTGCGGGTTAGTTAATCTCGGGTTTAGGCACTTTAACCTCCAATAAGCATTCCATAATACTCTTTGCTTGATTTGATCACCGAAATGGCTTTCCTTAGAAGTAAAAATGCTACGCAAACGGCGAGAAAACACAATGCTATATTGACCAATAAATTGACGCGAAATTTGATATTCTTTTTTCTACCTTGATTGTGATGTAAGTAGTCCGTAAAAGATGTCATCCGTCCTCTCTTCCTTACCCCCCAGAGGAGGGGCGAGCGCGAGAAGGACGTCTGAATTCCCAGCGTTATAATGCCGTCCCGTGACGTCACTGAGTAATTTATGCAATTTTGCATAATTTGCCGGTTGTGAAAATATCCAGGAGTCACGGAGGAAGCGTGCTAGTTACTCAAGCGGTTTGTATTTGTTTTACTTGTGTGCGTGCCGTCAAGTTCGATCAACCAACTTCTAGAATCGACTTCTGTGGGAGTCCATCGTTTCCTGTGGAAATGGAGATGAGAAAGCTGCCGATCGCTGAGAAAACTCGTATTTGTCTAGATTTGCCGTATTATATTAAATTCGGTCTTTCAACCTTTTTGCTTCTCACTTTTTTCTGGAGGACAATATATGTAGTAATATCTGGGGGCAGTAAGTTGAATAGCTCCAGCCATAAGAAATGCCTTGAAAGTGTAAAGTGTCTAGACTCTAGATGTCATAGGTCTCGGGAGGTCTGAACGGTTTCCTGTTTGTAGAGTTTGACACCTCTTGCTCTGCAATTTGCCACATGTTTCGCTGTTCCAGTTTCTTTTGGCTCGTTTCTATATGCAAGATATGCTTTAAGCTCTCGAAGTGCTCGCTCTGGAAGGACAAGGTCTGAAATATTCCGTGAAAATATTGATTACTTGCATTAAATAATGTTTGTACGTGATGCCGCGCAAGATGTATTGATCTTATCACGCGTGACTTATTTATCTTTGTCTGGCTTCGCCAGAGACTGTTAAATGTAGCTTTACTTCGAGAAAGCTAAAAGTTGGTTTTAGAGAGATATTCTGTGTTGAAGGTGTTATGCATCTTGCATTAATTTGATCGAGCGTCTCCTGAGCTCGATGGCTAGGTTTTGCCTCCCTTGTTCGTAATTTCACGTTCTGGTAACACATGTTTAAATTTAGATTTGAAATCTCACGCGCAAATCTGTTGACTGTTTTGCGTCTGAATTGAAGTCAACGCGAAGGCCGCTTAGCCAATCAGAAACAGTAATCTATTTCACCAACAGCATATAACAATGCCTTTTTAATCTGCACCAATCAAAAGATACTTAACATTTTCGCAAAAGTCCGTGACGTCACGGGACGGCATTATAACGCTGGGAATTCAGACGTCCTTCTCGCCCGCGCCCCTCCTCTGGGGGGTAAGGAAGAAAGGACGGATGACATTTCAGACTATGATGTAAGATACTTTTAAAGTACTTCCCTGTAATATTTAGCTTACAAAGAGGGAATATTATGCACAAATGCGATTGAAGTAGAAAACTGTGAAGGAATTATTTTGGTGGTGTTGGTTATCTTTTTTGAAGCAAGCGGGTTGCTATTATTCTCGAAATCTCATACAGGTCTTGTATCGAACACCTGTGTCTTGGTCGAAGTGGACATCCGTTAAAGCATACTTTCGAACCAGGAGAATATTTTGTAACTTAAGGAGGCTCACAACGGTTTCCAGCAATTTCAAGCTCTTAAACTTTGATGGGCCAGTACTACAAATCTTTATCAGTTGCTGCTACAATAATGATATCAAACAAATGTCCAATCATTGCTGAATAAGTTGTGGTCCTTTTCATGAGGTCACTGGTTACTATAGCAACAGTTTTACCTGTTTAAAACACCCTTAATTTTCCCTTTTAGTGCTTATAACTCGAAAACGAGTCCGGTGACCCCCATTTTTTATTATTGAATAATGATTGGCATGTTAAGATGCAACTTTTTGTAAAGTTAAAAAAAATTCTCCGGAGCAGTTTCAGAGCCACCTTAAATTTTCGGGCTCTGAAACTGAAAAAAAAAATCACGATATCTTGTTCAACCTCGTCCAGTAATTGTTAATTGTTGATTCTCCTATCTATCTCATTAATAATTCATCAAATTAAAACAACAGAGAGTTGGTTTGAATATGTGATGTTCATTAGCATTGATTCTTACGATTAAATTTCTCCAATTTCTCCGCGGTTTAAGTCCCTGGCAAAGATTTATCCAGTACAGATTTCCGGAATAAAATAATTTATATTTATATATGTCACGAAATTAAGCAGAGCGATCAGCGTGAGAAAAAAAACACAATATTAGTTTATTAGAAGCAGAAGTAAGCTTCAGATGTAGTTCCACTAAAGAAACCTGATCTACTACCTGTAACTGCTAGTGATTATGATTTATTTCAGTTCGAGTCATGAAATTTATTGCCATGAAATACATTGCCATGAAATACATTAGTGACTCTGTAGTCTAAAAGATCATTTTTCCGAGCCTTGTGCGTCGACTGAGTTCGCTTGCGAAGTTTATTTATGCGTTCTATAAGTTGCAATTTTAGTGTGTTGAATACGTTGCGATTTCTGCTATCCCAGGCAATTGGTAAGTCTGTTTTTTTTTTTTCTTTCTTTTTAGTTTAGTTTCATTTCCAGTTCGATTGCTGTTAGTTTCTATCGTTAAAGGATTTAAGCACCGTATGATGCAACCATCCTTCGACCTTGTTCATTTCACGTCGCTTAGGTATATTTGTATTTTACTTTGGCGAGTATTTCGATCACTGGGACCAAATAAGGACAAAATAAATTATCTTGGGATCAAAATATACGAAGTCCTGCGTTCGATGCCAGCATGGCGAAATCCTCAACACGTGAGCTTGCGACACCTGAGTTAATCACACTACCACTACTTCCCCAACCCTACACCCATCTACACACACTACCACCTGTCCAGGGGGAGGGGGGTCTGGCAGCGGGACCTGGGACCGACTTTAGATGATCGCCCCAGTAAAGAAATTTTGCCGAGTGAAACTAAGTACTAGTTTAGTTGGAAACAAAGATGGCGAACCTTTTCAATGGACGGGCGTTTGCGTGGGTTCATAAATGTTTTGAGTATTCCACGTTCGAAAATCCAAGGAAAGGTTTCAGACGCTTTGTATCTAATTTTCGGTCACTACGAAGCATCGTGGATGAAAATTCCGCTGCAAATCCCTGCTTTTGGGAACTCCACTGTGATGTAGAATGTCAATTATTTTTTATCCCAGTATGCCTAGGGTAGTCAATCAATAATATCGATAATCGATAACATTCGATAACAATCAATAACAGTCGATTAATTTTTTTTCAAAATTCGATAAAAAATCAATAAAAGATTTTGTTGTGAGTAATAAATACTTCGGTATCGATTTTAATAATAATAATAATAATTATTATAATTATTATTATTATTATTATTATTATTATTATTATTATTATTATTATTATTTTTATTATAAAAACAATATATAATTATAATTAGAACCTTCCCAGAAACCTTTGCAACTGAAAAATCGTAAATAGGACAAGAAAATGACTTTTTGAGGGAATATTGTTTATTTGCGCCCGTGTAGTAACATTTACGGCCCGAGCGCGAAGCGCAAGGGCCGCAAATGACACTACAAGGGAGCAAATAAACAATATTCCCGAAAAAAGTCATTTAATTATCATTATTATCAATATACAAGGCCAAATAACATCCAGATATAAACTAACACATTTAATGAGCTTTACATGTTCAATAATACAAGTACTTCGCGTTGAAAATTTTGTGCTATGCTACACTGAGGCCCATGTATTGTAGAAGTGTAGTTAAAAAGAGCTGCTGTGTCTCTGAAAATAAGTAGATAATAATAATTTACAACTTACATTTTCCAGTTGGGCCTCGGCGTAAAATCCCCGCGATGCTTCAGTTAATTTAGCTCGACCCGAGAAACACAAAATGAAGTGAACCGTTGTTTTGTGTGTTTCGTTTCTCGTAAGACAACAAGAAGTTACTCTCTTTATATCTTTTTCTTGTGCTTTTGCTTCTACATCCGAATTTTTTAGCTGCGTTTTGTCCCATTCATAACAAATAGGCTTTGACTTTTCTTTTCGAACACTATTCGCTCAGCGAGAAACTGTTCGAAACTTTTTTTACTTAAAACTTGCTTCACGCAAGCTGTTCGCACCTAAATGGTTTTCCCGCGCCATTAAACGTGACCTGACTGGTTAATATTCATCGGATCATGAACCGAGAACCAATCAGCTGCAGGGCCGTTAATGCATTAACGGCCCGCTAGGAGTCATTTGCGGTCCGCAAAGCGCGTGTTTTAAAGAGGGCGGTTTTCAATTTGGCCGCGTATAATTATTGATAATAATGCCAAATAACTTGGTCAGTTTGAAGCCTGCAGGAGTACTATGTCGTAAGGGAAATAACTCTTACCATAAACGAATAAACCTCTTTCAGCTTCGTTTGTTTGTTGTCCCATTTCAGACCACGTGATGTTACCCTTGAGAATTATCTCTTTCAAATTCAAGCAAATTCACGTGGAAATGAATGAATAATTTCCAGAGAGACAAAGGAACAATTCCCCGGAGAACATCACATGATCTGAAATGGGCAATTTACATACGTAGCTAAAGAGGTCTATTCTTATGTGAGACATGGGTTAATGACGTCATTAGTCACGTGACTTTGCTCAGAAGTTCGTTTTTGCTAACTGTGACGAAAATAGTTTGCTACTGAAAAAGCAGTCATTGCAGCTTGAAGCACATTAGCGTGAAGCATTTCGGACTGCCCAGGAACCGAACAAAATATAAATATTAAGGGATCTATGTACAATTTTCAAAAAGTGGTAGTCTGGATACAAGTGCGTATCTGGCGTTGCATTAAATGTGAAGAAACAAAAAAGTACATGTTGGTAGATACTGCCATGCTAAATACATTTTTATCGCTTTCATTGCTATGACGACATCGGTCACGTGACCAGAAAGGACCACAATTTTAAATTCGCTTGAAAACTTTACTAGAATCTTTCTCTCAGGATCTTTTTAAGCGAAGTTGTAGTTTTTTAAATAGTGTTTTTAAAAATGGCCATGATTACTTTTTCCTAAAAATGTAGGGCAGTGAAAAATACAATTGAAAAGTTTGTTGGCTTGCTACTCAGCGACCACTTGCGGTAGAAATAAAATAAAATTTTGCCAAAGGCGTGAGTGTGTACTCTTTATGATGGCGTTGTCAGTTTCTTCTCATTTTAATTGCTTTTGGCGAGGATGGATTTTATTTCTTTCAGACGAAAGGAGTGGAGCCTGGGGAGAAGTTTAGCAGCAGCCCCTCCACCTCCCCGTTGCTAGGGGATTCCCGGTGGTCCCTATTGCGGGCTCACGACAAGAACATGTTCAAAATGGCGACAGCGACGAGTTATATAGTTCGAGTTATATAGGAAAGCTTTGCCGATGTTCTTCCTTCTTGACGCGATCACAACGAATTTCCAAACACAGGGTATTCTTCTTCTATTCGTATAATTCCCGATAAGAAGAATATGTAGTGAGGAGAAACGGCGAGGGAAACGTTTCGCAAACATGTCTAACAGAAACTTAGAGGGACCTGAGGTAAGCGTTTTTCATTGTACAAAGATTTTATTTTGAACACTGGTTTAAGCTTATGTTTTCGACGTTTATCATGTGTGAAGATTTATAAAAGTGCTAACGATAGAATCGTGCTAACTGGAATGAATCGGAGGAAAAAAAATATTTTGAGTGTCAGTCAGTTCGTCGAGGCATGTAATTGTATTCATGTTTGTCATCTGATACGAGCCTAGGGGCTCATCAGGCTGGAGCTTATCCTGGATTCCGTAGCATGAAGCGACTAGGAGTATTGCTACTCCCCCCCTGGATGGGATGCTAGTCCATCGCAGGGTTACCCCCAGTAGTAAATTCGCCGGTACCCATTTATACACCTGGGTGAAGAGAGGCACTATGAGAGTAAAGTATCTTGCCCAACAACGCAATGCAGTGCCCCGGCCAGGGCTCGAACCAGGACCGTTCGATCCGGAGTCCAGCGCACTAACCATTAGGCCACCGCGCCTCCCATCTGAATTTTAAGCTACTTCAAATTAATAAGAATCGCATCCTTTCATTATTTAGACGCGAAGAAATGCTTGTCAGAATATTAACCGTTATAATGTACTATTTGGCAGGCAAAGTGCTTTTAAGGCTCACTGGGCTGCTATTTAGGATAACTGGAATCTTATGTAGGTTAACTGGAATGGCTCGCATGGCTCGCATAAGTGCCATACAAGCTTGTTTTACTTTTGAGAATTTAAGCCATGTAGTAGCTGTAAATTTGATTTAAATAAACTCCATATTAGTTTTTATTGACAACTTGCTCTAGAAGAAAACCAAACAAAGATTTCTGTAACATAATATTTTGAGATGAACAGATTACAAAAATTCAGCTTTAGGGTCCAAAACATTTAATAATCTGACATTTTTCTGCAATGATTATTGAAAGGAAGGGTGCAAAGAAAACTGATTTCTTCCTTGCCTGACTCAGGTAGACTGGGCAAGGTGAAATCAATATATGCTTATCCAAAGACTGGTGTTTCCCTGGAAGCAACAAGAAAGTAAAAATCCATAAATGTCATTTGGCTATCTAGCAAGTGTAAAAAATTATTGGATCCACTAGTCCAACATAAAAGCAGTCAGTTTTTTTTTTCACACACTGAAAAAGGCCATTTAATTTTAATATACAGTCTGCATGTTGGAAAGATTGCAATTTCACCAAAATAAATAGTTTTTGTTTGTTTTGTTTCTATTTAGAGGTGACTTGAAGACTTTGCAATGACATTCCTCTTAGTCAACTTGAAATTGAACTCAAAAATACACATTCTGTTAATGTAATAAAATTGTCACATGATTGATTCCAACATGCTACTTTAGTGACGTTTATAGCTGTTTATGTAATATGAACCTGGCCTCAAGGGTTCTCATGGGCCTGATGAGGATAAATTAGTGGTTATGTAATTTGGGCATCCCAGAACCCAATTAGGCTACATGTGAATACTGGCACTTTATTAGACATAAGTTTAAAAACCATTCATAGGCTCGTGACAAAAATGTTTTGTTCCAATAAAAATAATGAAATTGCAGATAATTTACAAAATTATTATCCCAGACCATAAAGTTTACTACGACTTTTTTTGCAGCAGAGGCTTAACTGTCTTCAATAGTTTAATGGCAGTCTAATTATAATGTGTGGTTCCAAAAAATATCCATACCTCTTCCAAGGATGATTCTTTGGTTTGGACCTACCTACCCCCTGGAATTTCCAGTTTAGCTTCATATTTTCCTTTAAAAACTTGGGCTATTGAGATCACTTCCCCCCCCCCCCCCCCCCCCCCCTCTCCCGTTTCGGAACTTCCAGTGACCATCATTGGTGTGGGTATCGGTATTTTCTGGAATCGCACAATGTACGCATTTGCTTATAAAAGTAAGCTGCAGATTGGTTCACACTAATCTATTTTGTTAACCTTTTTACATTCACCTGTTTTCTATGAGATATATAATTATATATTGTTTTTACAGGTTTCACTTGTAATACTACTACTACTACTAATAATAATAATAATTATTATTATTATTATTGTTATTATTATTATAATGTCATTTATCCAGGGAGCTCACATAACCAAAGGTGTTATGCAGTGAGGCCCTCCAAAATAGTAGTTCAAATTTAAAATTAAGAAATTAAAAATAGTTTAAGAATTTAAAAAGTTACAAGACAAAAATGTATAGTATTAAAGTTCACAATAAAAGGCACAGGATAAAAAATTTAGCTTAAAACTACATTCTTCAGGGTTTGCTTAAAAAGTAAAATTGCCTTAATGTCTCGTATCGATTTGTCAAGCTCATTCCAATCTGGAAGTCCCTGGTATCAAAGGCGTTGCTTTGATCTTCTCAACGAAGGAGAACACTCAGTGTGTGGACGTTGTTCGAATCTGTGTTGTTACTGATCAAGTAGTAAAACTATCAGCTTTTGTTCTTCCCATCATTTGCGATCCTCTATAGAGCCAATCTATTGCAGAAGCTGCCAACTCATATACTCATTTAAGGGGACGTAAACTTGCTGATTATGGTACTGGTGAAGCCAATGTTGAGGTTGATATTCTGATTGGGTCCGATCAGTATTGGAGTCTAGTGTCTGGCAGAGTGGTACGGGGGGGGAGCATGATCCCACTCCTATTGAAACCAAACTTGGATGGGTTTTGTCAGGTCCAACCCCAGAGGGAATGCAAGTTGACAAGCAACAAAGTAATCTTGTCACCACACATGTTCTAAAGAGTGCAGTAAGCCCTGTTGATGTTACAAGCAAAACCCTTGATTGAAATTTAAAGACATTCCAGGCACTAGAATTACTTGGCATTAAACCAAGGACATTGTATGAAGAATTCCAAGAGCAGATATCCTTTAAGAACAACAGATATGAAGTGCATCTGCCTTAGAAAATACCGCATCCACATCTTCCAGACAACTATGAGCTAAGTAGGAAACGCCTAGAGAACCTCCTTAAACGTCTTCGCCAAGAACCTGAAGTCCTAAAGGAATATGACTCTGTAATAAAGGAAAGGAACAGCCACCAAGAGGCATACTTGAAGTTGTAGAGAAGCCTAGCGAAGGAGAAGTTGGTAGGGTCCATTACATACCGCATCATGCAGTCATAAGGACGGACAAGCCAACAACCAAGCTTAGAGTTGTGTACGATGCCTCCGCAAAATCTGATGGTGTAGCCTTGAATCATTGCGTGTACACAGGTCCACCCCTTGCAGAGAACATATTTGATGTACTTTTGAGATTTCGCGTTTATCAAGTTGCCTTGACCTGTGATGTGGAAAAAGCGTTTCTGATGGTGGGAATGACGGAGGAAGATGTGTTAAGATTCCCATGGGTGGATGACATAGACAAGGTCTCTCCAGAAATTGTGGTTCCGAGGTTTACTCGTGTTATATTTGGAGTCTCATCCAGTCCTTTTCTGTTAAATGCCACAATCAAGCATCACATTGAGCAGTACAAGGAAGCAGATCCTGAATTTGTGGAGAAATTTCTTCGCTCGATTTATGTCGATGACCTAAGTTCTGGAGCCCCTGAGATCGACGCAGCTTATGAGCTGTATCTGAAGTCCAAGCTCAGGCCTGCTGAGGGAGGATTTAACCTAAGGAAGCTTGTGTCTAGTTGCCCTAAACTAACAAACAGAATCCAATGTAATGAAACCAGAAAGTCTAACAGTGGTAGATCTAGCACAGTTGCTAAACCTGGGCATGCACAGTCACCCCAAGCTCTTCTGGAAAGGAATGTTGTGTCAGAAGAAGATGAGACTTACTTATGCTAAGAGCATGCTTGGTGGAGTAGAAGATACCAGCAGCTGGGAACAAAAGGTGCTTGGAGTATGCTGGAACCCCTTGAAGGATTTATTCATCTTTGATTTGACCGAAATGGCGAACTTTGGAAGAGACTTGGAACCCACTAAATGAAATGTTTTTAGTGCTGGGGCCAAGTTCTACGATCCCTTTGGATTGCTTTCACCAATCATCATGGAGTTTACGTTGTTCTTCCAGGAACATTGCAAAACGAAAATTGGTTGGGATGACCCTCTAAATGGCAAATTGTTGAAGATGTGGCGAAAGCTGTTGAATGGGTTAGAAGGTGTAACAGCACTATCGCTACCACGATGCTATTTCCAAGGAATTCAAGACAAGGTTATCAGTTGTAGTCTTCATGGGTTTGGCGATGCATCCAGTAAAGCCTATCCAGCAGTTATCTACCTACACGTGACAACAACCGTAGGAAGCTGTCAAGTTTGTTACCTCCAAGTCCAGAGTTGCCCCTGTGAAGGAATTAACCATTCCAAGACTAGAGCTTCTTGCCGCCTTGGTACTAGCTAGACTTATCACAGATGTTAAGGAGGCTTTAGATCTGGATGTAGCAATTACAAACATGAACTGTTGGACTCACTCGAGAGTAACACTATTTTGGATCAAGGGGGGGAAGAGTGAAAGCAGTTCGTACAAAACCGAGTAAATGAGATCAGGAACATTGTTCCAGGAAGTAGGTGGCAGCATTGTAACGGAAAGGATAACCCAGCCGATATACCCTCGAGAGGATTAAGTCCCGTGGAGCTCTCAAAGTGTCCTCTTTGGATGAATGGACCCAAATGGTTAACAAGCTTTACGGAATACACCAAGAGTGTGTTCAACAGTACACACATTCCTGAAGAATGTTTCGCAGAAGTGAGAGCTGAGGAGAAAGTGAAGTGCCAAACCTCATCCTTATTTCTTGCAGCAACTGAACCTTGTGGTATAGAGCAGATCATGAGAGCGGAAGACTTAAGTGATCTGCAGAGACTGCTAAGAGTTACCGCCCTCGTCCTCAGGTTTGCAAGGACCATGAAGTCATTGCTGAAGACGGACGTCTCTCAATGAGTTTGCTGATCAAGACATCAGACGCAGAAACTTTCTGGATCAAGGAAACACAGAAGTCCTTAAGCAAGAATCCTAAGTTAGAAATTTGGAGAAAGCAGTTTGGCATCGTTACTGATAGCCAAGGGATCATGAGATGCAACGGCCCAAGGCAGCGTTACCATCTTCAACCAAACACCCTATTTTGTTGGATAAAGGCCATCCTATCATATCCCTAATGGTCCAGGACAGCCATAAACGAGTCATGCATGGTGGTGTGAAGTCAACCCTTACAGAACTAAGAGGAAGATTTTGGATTGTATAGGGCAGGCAGTTTGTAAGAAAGCTACTATACAAGTGTGTAATTTGCCGGAAACTCGAAGGAAAACCATATCAAGCTCCACCGTCCCCGCCCCTCCCTGAGTTCAGAGTAAAACGGTGTTCACCATTTGCCTACACTAATGTTGATTTTGCGGGCCCCCTCTATGTAAAAAATCACTCTAGTTCCCAGCAGAAAGTATGGATCTGTCTTTATACTTGCTGCGTCGCAAGGGCTATTCATTTGGATCTTGTACCAAGCCTCACCACCTCTACATTCTTGAGAAGCCTCAGACGATTCTCCGCCCGGCGTGGCACTCCACTAGTAATGGTGTCTGACAATGGGAAAACCTTCAAGTCAGCAGCGCGAGAAATCACACGACTGATGAACGACCCAGAAGTGAAACGGTACTTTGCCAAGGCACGGATAAAGTGGTGTTTCAACCTCAAAAAGGCTCCTTTTTGGGGCGGCATTTTTGAAAGGCTTGTAAGATCTGTTAAGAGATGCCTTAAGAAGACAATTGGTGGTGCAATCCTCACCTACGAAGAATTGATGACGGTAGCTGTTGAAGTGGAAACGATTCTGAACTGCCGACCTCTCTCTTATGTGTCAAGCGAGGATCCCAAGGAACCCCTCACCCCGTCACACCTCTTATGTGGCTGACGCCTAATGAGCCTTCCAGACAGCAACACAAGTGACACTCCAGATTATGACGTTGATGTCCAGCCACAGGATTTAAGCAGAGGAATGCAGCACCTGAGTAATGTCCTGAACCATTTTTGGAAAAGATGGAGAAATGAGTACTTGATCGAGCTGCGAAATGCCCATCGTCACAATAGTCAAAAGGACGCCAGCACAGCCATATCTATTGGAGATGTAGTAGTTGTGCACGAAGAAACTTAGCCCAGGGGAAAGTCGCGTGTTAGAAAGATTTTAGATCTCATCGCTGGAGCTGATAGTTGTATTAGAGGAGCTGTTGTCGAAGTCCGAACCAAGGGAGGGAAATCTACGAAACTCAAGCGTCCAGTTCAGCGACTTTACCCAATTGAGATAAAGTGTGAAGTTCCTTTGCAACAAGCGTCCGATGATTGCTCAAGCTAGAATTCTGATCCAATTACTACTGAAGTTGAGCGACCAGTAGCTAGACAGAAGTTGAAGCCGACCGACGAAGGAAGACCTGGTTGAAGGATCTAAGTTATGTGGACTTTCTCTAGCAATAATTTTTGTGTTCAGTTTTCTCGATGATTATTATGTAATGGTTGCGTTGACCAGATTGAATTATGTAGCTAAGTAATAATCTGGTCAACAGGGGGGATTGTTACGTATGTGTATGGCGTTACAGCGTCACATCGGGTCACGTGAATCTGACGTACACGCCTCGCTAATCATGTGATTTTGCGTTCGCTCTCGTTGTCGAGTAGTTTTTGTACAGTGTTTGTGCGTAGATTGATATTAAATCGATGTGGAACCTAAAGAGCCTCTGAATCCTTCGACGAAACCAGCAAAAACGTACTGCAGCGTTACCTTCTCTCACACGTCGTGTTACTCCTGATAATGAAGTTTATTGGAGAAGGAGGTGGAGTAACCTTTCATTTAGATTGTGTCTATCACACCTCTGGGGTGAGAACTGAAACTTGCAAGAGCTTAACACTCCAGTCATCCACCTTACATAAAAACTTGGTGACCACTCGTTTGATATATTTCCTTCATTAAAGGATTTGTGAAAAACTGACACTTGAATTCTTAAGGGAATTAAATGTTATCCCAGTGCAAAATCTTGAAATGCTTTTGCAGATAAAGCAATCATACAGCAGTGGGATTTGCAAAGGACCTGCTTGTCAAATTTAGGTACTCTGGTAGATATATATATATATATATATATACATTGACAGTGTAAAGACTCTGATAGCTTTTAACAATGTCTCTATAACTATTTCACCAAATGATTACTGCAACTTGGTCCACTGAGTTATATGAACTTCAGCACAGGAAGAATGATAATTTTGACAGCTGAAAACCAGCACCATAGAGCTACAATGGTTTATTTTCTCTCCCAGGGTCTATTTCAAATTTTACATTAAGGTGGCTGGCTACCGTTTCCAACACTTTCCAAGACTTAGATTTCGATCTGTCATTATAACCAATCTTTATCAGTTGATGCTACAATCATGGTGTCAAACAAATGCCCAATGATTGGTGAACACGTTGTGGTCTTTTTCATTACACAATATGTTACCATAGCAACACTACAACCTGTTAAAAACACCCTTAATTTCAGCTTTAAGTGCTTCTAACTCAAAAACGAGACCGGTGACCCCAATTTTTTATTATGAAATTTTGATCAGCAAGACAAGATGCAACTTTTGGCAAAGTTTTAAAAAAATCTGCACATGGGGTTTAGAGCTATCTTAAATTTTCGTAAATTTAAGGTGGCTCTGAACGCCATGTGCAGATTTTTTTAAAACTTTGCAGAAAGTTGCATCTTATACTGTTGATTACATTTCGATAATAAAAAATGGGGGTCACCGGACTTGTTTTCGAGTTATAAGCACTTAAAGCTAAAATAAAGGGTGTTTTTAACAGGTTATACTGTTGCTATGGTAACTTGCAATGTCCAAAAAATAACCATAACTTGTTTACCGGCCATTGGGCATCTGTTTGATACCATAATTGTTGGGTCAACTGAAACAGACTTTTGGCATTGATCCGTCAAAATTGAGATGTTGAAAAATGCAGGAAACTGTTCTGAGCCACCTTAAATGAGCTACTGGATGCACCTCTGGCCAGCAAATACAATATTGCAAAACTCTTTTCCCTCACCCAACAATGCATACTATCATGTCCAACTTTTTCCTTGTCAGCAGTACAATTTATTCCAAAGGGAGTCAGTAGAAGTTGAATTTCCTTTGAACAGGTAGGACAGTTTAGAATTAAAGGTTTGTGTGTGTGTAAGCAAGACATAGATTGCACAGTTTACATACCTTATGTTTTTGACAGCAACCTCTGGATTTTTTTTTTCACTTTTAGGATAAACAGCCGAGTTTCATTCTTAAAAGAATAAAGGGCCATTTTTTTTTTTGTCACGACTTAAACTTGACCTTGCACAGGCAAGGGCCAGAAAAAAGAGCAAAAAAAATTGAATACCTCAGTCTCTGAAAATTGCACTGGCAAACGTTTATACGCTCAGCAATTAGATTTCACATGCACATGCTGGAGAATACTTTAAATTTGATTTTCAGCTGTAAAGTAACTTGGTACTGTATATAGTGTTAGGTTCTAGGAATAAACCTCAAAATGTAGTCATGAAACATTCAATAAGTAGAAGAATTCCTTAAATAAACTTGGCGTTTCATGCGCAAGTTTTCTATAACAGACAGAAAATCTTATATAAAAGGCAGAAATTCATGAGACAGCCAGATATTCAGAGATATTTTAATGCAAACTTTTATCAAGCTTACAAAGCCTATCTTGAGAAATACAGTAATTTCGGGGCTTAGCGGTTACAATCGCAAAATATTAGGTCGATTCTATTTTCTATAGAACTGAAGGAGAATCGCGATTGAAATAGTTTCTTTTGCTGGCGTGAAGACAACATGCAACTGGGAAAAGTTCTTCCAGAAACTTGACATTCACTCCTTCCTCTTCTTCAAAACATTGACTACTCTACTAGCCTAAAACAAAGCTGATATTCATATCGTTGGTCGTAGCTGCCTCAGAACTGCCACAAAAAACCGGTGCAGCAAAGAAACGGCAATAAGCAACAGCGACTAGATGCAAACAAAACCGCCATCGCCGCCATGTTGGTTCATGTTAGCCAAAACATTTTGCGCATGCTCCATAAGGTTCTCGAATGATTGACAGATTTCTTTTCTGGGGCAATCTTTTGCCAGCCCCCACCCCCCTCCACCTGCACCTGTCTTGAAAAAGCCGATATTTGATATCTAAAAGAGCTTAATGTTAAGTCCCTAATGCAATCATCATCATCAAAATTTTATTTCTGTCTTTGAAATGCCTTCCTTAAGCAAAACCCGATCTTCGTTATGAAACATTTAATTGACGATCCTTATTTTAGACCCTGGTGTGATCGTACAAGCTAAGACATTTTGATAACACATAGTTTAGACAATTTCGGTGATTAGTTCCTGTATTCTCACGACCTCCATGATCTGAGTTTATGGGTAACTGAGGGAGACATTTTAATTTGATCACTGACGGGGAGAAAATGATACACTAGAATAAACTTATAAAAAGTAAACAGAACTACTTACTGCACTGCTCGTCTGTATTATCACCACAGTTATCGGTACCATCACAGCGCCAATCCACAGAGATACAATTGCCATTTCCACAGCGAAACTGATTGGCTTGACAGGTTTCTAGATGTTGGATTTAAATGAGAACATTTCATGAAAATGAATAAACGTAATAATCCAGCCTGCGCATTGCCGCTAAAAGTTCGCCATTGTGCGATAAAGCTATAGCTACGAGGTACGCGGACTAAAATGAACATAAACGTCACTATGTTTGATGTAAAGAATTAAAAAAATAAACATTTTAACATTAAACTATTACATTTAAATTGTTACACATTACCCCTAAGAGATTTTCTTTATTCATCAGTCTGAAGCATAACAGGATCAATTTTCACAATATGGTACCGAACCGTTAGTATAATTATTGTCAATATAATTAGATTGGCTTATTGGCTTATCAGTTTACAGGCAAAATTAATTCTAATTAATTATAATTAGATTGTCTTGTATCTCTTGAGTGGCGAAAACGTCACTCGCCTTTACGCTAAGATAAATTGCTAGACATACCTACACATGGAATGGCGAACAGTACAACCATCAGGACAGAAACCAGCGAATACATCTCGGTCTTTGTTTATAACAGACAGAAAAGCAAATTAACCAAATCTGAATGACATAATTCTGATAAGAGCTTTTTGCTATATTTTGCAAAGTGCGTGATAAGGAGGATGCTAGTGAAAACCCTACAAACGAGAAATTGTGCCTTGCACATAAATATTCTTATCTTTAGTTGTTTCAACTACCACACATCAGAAAGAAGAGTAAGATTAACTCTGATAAAATTGTAATAATTTAGCCATTTAATGATTACCTCGTTGCCCTAGTGATTTTCACGAATTCACCGCCTGGTTGTATCGCGGGCGCAGTTTTTTGACTCGTGTAACACGTTCTTTGTGAGACCTCGTGGTTCGTTCTGTGGAGAAATTAAAAGGAAAAATCTACTGCTCTGTGTGACGACCCTTTTCAACTTCGACCGTTCCACCGTTTGGGAACATGTTATGAGGCTGATCGCACTGAGTCAGACAGTAAAGTACAAGCTTTCGACTGTTCGATCTACAGTCTTCGACGGGTAAAAATGAAGACTGTAGATCGAACAGTCGAAAGCTTGTACAGTTTAAATATTTTTAGCCAGAGATCGTTTTTTAAATTTTTATTAAATACTTTTTTTTATTATGGTTTATTATACCGGCAAGGTCGAAACATGTTTGCTAGAAATCCTTTCTTGAAGTTCGTTTTGCATGAGTTGGTTTAGACTGGTTACAGTTACATTTATATATGCGCTGCATTTTCTAACAACAACAACAACAAAAAACACTCCTATCGCCCAGCACTCTACTGAATTCCAAGTTAAATAATGCAATTTGAAATCCACAAAAAGCAATCTAAATAAGAAAGGCAATCTAAAAAACACGGGAGTGAGAAACATCAAATTCGACAGTTTTGACAGCTGCCCTAATTTACATAAAGTTTACCTTAAAAAGAACAAAATGTAAATATTTAATGAATATAGTTTAAGAGCTAACAGCCAAACTAAACGGCTCACACAAACAGAGAGTTTGCACAACATTTACCCAAGTCGAGAAAAAAAAAATGTAAATAGTTGTTGAGTATAATAATTATTACATGAGCAATGCCTAATTTGAATTCTATTAAAAAGAGAATTGATTGGGTTAAAATCATCTAGGTTCAAATAATCTGTCAGCTCTCATGTTATTATCATCAATTCTCGTCACGCCAGTAGGCGCATCAAGAGAAAATTTGGCGCCTAAGGCAGCAGTCACGTTATGGCTTGTTCTTACTGTTAATCATTACTTAAAATAACAGTAAAAATGCTTTTTGCGTTTTTATAATGGCAACAATTTTTGTTAATGACAGTAGGTAGCCATTACATGTCTTCTAAATTCACCATTATTTTACGTCAATTTAGATACTAGATCGGTTTGCGTCAATCCCCTTGCCAAACTTAACGGTAAAATTAGCACATACGCGAGAAATAAATGCGGTTACATATTAGCGGAGTCATAATTATATAAGTTGGCGCCCTTTTTAACCGTCGATGTTGTAAAGTGAAAATATGAATGAGCTTGCTGCAGTAATACGCGCGCTCGCCCATAAGCGAGTGTGGTCATAAGCGGCAGTGTTGCGAATAATTTAAGGCCCGCACTGATTAGACGAATACCGAGCGCGCATAGTGTGCGCTTTGCACACGGATAAGTGAAGTTATTTTCAATCGATATATGAACATAACTGGAAATTTTAATCTATTTTAAAAACATCCTGTAAGATTTAACAAATCTTCTGAAATACGTACGTTAAACAAACCTTAAGAATTTGGAAACATTTTTAAGATATCAACTTACCCGTTTAATGTGGCCCTCAGAATTTCTTTCAAATATTCCAATGTCTATGGACGCTATGAGAATATCAGGTTCCGCAAAGAACCTATATTCTATATTCTTGTCAAAGGAAATACGGCCGGCAAATACTTGGTACTATCTGGAAAAATATAACATTTATTTCAACGGTAAATCGGTAAAGATCTCGAACTATAGCTGAACTGGTAAAAGGCTAATATTAATTTCAACTATAAGCGTTTGTGAATATCAATTGATTTTAAACGCTTTTGAAGACGCCTGTTGAAGCCATTATGTTTAACTATAAAGAATTGAACTGAAACGAAACTGTGAAGAAATAGGATCATGACAGCGGTAAACGTTAGTTCTGAAATCGAAAATTACTAAAATTACATTTTGAAATAAAGAAAAAACCAGAAAAATTAAAACATGTGGCCCTTGCAAATGGCGTATTGCTCGTCTTAATGAAAATGCTGCAAAAAAGAAAAACTTCACACTCACAGTTACACAATTTACGTTAGACTTCAGGATTGTAAATGCGACGGATTTCTTCTCAATTATCTGCTGTGCTATATTTTGCTGTTCATCAAACTCTTCTGAAAATGAATCGTTATGCCGCAATACCTCTTCACATATAGTTTATTCCCCGTTCCGTGAGTTGAAAAACAGTTGGTAAAATTTGCATTACCTACAATCGACAATTATTTTGCATATAGGTATACTTATTAAAGGAGCCAATAACTTATTTTTCTGTCAAACATATTGCGAAAGAGACGCATTAACTGTTCCTTTTGTGATAAATAATTAATGACGCTTTCTTCGTAGTTCTTCTCAAGAGGTGGGGGTTGAACCATCTGCCGTAAACTGTCAACTCTCAAAGTTAGCGCCGCAAACTAAACACTCCTCTTAGCAGTATTTTAAAATGCAACATTTTGTGTTCTATGACCTATCTTTAAGTTTTTAGGCGATATATATATATATTTTTTTTTTACTTTTTGGGAGGGGGTGGTTTGCTTTCCAACTTTTTAATAGTCATGAAATTACAAGATACGCTGTTTAAAGATATTTCTGTTGGAAAGTAGATATGGCAGCTGTCTCCACGTATTTCCCCACACAAAGCGATTTTTGATTATTAATCTGGAAGTTGTCGCCGCAAATAAACCCTCCTCTATTAAAGTACGATTTTAAAATGACAACATTTTGTGTTCTATTACCCATCTTTAGATTTTTCGCTGGACAAGGATTTATAATTTATCTTTTTTTAGTTATCTACTTTTATTTGAGAGGGGGGGTGCTTTCGAACGTTTTTATAGTGATCAAGTTACAAACAGAACCCTGTTTAGAGATGTTTTTGATGGAGATTTTTTGATGGTAGCTGTCCCCACGTATTTCCTCCAACAAAGCGATTATTAATGCGGGCGTAGCGGGCTTTAGTAGCATGCGGGCTTAAATAGCATGTTTATAATAAAACATTGCTTGTGGAAAACTGAACGTCAAACAAACTGCATACAACAGAGTATATAATAATTAATTAATCGTAGGTGATTTGGGTGGGTTCTAGAGTGGCTCAGGCTTCCATTGATATTATATATTAATTCTCCTCAAAGAGAATCTCGGTTTCAATTTACTGCTTAATTGAAAATTAAGCAGTTAATTGAAAAGTGTAGTCGTTGAAAACTGTAGGAAAAAGTGAGTTAAAATAATCATTTTGCTGTTATATTATTCTACTGTTGGAGTATATACTAAAACAAATATTCACCTCAGTGTTGGTAGCTAGTGGTGGATATTTACCTCGCCGCTTTGATCGCGGATTGGTAAATATCTACCACTAGCCGCCTCCACTTCAATGAATAGTTGTTAATCATCTATGGTTCAACCGTTCTTTTAACCCTATTCAGACCGGGCTTTTTTGGATCTTTTCAGACCGGGTGGGGGGGGATTCCGACCCTCACCCCTCCGTAACTTCAAGAATATTTAAGCAATCGTAATAAAACTTACAGGATATATAGTATGTCCAAAAATCTATCTTTTTATATAAGTCACGTGTGGTGATGACGTCACATCACGTGACAATTACATAATGATTTCAAAACAGCCGCCATCTTGGATCCGCCATCTTGGATTTCAAAATTTTTCCAAAACATCAGAAAACCGCCCAAAATTACTCAAAAATACTCAAAATCTACAAAACAGTGTAAAAAAAAACAAAAAGAGGTGAAAATAGTTGAATTGAAGTTAATTTTTATTAATGGAAACACAAAAATTACAAATTTGGAAAAACATGTCTGTCAAAATGACGTTGCCATGGTAACGTCAAGTTCCAGACACAACAACCTATCCTACCAATTAATTGCCAGATAAATTTTAGAAAAACTCGTAGAGTTTGGCAGCGTTTGGTTGAATCTTGAAGAAGTTATAAACGTTCAAAGTCAGCGCGGGCACTTCCCCCCCCCCCCCCCCCCCGCGGTCTGGATAGGGTTAAAAGTTTGATTCCATGAGTTAATTGAAAGACAACACTGTATTAAGCTGAATAAAAACACGGGTTTGAATTCGAAACTTGAGAAAGGTAGACCTCACGCAATTAAGTAATACGACAGCTAATAATTTGCATAACGTTTACTTTGGTCGGAAAAAATGTTAACAAATTACTTTTTGGAATAATATTGGCGCAAACAGTCAAAAGCAGTCAGCAGTCAAAAGACCAAACCACACACACAGGATAATTACCCAGGCAGTGGCAGTGCCTGGGTTGAAATTTCGGCTCCGTTTTTTTTTCCCGTTCAGTCACAAATTGTCGTCGGGGCTTTAAAGCGCATGCCTCAAGTCCCATCTCGTTCCCATAGTCCGGGTCAACAATCTCGTCCCCAGAGCCCCCTCTGAAAACGAGATTACCCCAAGACAACACAAGGCGTTGTTTGGAATTAGAACACGCGAGTGCTAACGTTAAATTATAACTTGATATCGTTTATCTTGTATCATTACACAAAGCTAACGACAGAGTTTTGTTTAGGCTGACCGCATCCAGACACGCAAACTGGGATAGGGCATATAAGGCGAAGAAATTGATAAATAAAACTATTATTAGATAGATAGATAGATAACTTTATTTTACATGGATCGAACACTTAGCTAAGAAGCTAGTTTGCAGGTTCTCCATGAAAACACATAAACTAGTTCTAAAAATTCTAAAAAATACTAAAAATTCAACTATTTACAAGAATCTATTACAATAATATTTAAAAATATTAAAAAATCAACTATTTACAACAATCTATTACAACAATATGCTTAAAATACTACATGATGAAAAATAGTTTTAACTAGATTAAAAGACAATAATAATAAATAAATAAATAAATAATTAAAAAAAATTAAAAATCTAAATTTCGCACTAGTCTAATAAATTCCTTGGTGCCAGCCTTGTCGCGAACCTCGTCTGGAAGCATATTCCATTGTTTCGTTGCTATTGTAGTTCAAGAGATAAAGTAATGTTTTCTCACGCTCAACAGGAGCAACAGGAGCTGTTAAACATAGTATAGTGTTACTAAAGGAATGATACACGTGTGATATCCATGCATCCACTGCCAAATGATTGTCAACTTTACTGTGTACTTATGTTAAGCGTCCGAAATTGTTAATGATAATTTTACTTGTAAAATAGAGTTACCGTTGCGCGTAGTGGTGCAATTTTAATCATTGTTTGATGACAGTTTTAACACAATCATGGCTGTTCAAACAAAGTCGATTTATTTCTTTACTTAGTGTTTCACAGTTTAACAACTGCCTGGGTACACGCAGGTACCGTTCATAAAGTGTTAACAGTTTTTCACAATACAGTATAATCAGTCTTAACTTTTCTATCACATACGTTATCTGTCTGAGAATGTCGGTGTTGCCGCTTCGCGGAAGCGCGTCGTCACCTGGAGAGCGAAAAAAAGAGAGACAACTTTTGACGGTGGATCTCTTGGCTCACGCATCGATGAAGAACGTGGGGGAGGGGACGACGAGTTTGTTTGGATTCTGGCCTTGACTCTTACCTTGTGGTTGTCGACTGGGAACTAACGAACTCACAGTAAAATCAACAGCACGTATTTTAATCCTTGTTGTTTGAGTGAAACCTTATTTGTCAGAAATAAGCTGGAGCGAGCGCGAAAAATTGGAACAAGATCAGGTTGAGAGAAGCTGAAATAACGTTTTATTTATATTCCATGCCTCTTGCGATGGAGCTTAATTAGACCGACGCGTGGATTCTATTGTGCGCACGAGGTGAGAAAATATCACAAGTAAAAGCATATTGTTCTAATGACTAACCAGTGGACCAATCAAAACGATCCATTTTTTCCTGGTTGCAATTTTGATCCTTTTGTGTTTATAAAATGCTGACCGGTTTTATGTTAGTCACTTGGCTTCAAAAACGGAAACCAGAAACAATGAAAAACCCATTGCGATGGCCGCCTACTGTATCATATGCGAAGTACCTGTAAATCGCATTCAAGAAGACCTTAAGCTCCTGTGTGATGGATGCAAAATCCCGACGGAAAAATCTTCCATCGCTGAGCGAGTCGTTGAGTTCCCAGGAAAAGACGAGAATGCCGGCGACCAGACCGAGCGGACCTTTCAGATCGTAGAGCGAGGCAGCAAACATGGGAATCCGCAGCTTATTGACAGCTTCGGGTACACATATCACGTGATAAGGCGAGGAGTTAAATCGACAGCCTGGCAGTGCATGGTTGCAACGGAAGGTACTCGTTGCCAAGCAACAGTGACACAATGGAAAAATGGAATTTTTTCAGTTAACCGTGACAGACCTCACATCCACAGCCCAGCTGCAGGAGCCCTGATAATAGCCAGGATCAAGTCCCGCATCAGAAAAGAAGTCGCTGCGGATCTCGTCAAACCAGTTTCCCTGATCGTCAGACAAGTACTACAAGAGGAGTTAACTAAGACACCCTGCACCAGTCTGCCCCGGCGCAGAAATCTAGTATGGATGGCAAAGAGCCTTCGTAAAAAGTTAAGATCAGCAGACGTGCCGCAAAGATCTTAGAGCTTCTGACAAATACCAACCAACGGCTCCTTTAGGAGCCACTCAGTTTGAAAAAGTCAATAAACCAACATAAAACAACCAACAAATTTCTGGCTCGTTTCTGTTCTGTGGCTGGACATAATGTTATTTATGTAGATACAAATGACCCAGTTTAGTAATACAGACAAAATTTCTGTTCAAATTGTGTCGACTGACAGTGTCAAATGACAGCTTAGCCGTAAATTCAGCGACTATCCTTCAGTGCTTATCCTCTGTCTTTCTTCCCTGCAAACTCAAAATGATCTAATTTAAAGTCTAAAGTCTCGGACAGTGTGATACATGTGCACGTATTTTAGTTTTTTTTTTTTTTTTTAATTCTCGAGTTTTTTCAGGTACGCACGTGAGTATGTGCGTACAGGTAGCAACACCCTTGCTTATGCTCACTTGACAATCCGCTAGGTTTAATATCTTCTTACAACTGGGCCTATACGTACCCGTTGACTCCGTATCAGGAAATACTCCGTGCTATTTCGCAAGATAATTGATAAATACCCCCCTAATTATATCCGCGTGATTTACGTTCGCACGTATACTTTTCATCTCGAGTAACTTGCTTAATTTAAGGAGCTCTGTCACGGGGAATTCGTAGATTTCTGGTCTAGACAGTTCTGAAATAAGTGGTAGGAAACTTAACCCATGAAAAACATTATCTTTGAACAACTAAAGGAAGATTTAACCTTAATATGTGGATAGCAATCTAACAACGGCTATAAATATCGATTTTTGAAGACGTGCGGAAACAACATGAAATGTTAAATTAGCTAAACTTTTCAACTTGCAATCCATTTCCGTCATAGCTATCTACAGCTTAAGGTGATTCCACTGAAATAGAAGGAGTCTTTAGAATTTTCTAAGACTTTGTCCAGTTCATAACTATGTTACGAGCGTTACAAAAATGCAATAAAAAATGGGGGTCACCGTGCTCGTTTTTGTGCAATCTGGATGGCTATTATAGTAAACATATGACCAACGAGGTTCGTACTAGAAACCCTCATAATCCGAAAAGGGAACTATCATTTCTAGAAAAAATCATTTCTAGCGTTAAAATATTGAAGCAGTTCAACGAAATAGACTTTAATCTTACATAATAAACTATTTTAATTAAACTGGAATTGAGATTATGAAAGAAATTAAGGATTTTGCTTCGTGCGTGCGTAAGCAGCACTAGCTCAAAACGTACTTTTTAAAGCATTCAAATAAAAATATCTCAAAGTAGAGTATTTAACTTTTCTTTAAATTGCAATATATTGTAGTCAACCGGATGTATTTTAAATTTATGCATTAAAAAATGGGGGTCACCGTGCTCGTTTAGAAGAAAATGACCATTTATTTCTCTTCTGAGCTTAACCTGAAAGAAAAGCCATAATGTTGTGTGTGCGCGCGCGCTCGTGCACGCGGTAAATGACGCAAAAACTCATGCGCAGCAAGGATGCGCAATGCAATTCAGTGGAATCACCTTAAAGACGCTTGTTAACAGTTTTGGTGCTTTAAAGCAGCAATTGTTTATAAAAATAGACTATTATTTTTAGGTTTCCTTCGAGACAAATATAAATTTTGGCTTTTCACAAACTGTTTAAATCCGTGACAAAGCCCCCTTTAATTAATAAGAACAGAACATCTTCAACAACAACAACATTTTGAATGCCGATATTAACAGAGCTTTGAGAAAATATCTCCCAAATTAGTGGCCTGCCTTTTGCAAAAATATTTGAAGAACAATAAACACATTTGGCTTCAACCTGATGTGATATTCATCCTTGAAATTTATTTGTTCCTCGAAGATCACAGTTAATATACCTCGAGTTACACTCGGGAAACTGTTCGCTTCTCGGAACATATAATGTCCACGAAAAAAATAGTAGTGCATGTATTTTCGCGCAAAACTGGAGGCTAAAAGTGTTGGTTATCTCTGCCTTAACTTTAGTCATTGTGTGAGTGAGGTGAGAAAATATCACAAATTAACCCTATTGTTTAAATTGTGGACAAGTTAACCAATCAGAAGAAAGCTATAATCCTGCTTTGCTAATTTGGATCCTCTGGTGTGTATAAAACGCAAACTGGTTTTAACTGTGTTAGTCATTTCGCTTCACAAGCTGACACCAAAAACACAAGTTAAGTGTACTACGACTTTATGATGGCCGACCTATGTATCGTCTGCGAAGCTTTCCTACAACCTTGTCAAGATCACCTTCTGTGTGATGGATGCAGAAAGCCAGCAGAAGTATCCGTGGACGAAAAGTCTCCCATCGCAGAGGGCGTCGACGAGACTCCGCTTTACCCCGAGTATGCCCATCGGTTCCAGAAGAAGTTTAAAACCGTGGAAGGCAGAATTATCCGTGTGAAACGGAAACTTCTGTTTTAAAGGTTAAGCGTCTTCATGGAGATTATACCAGCCGCGAAGACTCCTTCAAGACTCTTGCGAGGACAGCAAGCCGCCACCTGTCAGGAATGTTAGACTTCTACATGGTGCCTAGAACAAGCGTTTTTCCAACCAACGGCTCCTTTAGGAGCCACTCAGTTTGAAAAAGTCAATGACCAACATGTAGCGCCAATGACGTGCGTAAAGAGTGCCGTTCTGACACTGACTGAAAAAATGCTAGTTATCTGAGGTAAAAAAAATGCTTTATCATACGTTTCACACAGACATGGTATCAGCTATTTAGATCGTTTGACGGGCAAATAAATTATCCTACTTGTTTTGGAGTTTTTAAACTGTCGCTCTTAATTTTCATAAAAGTCGATAAGAGTTTTCTCTGGTCGGTAGTAACTCATGTTTTTCATGTTTTTCGATATTCAAGTGCTAATTGATATCTTATGAGTTTACCAAACAAAACGAAAAAAAAATTGGAAAGGAAACAAAATTGTTTAAGCTGGACTTAATTTATAAGCCGTAAACAAATTGTCGCCTTTTCTGGACGTTGTTGTTGTTGGCTTGTTTCGTTGTTTTTCGATATTCATTACAATTTTAATACACCCGTGTCGACGCGTTGGCTCTATTGTGCGCGCGAGGTGAGAAAATATCACAAGTTCAATCCTATTGTTATAATAGCTCACCAGTGAACTAATTAAAACGACGCATTTTTTTGCCAAACGTACATGCAAATGTTATCGCGAGGAATTTAGACTAGTCCAACATTTTTGGTTTGCTATCGCCGAATTTAAATTGTTGAGAGTCTGAGCTAGTCTTTAGTCCAGCCAGCTAGTGTTTTATGCTCGCAAGTGGAACGACTGCTGATTGGCCGAATGCTAAGAGACTAAAACGATGGTGTTAAAGTTGTGATATTTTCTGACCTCGTGTGTACAATGGAAGCGGCCTCGATAAATTTTTGTTCTAATCATATTGTTGGTACCGTTTCAACAAATGAAACAATGGCTGCTATCACATAAAGGCTACTAACTAATTAAGTAATAACTAACATAAGCGAGCTATTTCAGTAAAACTGTTCACTCTTTCTCTTCCCTCGATGATCCAAAACATTACAAACTAACTGAAGTTATAACCAAGCAAAATGCATGGCTTAAATCTTAGATTTCAAACAAACAACCAATTGGAATGTACATGGTCTTTGCCGTTTGTTTAGGCATCTATACGAGCGAGATGAACATAAACATGCAAAGCAAAAAGGAAGCTTGTAAAATAACGGGGCGATAGTTAATAAACGAAGGCTTATCAGTTCCGGACTGTAGTTAAATACGTAAGTGTGGCCACAGCCAACACTTGGGACGTTAAGCACATCCATAAGCAACTCAATATAAACGAAATAAACTGCTGTGACAAGTTATTTATTATAATCCGAAAAAGAGAACCTAAGAAATTCCACCAGTTTTGCTGTAAGCTAGGCACTTTTGTTATTTTTGTCTGTTTGTTTGTTTGTTTGTTTGAAGTTCATTACGATTTGAATGGAGCTTAATTAGACCGACGCGTGGATTCTATTGTGCGCACGAGGTAAGAAAATTTCACAAGTAAAACCATATTGTTTTAATGACTAACGAGAGGACCAATCAAAACGATCCATTTTTTCCGGGTTTCAATTTTGATCCTTTTGCGCTTATAAAATGCTGACCGGTATTAACTTAGTCACTTGGCTTCAAAAACTGAAACCAGAAACACGTGAAAAACCCATTGCGATGGCCGCCTACTGTATCATATGCGAAGTACCTGTATATCGCAGTCAAGAAGACCTTAAGCTCCTGTGTGATGGATGCAAAATCCCAACGGAAAAATCTTCCATGGCTGAACGAGTCGTTGAGTTCCCAGGAAAAGACCAGAATGCTGGCGACCAGATCGAGCGAACCTTTCAGATCGTAGAGCGAGGCAGCAAACATGGGAATCCGCAGCTTATTGACGACTTCGGGTACACATATCACGTGATTAGGTGAGGAGTTAAATCGACAGCCTGGCAGTGCATGGTTGCAACAGAAGGTACTCGTTGCCAAGCAACAGTCACACAATGGAAAAAATGGAATTTTTAAAGTTAACCGAGACAGACTTTTCATCCACAGCCCAGCTGCAGGAGCTCTGATAATAGGCAGGATTAAGTCCTGCATCAGAAAAAACGTCGCTGCGGATCTCTTCAAACCAGTTTCACTGATCGTCAGACAAGTACTACAGGAGGAGTTAACAAAGACAACCTGCAGCAATCTGCCGTGGTGCAAAAATCTAGTATGGATGGCAAAGAGCCTTCGTAAAAAGTTACGACCAGCGGACATGCCGCAAAGATCTTAGTGCTTCTGTTAAATACCAACCAACGGCTCCTTTAGGAGCCACTCATTGTGAAAAAGTCTATAAACCAACATCGAATGTACGCCGTCTATTTACAAAAACACTCAATTGACAGCAGCTAAAACGCAGACTATTATCACATGACAACATCGTTAGTTTTTTTTTTTTTTTAATTTTTCGACTTTTTCAGGTACGCACGTGCGTATGTGTGGGAGGCGCGCTGGCCTAATGGTTAGTGCACTGGACTCCGGATCGAACGGTCCGGGTTCGAGCCCTGGCCGGGGCACTGCCTTGTGTTCTTGGGCAAGGCGCTTTACTCTCATAGTGCCTCTCTCCACCCAGGTGTATAATTGGGTACCGGCGAATTTACTGCTGGGGGTAACCCTGCAATGGACTAGCATCCCATCCAGGGGGGAGTAGAAATACTCCTAGTCGCTTCATGCTACGGAAACCGGGATAAGCTCCGGCCTGATGGGCCCCTTGGCTCGTAAGCAGACTTTACCTTATCTTTTACCTACGTGCGTATGTGTGTACAGGTAGCTACGCCCGTGCAATAGGACTGAACTTGTGATATTTTCTCACCTCGCGCGCACAATAGAACCAACGCGTCCACACGCGTCCATTCAAATTGTAATGAAAATCGAAAAACAACGAAACAAACAAACAACAACAACGTCCAGAAAAGGTGACAATTTCTTTACGGTTTATAAATAAGGTCAAGCTTAAACAATTTTTTTTTCCTTTCCAAATTTTTGTTTCGTTTTGTTTAAACTCACAAAATGTCAATTAGCACCCGGTCTAAACTTGTGATGCTTTATCGGTTCACGAGTTCAAAAGATTACCCATGCCTTGAAATAATTGAATACTATTTATATTATCCACCGTTATTCACCTCAATCTATTCAATTTAGCGTCAAGCCCCGACCAAACGAGGACGAGAGTCGATAAGAGTTGATTCTCGTTACAGTTTTCGTTAACTCTCATCGACCGTCAACTTTTTACCTCAGATAACTAGCATTTTTTCGCAGTCCGAGTGTTTTTCGTGTCAGAGCAGCACTCTTTACGCATGTGATTGGCGCTACATGTTGGTCATTGACTTTTTCAAACTAAGTGGCTCCTAAAGGAGCCGTTGGTTGGAAAAACGTTTGTTTTTAGGCTCCACGTAGAAATCTAACACTCCTGACTGGGTGGCGGCTTGAATTTTTGTCGTCCTCGAAAGGTTCTTGAAGGAGTATTCGTTGCTGGTTCAAGGCACAGGCAGCCCAAGCTCACGTTTCGAGCGGTTGGTAGGTATCAATTGGTGTTGCGTAACACTAGACCGTTGAGAATATTATAAGGCTTTGTATGGGATTTGGGTCGATTTTGGCCGTATTTATGCTTAAAATACAGTAAATATACAAAATAAACTTACTTTTGCCATTTGCTGTGTCCTTTTGCCTGTTTTGCATCTTGAAGTGGTGTTTTAGTCGATTTTTCTCTTCGGAAGGAAAGAACAGGGTAGTCTTTGTGGGGGAGGGGAATTTGTTCGCCAAGTGAGACCATAATGTGGGGCATTTGAACAAAATTGCCTGGGGGATGGGAATTTGAACATCCAAAACTTCAAAAGTTTTTGCCCCTTTCAGGGAGGGTGTGAACGTTGAAGTTGCGATTTGATGGGTACATTATGAGATGTCCAGGGAGCAGATACAAATTGATTTGCCCCCCCCCCCCCCCCCCCTGGGCATCCCATAATGTCTTTCAAAACAACAGAAATAAAAATGTCAGTCGATAAAATGGTCTTTTGAATTGTCTGACCTCAAACACAGCACAATGAACCCAGCAAGCACTTGAACATGGAAATGATTGATCCAGAGTTCTTGGCTAGGCAGGAGGGTGGAATTGGCGGAGAGGAGTGCCTTTTCAGGCTGGAAGTATATTTAACAACTAATCCATTAGTGCACGTTGGATATATTTGGGCTCCCCAGCTGTTCTCGCTGATGGTATATGAGCTCTTATAATCCATCAAATATTTTCTGTGCGTGCGATTGGTCTGAACACGTCATGTGATGCAAACAAATCTGGGGAATATCAGATATTAGTATATACCACTCAAGTGAATAGTGCTTTCTGCGAGCGCTGATTGGAAAGTAATGTTTTGGTCCGCTAGTTATTCAACATGTCTGGTATATACTAAAACAATTATTCACCTCAGTGTCGGTGAAAGTGGTGGATATTTACCTTGCCGCTTTGCGGCTCGGTAAATATCCACCACTTTCACCGACACTAAGGTGAATAATTGAGAAATATTCGCCAAGTGATATTCCCCAGTTTTCGAACTTTGCGATTTATGTTCGTACATATGATTTCATTTCAAGTAAATTGTTAAAATCAATAGATCTCAACATGTTGAATAGACTAACAGTATTTTGAGCACCAACAGAATTACTTTGACATGTTTAAAAGTTTTGAGAAAAGGTCTCCCAAAATGTGGCCTTGTGTAAAAAATTTTGAAGGATAATAAACACAATAGCCTTCATTTGGCTTCAAAAATATGCATGTTTATTTGTCCTTGGACGTTATCTGCTCCTCGAAGCTGACAGTTTTCCTCAAGCTTCGCTCTCAAAAAACTGTTTGCTTCTTGGAAAAGATAATGTGTTGTTCCAGAAAATGTCCATACCCCTCCCACGGAAGGCTTCTTGGTTTGAATCCCCCCACCCCTCTGGAAATTCCAGTTAAACCCCATACTTTCCTTTTAAAATTTTAGCTTTTGAGACCCCCTACCCCCTTGGAATTTCCATTGACCTTCCATGGGGTGGGTATGGATATTTTCAGGAACTGCACAATGCCCGCGGACAAATATCTGTGCATATTTTCCCGCCAAATGGAGGCTATTGTTTATATATACCATGCCCTGTAAACCAATCAAAACTCAGAAATTGCAATGTACCATGGCTAGTTTTTTTCAGTCAAAGCAGCTCAAGTGTTTCTATTAAGGATGAATTAATGATTTCATTAACACAAATTTGATTTCATTATTTGCTTCAATATTCCATTCTTGAAGTGAATATTTCAATGTTCAAACAGCGACTCGATTCAAGTCTCAAATATTGATTGGATTTTTGTCTGGCTTCACGCAATGGGCACCTGGGAATTTGACCAAAATGTGCAAAATTTCAACTGCAACTGAATGGTCAACCATCAAATGTTACACACAGTGTTTCTAATCATTACAATCCTCACTTGTTTTAACTCTCTCATAATACGAAAAGAGATGCAAGAGATTTTAGTGCACTAAAAAGGCTCAAAAATACTGCTGGTAGAAGAGAAAGTGGGAATAATGTCATTAAAAACAATACCCAGTTTTTGTTTTTATGCAAATTAGGGATATTTTGTCGCACGAAGCCAGGCATAATGAAATCAACACTTTTGCTTTGAATCTAGTTGCTGTTTGAACATTGAACTATTCACTTCAAGAATGGAATATTGAAGCAAAGAATGAAATCAATTTTCATAAATGAATTCATTAATTCACCCCTGATCATGTTGATAGGAACGCTTGAGCTGTTTTGACTGTAATAATGTGGTAGGTACTTCACAAGGCTCAATGCCATTTTTTAGCCTTAGGGTGGGTGTTTTGAGAACAAATATTCTCTCAAAAGACAATATTCAATTTTTGCCAAACTACACCCCAATGATCACATAAAACTATTGCAAGCATAAACAAGATAAAAAAAAGTCCTGGTCATCATCTTGTAATTAGATACATGTGAGAAAGTAGATGATGTTTTTAAACACCACAACTAGTTTCACAACAAAATGAGCATGTTTTCTGGGATGTGTGATTATACAGCAACCGATTGAGTCTGGCTGCTTTCAATCACCGCTGTCCATTCTCCAAGCCTTTGTTTCTCCAAACAAGTTGACGAAAATACAAGGGCAATCCCTGAAATGTAGCATTAGTTTTCTTCAAGACCGTTTCTAGTTCACTTTCTTTAAAAAACTTTACAACGCAAATTGCTTTTCCAATATCAATACCTTGGTCCCTTTTGAAAAAGACATAGCTTGGTGCTATCCGAAAAGTTCTTTTGAAGAATTTCTTCACATCACTTGGCTTCGCCGATAGCGGGAACCCCTCCACTGACACCTTAAGCTGATGGCTACCATCACGGTTATCTTGAAGGCTAGCTTGCTTTGAAACTGTTACTTTTGAGCCATTAATAACGTGACTGTTACTTTCAGCAATTTCCTCGACTATGGACTTGTTTGGAAAATGAACATATGCAACATTACAATTCTTCTCGGCAAAACTACTGGTATACATAAACAACTCAATATATTCTACATCTCCAAATTTCTGGAAGTAGTCTCTCAAATAATCTACAGTTACACAATCTGGTACCGAGGTTAAAAACAGTCTTTTGGTTTCACCCTTGACTTCTTTTGTTTTAGGAAACTCCATTACTTCAATACCTTGCTCGCCAATCTGTTGTGTTGGTTCTTCCAGGGCTCTCTTAGCTCCCGATAATGATGAAAAGATCACATAACAACTGCCAAAATTTTCATCCAGCTGAGTATTATGGGCTAATATAACTTTATCCACTTTCCCAAATTGTGAAAAATGATCTTTGATTACCTCCTTGCTGATGTTTTTCAAAACGTTTTTCACGAGCACAGTCAAGTCTTTATTTAGCTTACCATTTGTGTTCTTCTCTTTAACTGGAAGGCCTACAGTAATATTTTCACCATCGATTACATGAGTAACTGCAAGAACACTTTGAGCAGTTTCAACATCGCTGAACGTCACAAAAGCAAATCCTCGAGGTAACTTAGAATAGGTGGTGCGGAAGAACTCTATCCTCGCAACCTCGCCATACTTGGAAAAATATTTGAACAAAGCATCTTCGGAGATGTTGAGAAGATTCCCAACGTGAATTTCCTTGGGATTTGTTGAAGATGACCACATGCGGTTTTTCTTTTTGGCGGTCCGGAATTGTTCGTCTTTGCCAGGTTTTGTCGATATCTCACACAATTTGGACCTCGGCAGAGCTTTCTTTTCAATGTTCTGTGCCGAAAAAGATCGTAAATGTTGCAGGAACGAAGGCGTAGAGCCGCGAAAAATGGGAGCTGTTCGCCGAAAGAGCAGCGCCATTTTGAAAACGTGCGCGACTAGTCCCAGTTCTCCTCTGCAGTCGTTATGAAATCGTCATGCAACGCTTCTGTTGAAGCGTTGCGTGACGAACTGCCTTCCTATTACTGTACCATAACTTTTTGGGCTATGCATATATATTAATTCAAAATATCATTAATAATTCATAAAGAAAATACAAAAGAAGTTAATGTTTAATGAGTGTCTTTATATCTGATAAAAACATGGCTGAACGTTATGTCTAATAATTTTTTCTAAGCCAAAATAACCCCAAATCTAAATATTAGTGCAAGAATGAGTTAATCTATATCAGAAGATTTTGAAGCCGTTCAATAAATTCGCAGCATTGTTTTATCAAGTCTGAAACACTCGGCTGCACTTCATGTTTTAAACTTGATAAAACACTGCTGCTCATTTATTAAACATTACATATAGTTTTCTGGTGTATTTTTTTGTTGTGTGACAGCAGTTTATTAATTATCAACTCAGCTGGCACACTGCAGTCAGCATTTTGCCATTTTGCCATTTTGCCTCACACTCTCCACTTCTACGACAGTTCAGTAACACAGCTTCTAAGACAGATAGGTTAGCTTTAAATAGATTCCCTTGCCCCAAGAAACAAATGAGCAATTATTGCTCCACTTCCAGATCAGCAAAGCTCTTTATTAAAGGAGAAGTTCACTCCAGAATGGCCATTTATTTTCTTTACGCCAATAAAACGTTTATACAAAAATATGTTATTCACCAAAATTTCAGCATCCAACGAGCGCTAAATCCCTACGAAATCTTTGTCTAAAGTAGCCCAAAATTCGACAACTGAACGCCGCCATCTTGGAGCCAGTAATGTATACGTGACGTCAAAGAGTTCAGCCTGAAGTTTAGCGGGAAAATTTAAATACTCGAAACTCCTTGTTTCTTTGAAGTGGCTTTTGTTTGTCAAAATGCCTGTCTGAAAGGAAAGAAAAGGTGAAAGGTTTTTTTGTATCTCTTGGAGATCTTTTTGAGAAACATGGAGCTGCACAAACAGGCATTTTGACAAACAAAAACCACTTCAAAGAAACAAGGAGTTTCGAGTATTTAAATTTTCCCGCTTAACTTCAGGCTGAACTCTTTGACGTCACGCATACATTACTAGCTCCAAAATGGCGGCGTTCAGTTGTCGAATTTTGGGCTACTTTAGAGAAAGATTTCGTAGGGATTTAGCGCTCGTTGGATGCTGAAATTTTGGTGAATAACATATTTTTGTATAAACGTTTTATTGGCGTAAAGAAAATAAATGACCATTCTGGAGTGAACTTCTCCTTTAAGCATCCAGAGGCTTTCTAGCTAGTTATACAAGCAGGAAGTTATTGACTCGTCAGAACATGCACCCTTGTGAGATAAAGGGCCAAAAAAAAACAATGCATTGTAGAATAGACTGTGCAAAGTATGATGTGGAAGTTACCTCCACTACTACTACTGTGCTCGGCTAGCTCTGTTCCTCCCATTGTTTTGGCCCTGAGCAGCCCCCCACCCCCACCCCTCACCACATGACAGAGCCTGTTCACAACTGACGCTGTGAGAACATCAGTAAGCTCATGATGATGCCGCCATCAAAAGGATAAGCACAACATAGTCAATTGTCAATTGCCTAGCATTATATTTTGTATTTCATTTTAAGAGTTATCAAATAATTATTATTATTCTTTGCATGTTGTATCCAACATGTTTTAACTTTAGGGTAAATTTAATGTAAAATAAATAGCATAAAATTAGCACTCACTGAAAAAATGCATAGAAGAGAAATAATTGATAAAAGCTAATATTTGATCCAAAATTAGTAAATTTTATACATTCAAGCTGTGGTGTTTACCATTTGAATGAAAGCTATTAATTTAAAGGAGATTGCAAGGGTTGCTTTCAAATGGTGCTGTTTTTGTTTATTTTCAAATTGAAATTTTCAATTGTTTGCAATTTTAAATTCAACTCCCGAGAGGACTTGTGAAGGGTTGAAAACAATTAATCGCAATCCTATTTTACTTCTTCCAAGCAAGACGCCGAAAATACAAGGGAAATCCATGAAACGATGCATTGGTTTCCTTCAAAACCCTTTCAAGGTCTGCTTGGTTGAAAAATCTGACAATGCAGATTAATTTCTTGTCAAATGCATGCTGTTCTTTGAAGAAGACTCCATTCAGCAATACTCCAAAAGTCTGTTCAAAGTATCTTTTTACCTCTTGTTGCCGTGTAGACAGCGGAAGCCCTTCCACTGAGACCTTCAGCCCTCGCATCTCCTCTGAAGGAAGAGTGTGCAAGTTTTTATATTTTGTGACTTTGACTTCAGATCCACATATAATGTGATTCTTATTTGTTACAATTTCCTCAACTACAGTGTAATCTGAAAAACGAATGAAAGCTGTATTGGAATCTTTCTGTGAGTAAGGTACCTTACTGCCATGCACAATAAAGTCCACAGACTGTACATCACCATACTGTTGGAAGTAATCTCGCAAATCCTCGACAGTTAAACTGTCAGGAACTGATGTCAAAGCAAGGCGATGTGTCCTTCCTATATATTCCTTTGTCACTGGGGAACTCAATGGTAGTGCTTTAACTTGAGACTCGATACCTTGCTCAGCAATCTTTTGTGTTGGTTCTTCAAGTGCTTTTTGGGCCCCGAGCAATGATGAAAAAATGACGTAATAACTGCTAAGACCTTCGTCATCAGACTCGCCTTCTTTAGCCAAGATGACTCTGTCCACTATTCCAAATTTAGAGAAATGACTCGCAATTACTTCCTTACTGGTTTCGTGCATTATGTTACTCACAAGCACTGTCTTGTCTCTTTTTTGAAGAGCAGCGCTCTTCTGCTTTTTCACTGGAACCGCTATCGTCACGTTTCGCCCATCAATGATGTGGGAATCTGATAAAACTTTCTGGGCGCTTTCAACGTTACGGAAAGTAACAAAAGCGAAACCACGAGATAAATTTGTTAACTTGTTGCGGAAGAATTCCAATACCTCGATCTCGCCGTAACGTGAAAAATATTTAAATAGAGTATCTTCAGTGGTGTAATACCTTCCTCTACGCAGATTTCCGATGTGAATTTTTCTAGTCACTGAAGTATCGCTCCTGTCTTTTCGTTCAGGTTCTTCTTCCTCTTTTGCTGTTACATCATATTTCTCTGTCGACGAGAATGATTTTTCACTGAAGCTGGATAATGATAGCACTCTCTTTTGAAAACTAAGCAGTGTTGAGGAAGTTAAAAGTGGGACGAGCGAAATCCTGCATGAAGATCTGTGAAATACTGAAAATGTTAAAGTTGATAGTCGATGCGTGTTTACGGCGACCGCCATTTTGAATGTCTAAAGTCCCAGTTCTTCTCTTCCGCCGTTTGAGAAAGCATGTTAGTACCCAGTACTCTCCGGCTTTTCCCGTTTGTCCAAACCCGTTTCTCGAAGGTCCCGAAACGTTTTCGCACCCGGAAAGCCATAGCAAAATCTCAAACCTTATGATTACAGAGCTGTTAAGGTAGTTGCACCGGCAAAATTTCGTATTTTTGTTTTCCCCAATTTTCTTTCTTATCATGTTCCTTAATGCTCCTATTTTATAGATATATCGATTTTGGGACAAAATACACACGAGGAGGCGAGAACGGTGAAGTCAAAATTTGGCAATTTACCGGAAGTCAATACTATTTCCGAGTGAGGAACTGGGTCGGTTGTTAGGCTCTTTGTCCATTTCTTGGCTTTTCTCGACGATATTTCCTATCCGATAGCTGCTTTAGGACGTTGTTTTGATTGTTCAAGCACCATTTGCTTTCCATACGCCATATTGGATTTGAAACTTGTCCCTAGTCCTCAAAAGTCAATGTTCGAGAAACCGGAAGTCTGGGACGAGTGCCGCACCTGGCAACGGACAATCTCGTTCCCAGAGTCCACAGGCTCCACGGTCAGCGGTTTAGTCGCCGGGTGAAACTCTGGGGAAATGGAATTTTTTTTCCCACGAATTCATGGGTTCCGGTTGTTGTGCGCATGCTTAGCTAGTAAAACGGAAGTGAAAAAATCAGGAAAAACCGAAGGCTCAGTGGCGCAGACCAGAAGGATCGCGGCCTCTGGGGACGAGAATGGAGTCAGAATAAAAATCTGAGAACTCCACTCTCTCGATCACGATATACGACTCGATATACAACTCGTAAAGTCAAGTGGATCAACGCTGGAGGACAAACGTAAACAAAGGGAGTCGTAATGCCAAGTTGTATACGAATGTATTTTTTTCTCTGGAAGAAATCTTTCGAGGAAGGCCAGTGGTCGAATCTACATTTACACACAGCATTGTAAACGACGGCCGTGAGAGCACGGAGCAACTGCACGCCGATCGAAAGCTCATTTCGAAAATCAAATTTTCATTGAAATGCAATCGAATAGGCAGGTAAGCAATTATGTGCCGTATTTTCCACTACAGTGGGAGACTACAGTTGTGAGATTGGTTTCACCAAAAAAGCTGGAACTTTGGCGGTCCGTAGCAATAACAGATATGTAGCGGTTTGGTTGTCATCCCATGGAACTTCTTGCTCGTTTGTCATCGGTTTTACGAATGATGCAGATTTCCCTCCCAACCGATTTCGCACCCACCGAGTTCGCCCCCGCCGATTTCTAACGTAGTCACGCTTTTCTCATGCTTAAAGAACGAGAAATATTCTAGATAGTTTTACTCAAATTTATTCATTTTCCCTCTGTTGTTGACGAAGTTCCTCTGTACATTTTCGTCATGACTTAAAATCGAAAATTTCATCATGATCTGGCATTTGTAACTCATTAGACAAATGATGAATTTGTTTTATCTTTAACCGAACTATTTGTAGATAAAAGTGACTGTTTAAAGCATTTATAAAATGCTGTCACTTATCAGAAAAATATGGCCTTGCAACATTTATGAATACAGTGTAATTGTACTTTATTGTTGCTGAAATTAAAGTTCGCCAAGGGTGTTTCTTTGAACTGATTTAGCTATTTGTAACATTCACTGAGTGCTACCATGTGAATATTGGTTGAATATGGTATTGGTTTTCTGTACATAGCCTACCCCCAACTGCATGCAGCCAGCACAGCCCAAGAAATACTGCTTGTGTGTCATAGATTGCTTGAATGGCTTGTTGTGTTACCCCATTTCTGTAGCATAAGTGACTAGGTATATCTCTTCTTCCCCTGCCCCCCCGGATGGAATATTAGTCCATTGCAGGAATACTGCCAAAAGTATATTTGTTGGAACCCATTTATATTTGAGAGTTAAGTGTCTTTCCCAGAACACAACACAATGACCCTGGCTGGGGTTTGAAACCTGGACCATTCAATCCGAAGTTTAGTGGTGGGGCCTTACATTAGCCCACTGAGTGTGCCCCCCATCTTGTTTGTTGTACTACAGGTTATTTTGGCAAGTTACATAGATTTGATTTGATTCGGCAGATTTACCAAAACAAATATTTGTGAAATAAACATACAGTAGAACCCCGGTAACTCGAACCCCTATAACACGAACAACCCCGCTAACTCGAACAGAGTCTCAATTCCCTTGGATTTGAACTAACTTTTCAGTCATTTTTACCTGGATAACTCGAACCCCGATAACTCGAAAACCCTGCTAACTCAAACTCAATTTCGTTTCACTTGATCAAAATTTGGGTCAAATTTACCCCGATAACTCGAATTCCGGTTCTTGCAACTCGCCACGGTTGCCCATTGATTAGAGCAGCGAACAGATCACGTATTTGACAGCCATTTTCCACTCTTATCACAAGAATGTATGGTCGTGATAGAGTTTCTGACGAGATAAGTTCAATTTGCACTGTACTGGAGACTGCAGTGCTGAAAAATCAGTAAATTATCAATTATTAACTTGGCAAATTAAATATTCAATCGACCCCGATAACTCGAAACCCCGCTAACTCAAACTGTTTTTCGTTTCCCTTCAGAGTTCGAGTTACCGGGATTCTACTGTATCTTGCAAAGACCCCTGAAACTCGACAAGACTGTCAAAAGGTGTGGGCTGGAATAAACACCACCCAGTAACTTGTACAAAACACAAAATGATAAGCAGTTGGAATGAGTGGCAAAAATGTCAACTTTATTCTCATGTTACAGTTGGTGGACATAGGTGTCTATTGGTTGTAATTTAGCCAACTGCAGGACCTGCAAAAATAAATTAAAATATATCTATGATCACAAAAGGCGCTTTATGGTGTGAGTTCTTGAAGCCATTAGAAAGAAATGATTGTGTAACAATTGCAATAGGGGATGATAGGACAGCACAACTCTTGGTTAAGCCTTCATTTGAGCCTAGTGGCCTATAAGTCCATCCAGGTTTCCACAGTCTTAAGCAGTTGGTGGTTTGGCTGGGGTGGTGGTAAAGGGGTAATTTTAGAATAAATTATTGTAGGAACCAAGAGAGAGAGAGAGAGAGTTATATCTTTTCCATCTGAGACCAAAAGGTAAACATTGTAAAAGTATATCAACAAGCAAAGTGCAGTTTTCTAAGCAAGGACTGGTGTTTGAACTTTATATCATGCCCTTTCAAGGTTCAATGTGGTTCACCTATTTTTTCACATACCATTACCAACTGTCTAAAGAAATTCTCATAAACAGTTGCATGCCCTGTTGCAAATATGGAAGTTTTCTATTTCGTTTATTACAATAAATACTCTACATAATCCATGTCCGATAATTTTCAATATAAACAATATTCCTGCATAACAGCTGATAACAGCCGGCGTTGCACACAGATGCAGTCGCCGGGATGTATTTACACTTAGAAAAGCACCAGAATTTACCAAAAAATCGGAGTTGTATAAAAAACACATCAGACAATTTCCAGCTCCTCGATCGAAGAAAATACTATTAATTACAACCGGGTGAAAAATGGGTGAATACCAAAATCTAAAGCTAGATTTTACCTACCTTGAAAACGAAACGGGAAATGGCATCATAAATCGCGGTTTAAGGCCAAGATACTGCAAAACACAAACGAACGAACTCCAAAAATCTCGGCAAAATGGCCGCTAAAGCTTCATAAGCAACTTCCGGAAATACGTCTGAGTTCGAAGGCTATTGTATTGAAACAGCCAATCAAAAAAAATCGAATTAATTCGAATAATTCCATTTCTTGGAGTCAATCTTTGATTGACAGAAGTTAATGTATGGAGCGCAGCCCTAGCCTCGCACCGGCGCGGCCTCACTCCCACGGGAGCTCGACCTCGCGCGCCGTTCGTGCTGACGCGTACATTGTGCAGTTTGCTCGCTGCAAGTTGTTTATTTTCGTCGCTCTGTTCGCTGTTTTCTGCATGTTTTTCTGCGTCCATACTCGAAGCCACCACCTTATAATGTCCGATACACGTACCTAAGTGCCCCGGCCGACCTCTGGGGCCAACATCTAGCCCGGTTGCCGGTCAACGGCGCCGCAATTCTTCTGTGTGTCATCGCCCGCCACTTTGGCGCCGGTTTTCATTCATATCGTCCACCGGTACTGGCGCACGGCAAGCAATACCTTCTTCAGCGTGCCATAGTCCGGTTCAGGCCGTTCAGTCTATCCTGCAGTCTTACCTACTGCCTATGGTCCGGGCCGCCATTCAGCAGGCGTTCCAGGCTTGGCAGCAGACCTTCCTAAGTACCGCAGGTTTTTGCGTCGCTGTTTTTTCATCCACGCTGCCTTCGAGTGCACCCGCGGCAAGCCAGCAGTTCGCTATTTTACAAGCCTCTGGTCCGTTAGCCGACGGCTCCTTAAACAGTGCTGTGTTGTCAACCGGTCACAAACATCGTAAAAAACCAGGCTGCGAAACCTGATCGACAATTGGTAGAGCGTATAGCTAGATTGAGCTGCGACGGACTTTCGCTGGCGCCTACTTCATTTGCGCAGGGTTCGCTTCGACTATTTTACCGGGATCCTCTCAACCTGTCTCCTCTCCAACCACTTCGTCGCTAGCAGGTGAGTCGTGTCTTTTCATCTTTCGTTTCGTTCTGCCTTTGTCCGGCCGGCCTCGCTTCTTACGCGGCCGGTGCCATCACTGGTTAGCGCCCCCACCCCTCACTAGTTACATGGCTCTCATCGTGACGCCCCTTTCGCCCACGACGGACCAAGTTCGGCATTACGCTGGCCTCGCAAACGCTCTGATCTTTCATTGTCGCGTACACGGGATTCGCAAGGAGTTCGTCACTAACACTCCTATCGCGAACACGGACTCGCAAACGCCCAGGTCGCGTACGCTGGGCTGTCGAGTGTCGGGTGTCACCTTCGCTGGATTCTCCGACGCTGGTGTCACAAGCACAGGTCTCACCGACAATTTCTGTCATGTACCTTGGACCCACAGCCGCTGCCGTCGAGACATTGGACTCGCAAACGCTCGATTACGCAGTCGGGTTTTGCAAACGTTCTTGTCACGCACACGGGGCACGCACACGTTTCTGTCACGTATGCTGGACTCCCAGAGGCAGCTGTCACAACGCTGGACCCACGGACGCTACTGGTAGGATTACATTGGATTGGTTGGTTTGCTTACATTGGTTTCACAAACGCTGCTATCTCGAGCACGTTGGACTCTCAGACGCTACTATCCTTATCACAGACCCACAGAGGCTGCTGTCAGGCAAATTGGACTCACAGACGCTGCTCACGAACGCATGGTCACGCATATAGGACTCGCTACCGCCCCTGTTGCGAACCCTGCACTCGCAAAGCTTCGGATACGCACACAGGTTTTGTACACGTTCCTTTCACGCACATAAAACTCGCAAACGTTTCTGTCACGTTCGCTGGATTCCTAAACGTCTCTCTCTCAGTCACTGGGATACACCGACACTCTTGGTCATGTCCATTCACGAACTCTGCTGTCTCGAACTCAGGTCTCGCATACGCTCCTGTTTACGAACACAGGACTCGCAAACGCTCCTCTCACGAACGGAGGACTCGCAAATGCCCTTTTCACGCACTCCGGTCGCACAAACGGTCCCGTCCCGTACGCTTGACTCCCAGACGCAGCTGTCACAACGCTGGACTCACTGACGCTATTAGTTGGATTACATTGGATTGGTTGGATTGATTGATTACACTGGTTTCACAATCGCTGCTATCTCGCTGGTTGGCTATTGGTTGGATTAATTACATTGGATTGGCCGGTTTGATTACACTGGTTTCACAAATGCTGCTATCTTGATCACAATGGCCTCTCAGACGCTAATGTCCCTATCAAGACCCACAGAGGCTGCTGTCAGGCAAATTGGATTCACAGGAGCTGCACACGAAGGCATGGTCACGCATATAGGACTCGCTACGCTCCTGTTGCGACCCCTGCACTCGCAAATCCTCGGATACGCACACAGGTTTTGTACACGTTCCTTTCACGCACATAAAACTCGCAAACGTTTCTGTCACTTTCGCTGGTTTCCCAAACGTCGCTCACACAACCACAGGATACCCGGATGCTCTTGGTCATGTACATTCACACACTCTGCTGTCACGTACTCAGGCCGCATACGCTCCTGTTTACGAACACAGGACTCGCAAACGCTCCTCTCACGAACGGAGGACTCGCAAACGCCCTGTCACGCACTCGGGTCACACAAACGGTCCCGTCACGTACGCTGGACTCCCAGATGCAGCTGTCACAACGCTGGACTCACTGACGCTTTTGGTAGGATTACGTTGGATTGATTACACTGGTTTCACAAACGCTGCTATCTCGTTGGTTGGCTATTGGTTGGATTACGTTGGATTGGCTGGATTGATTACACTGGTTTCACAAACGCTGCGATCTCGTTGGTTGGCTATTGATTGGTTTACATTGAACTGGTTGGTTTGAGTACACCGGTTTCACAAACGCTGCTATCTCGATCACGTTGGACTCTCAGACGCTACTATCCTTATCACAGACCCACAGAGGCTGCTGTCAGGCAATTGGACTCACAGACTCACGAATGCATGGTCACGCTCATAGGACTCGCTGATGCTCCTGTTGCGAACCCTGCACTCGCAAATCTTCGGATACGCACACAGGGTTTGTACACGTTCCTCTCACGCACATAAAACTCGCAAACGTTTCTGTCACGTTCGCTGGATTCCCAAACGTCTCTCTCTCAGCCACTGGGATACACGGACACTCTTGGTCATGTCCATTCACAAACTCTGCTGTCACGAACTCAGGTCTCGCTAACGCTCCTGTTTACGAACACAGGACTCGCGAACGTTCCTTTCACGAACGCAAGTCTCGCTACGCCCTGTCACGCTCTCGGAACACGCAAACGCTCATGTCACAATCAAGACTCACCAACGTTCCTCTCACGCACACAGGGTTGGCGAACGCCGCGGTCACAAAAACGGGATTCACAGAGGCTGTTGTCTTCTACATTTAGTTTCACCGTCTTTGATGGCACAGTCCCAGTATTCACAGACGCTGCTCTCACGAACGAAGGATTCGCAAGGGTCCGGTCAGGAACACAGAACTAGCAAACGCCTCTGTCACCCATACAGTACTTGCAAACGCTCGGTCATGCACGCAGGACCCACAATCGCTCCATTGACGTACAAAGAACTCGCGAATGCTCCTGTTGCGCACTCAGGACTCGCAAACGCTCGGTCACGCGCACAGAACTCGCGAACGCTAACGTTACGTACGCTGGATTTTCTAACTCTGCTTTCACCAACGCTCACAGATGCTGTTGTCATGCACCGACATTGGTGTTTCAGTTGCCGCTCTCATGATCACAGGACTCGCAAACGTTGGTGTCACGAACACCGGCTTTGTACACGCTCGGTCACGCTCACAGGAGTCCCAAATCGCTCCCGCTACAATTGTAGGACTCAGAAATGCTCCTGTCACGTATGCTGTACTCCCAGATGCTGCTGTCACGAACACAGGACTCGAAGACGCCTCTTCCCCGTACACACGATTCGGAGCCGCTCTTATCACGCACACCGGACTCGCATTCGCTTCTATCATGTACGCCGGACTCTCACATGCGGCTGTCTTACGTAAAGACAGGACGTACAGACGCTGTTGACTCGTACACTGGACTGTCAGACGCCGCTGTCACGAACACAGTTTCAGACGCTGCTGTCGCGAACTCGCAACCACCGTGCCACGCACATACGCTCCTTTTAGTCCACTCCGGTCAGGCCACGCCCGGCAATGCAAAGCGCCATGCACCAGGTCGTACCCCCTTCGTGCTGCTTGGAGCCCTCCTCGCTCCAGCTCGTCAGTTTGGCGTCGGTTTCCATAGCAACCGTCCAAGCACCTACTTCCTCAGTCGGGTCCCCTTCCTTCGCTCCGGGGGCCACTCCTCTGGTGCCCAGTCCCTTTGCATTGCAGGCCAAACACCGCCTTCGCTTTGCGTAGCGTAATTAGACATTAATTGGAGTCAATCTTTGATTGACAGAAGTTAATGTATGGAGCGCAGCCCTAGCCTCGCACCGGCGCGGCCTCACTCCCACGGGAGCTCGACCTCGCGCGCCGTTCGTGCTGACGCGTACATTGTGCAGTTTGCTCGCTGCAAGTTGTTTATTTTCGTCGCTCCCACCCTACCCTGCTCCCCTTAATTACGTTTTCTATTTCTTTTTTCTTTTTTACTCCACTGGCTCCGGTCAGTGTGACTTATGCAAAGGGTTTTTGCTGTGGCGTCGGTTTCCATAGCAACCGTCCAAGCACCTACTTCCTCAGTCGGGTCCCCTTCCTTCGCTCCGGGGGCCACTCCTCTGGTGCCCAGTCCCTTTGCATTGCAGGCCAAACACCGCCTTCGCTTTGCGTAGCGTAATTAGACATTAACCCAGAGTTTCACCCGGCGACTAAACCGCTGACCGTGGAGCCTGTGGACTCTGGGAACGAGATTGAGCAACGGATAAACAAGCAAAGGTTTTGAGGTCTGCAGACCTTTTAAACAGCGGAAATTCCATCCAAAATGGCGGCATTGAACACGAAGCGCTTCGAACTCTTCAATAACATAGATTTTGCCGGATTTTTCGCGGAATCTTCGCCACAATGGAATTTAATTTGACTTTCTTGCTAAGCAGGGTTTCACAAAATCCCATTTTATTCTGGAGTGATCAAACATTTTCGAATGAAATTTGGCATGTAGTTCGTACTAGTGAAAGACTACAATCCTGTGCTTGGCACACGAGCAAGCATCAAAACTGTCCGTATAGTGGCCGCAGGTGTTCAAGGTAAAAACAATTGCTGATATCTTTTTGACAAATTTTAATATCCGATTTTGCAAGCACAGATTTTTGTGTTATTTGATGAGGAATCGAAATAAACTTTAATGATTGCCAAATAACTAAATTGCTGCAGGAAAAACTTTAAAATGTTAAGATACGCTGTTGTTAATAAAGTTAATTATTAACATGAAAAGGTGTCATTGTGTCAAAAAAAATGTTGACAACTCATTCACCAGATAACAATGACTGTGTGTGGCAGGTTTGAAGAATTTTGGATGGAAATATCCATGTTTCTAGTATGGTCAAAAATGCACTAAATTTGCCAGTGCAACTACCTTAAATTAATATGGACAGAGGTTCTCTCCATGCAAAGTTTCAGGCCTATACACTTCTCTGTTTTTACATATACTCACCGGGTTCAAAACTTACAATTGTGGGAAAAGAAGTTTTCTAAAAACTAAACGTTTCGTATGCTAGCTTCAACGTTAAGCTCATCTTTAGAGGTGACGGTTAGCCAAACTACAAATACATTCATTGTAAAGTTAAAGGCAGCAGGTACCTAGCCGGGAACAAAGAAAAATAAATTATTGATTATAAGAAAGTTTCTTCAGCCTCCTGCCAGTGCAAATCGAATATGAACAATCTGGTGGACAATATATTTTATTACAAAGTTGATTTTCACCCAGGATTTTCACATCGACTAAGCGCCGGATGTCCGTTGGTACCTATATTCACCATGACGTCTTCTTTTTAACATTATATACAGCTCCTTTCTAGCGAATTTTTACCGACTTTTGTATATTGTACTTCTATTAGTGTTTTTAATAAATTTTTAACATTATTATAAAGCGCCTAGAGCAGAACTAGATAGGCGCTATATAAATATTCATTTGTTATTATTATTATTATTATTATTATTATTATTATTATTATTATTATTATTATTATTATTATTATTATATAACTCCCCGTTCTCAAATATCTTTCCGAAGACCTTTTTATAGCACTATATAATAAAAATGTGAGTTTTGCGGACAACTTCTATTGAAATTCCCGGTTTTGCTAATTTCAATTTAAAAAGGATACATGGTATATTACTAGAAATATATTACCTACTTATATCACTTACTGAATAAAATGCGCATAGAAGTCCATAATACTGTTATAGACTTCTGGGTCCAGCTTTTCTAAATCTCTTGTATAAATGCTTTTCTTTTCTTTTCTTTTAAATATTTTAGAGTTTGAAGTTATTTAAAGCCAAACATGAAGGGCAAAACTGACAATATTCAGAAAAGCTCAAAGTTAAAAATTACTGAAATTGAAATTCACGTTAGCTAATCTTGGATTAGATTCATCTTGCTTTGAACAACCACGCCGTGATGTATTCTGAAATTTTAACTCGAAAACGCTTTTGACACAAAAAGATCAGAGGAGAAATACTTGAACTACGAATTGCTCAATCCCCTTCGTTATTTTGTCTTGGTCCATCAAAATCATACACAACTGATTTATTCAAAACACGAGCTTATTAGATTGTCTCTTTTGAAGACAAAGGCCTTGGAGAAACTATTATCGAGCACCATTTATAAACGGCGGTACTTTTGACAATAGCCTTTGAAATTTCTGCCAATTGGCAAGAGTATTTTCATATTTCTAATTTGCGAAAGTCATGAATAATTTATGCTAATATATTCGACGCCGTCACTTCACCTGCTGTTGACAACACACGCGTATAAAGCAAGCGTTGGGAAATCTGAGTTCCGCCTTCGATGAACGAAATGAAAAACATTGGCAACCAAAATGCTAGCCGTCTCGTTTATAGGCAAGAAATTTATCTGCGACGCTCATTTTGAGGTATGAAATAAGCTATAGAGTCCAGATACCTTCCATCTATTCTTGCATGAATTTAAATCTACCTACAGTATGTATAAATACTGTGGAAAAAGATTACATTTACGAATGGTGTATCAACAAGCATGGTCTTGAAAAAAAACAGCATCGACTTGTGAAAGGCTTGGGTTGCTGTTTAAAATAGCGTTGTAGAGTAGGTATTTTAAATTGACAAAAAATGCGGTTTTCTCCCCTCTGTTTCAAAATTTCACTTCATGCGAGGTACACGCTATTGAAATTGAATTGACATGGAATATTTTTCTCCCGTAGGGATCGATGTTGTGGCGGTTAAGACGCCTCGCCGTAGAATTTTTAAAACAGTTCATTAGGGATGAAACACTTTTTTCTTCCAAGTTGTTGCATTTATTCAAAATTTTTGGGGATTCCATCGCCATCTAAACGGCTTAAATGAAAGGTCCGGATATTTTTTCGCGCGCGTCAGTTCAATTTACTTTTTAGAAATTAATCGATAAAGGTAAATTGACAACAGAATTTTCCATGAATACTTAATAAGCGTTTGTTTTTTATTAAAATTTCATTTCGTAAGTCCGAGGCCAGGGAAAACCCAATTTTAAGACTTGCGACGGGCATCTTGTAAATTATGTTCGCAACGACTAAAGAAAACAAAAACAAAAAAATCGAAACTCTGTTGTTTTGATTAATACCAACATTTATCGGTCATACAACAAGGCCTACACCAGGGTGATTTGCTTGGGGAAAACAATCGAGGAAAATCTGTCGATTTTATAAATGTTGCCGATTTTCATTTCCTATGTTACAATTTCTTATTTACCCATGATCCGATAGGTCCGACCGAAAAATTGTACCATGTAAATTTAATCTTGCTCGCTTTGTTGTAATCAGCTGTTTTAAGAAGAAAAAAACACTGAAAGACTGTCTTTTCGCGTTGCAGTCGAAACGGGCTTTATCAGAAATGCTGAAGAATCTATTACGATGTTGATAACACAGACCACTGGTTTGGTCCTAATTCTGTTCCTAATGATGTCTGCAATGCAAAACTCGGAGTTTGATTGAATTTTTTGGTCGCGAATCACAGACAAGTGAACTGACGTCTGTGATATACTGAATGCGGCTTGATCCGTATTTTTGAGTCGCCTCACTCAGAAAGCGCTCGGCTCGATCGCGACTGCAATTTGCTTTTGTTTTCTGTTTATGAAGTACAAATCGCGACTTTGAAACTTTCTGGGCGTTTGTTTTTTTTGATAAGAGCTTGCGAAGTGAACAAATTGTCGCGTCTCCATTTGCTTCACTGAGACGTTCCCGAAGGTTTCTGAAAAATTTTGAAGATTACCCGAACATTGACGACCAGTAAGTCCCTACAATACTGAGCTTCTCGCCTTCATACGATCACTAACGAGGTTAATCCAAAACGGCTTTCAGTAAAGATTCTAGTGCATGCATTCTTATACTGAAAAAACCTCTTTTTATTTAACGAGTTGGTATTATAAGGTAGGGTATCGATGTAGTTGAGCTGCCTACCGTACGCGTGGAAAAGTCCTGTTTAAACTTATATTATTTTGGACGAAAAGTTAAAAAAGCAAGCCGAAGAAATTAGTGCCTACAAGTTGTTGGAGGAGCGCTCTTCCTCGCGCCCTCTCTCTCACTTTTTGCGCGGCAAGGAAGCCGGGAATGAAGGAGGGCGGGCGGGCGGTCGGGCGTGAAAAGGGATTTCCAAGGTGGCGGACCTGGAGAAAGTATGAGATGAGGGACGTGTAAAACACCCTTCGCAGCCCCCACCTCCTTGTTCTCAATAGATTTTTCACTGCAATTTTTGGGATATTAGTCTAAAGCCTTTTTTATTTAAATCTTGAACAGGTTGCGGATGAAATTGAAGGTGATGGGCTAAAACTTAATTTGAAAGTTCGTGAAACATGCAGACAGTTTCTGAAGACACCGGAACCCGTTCTCGCTACACTTCATGTAAGCGTCAACAACGGTCGACGCAATGACGTCACTAAGTGTAAAGACCTGCTGACATTTCTGAAAGAACAGGTCTTGCCCAAGACTGTGAAACTCATTAGTTTGAAGACGATTAAAAAGGTTAAAGATGAAGAAAAGAACGAAGGGGTCAATTTGCTAAGCTGCATATGGCCTGGAAAGGCAAAGAAAAGGTATGTTTATGTTTAAAAAAATTCTATTTCTACATACAGCGGATAACGTTGAACGCATTGTGTTCGCCTCTTTCTATGCAAGATATTCAAAAATTAGTGATAAACGGAAAAATTTCCGTCAACTGCGTGGCACTTTTAAAACGGTAAAAAGTTAGGAAGGGCTAAGCCCGAAACGTTTGTTTTCTTTTTTCTTTTTAAGTATCATTTTTAAGGCACTTTCTACTCTAATGAAAAGAAAACTTTGAGTAACTTTTTAACAATTATCCTGCAATATCGAGCGGAATGTCCCCTGATACTTTGTCGACGAGGCCGTAGGCCGAGTTGGCTAAAGTCACATGATATTGCGTAAGATTTTAATCTTACGCAATTGTTTTATTATTCAACAAATTGTCAACGAAACGCTTTTAGCAGCGAGAAAAACTGTGGCTGTGCAGCACTTTGAAGATTTCGTACGAATCTTGGTAGCCTACGTATACAGTCAACTCTCGCCTTGCGGACACCCCGCTATTACGGACACTCGCCATTACGGACAAAATTCAGATCCCCGGCTATAGAGTTTTGACTGGAAATGACTCTGACTATTACGGACTTTCGCTGATACGGACAATAAACGAAATCCCAAGCGTGTCCGCTATAACCAGAGTTGACTGTATCTGGGTGTATCTGCTACGAACAGGTGACGGATAAGAATTTCTTTCTGACCATATATGGGAATCGCGCGAATCTGTTGAATAATAACCTTTGGATATCGCTTATTTTATATGTACTTTCCAGCAACCTGTGCAGTCTCTCTGTCTAAGTCGGATTAATATAAAGAATTGAAAATATTGCGAGACAATCCGACTCAGTACAATAAATTATGCTGTGCGGTAACCTGTTTAACTTTTTATATACACTCGGAATCAAAACCATGAAAACTTCAGTAGAAAATTAACTGGCTTTTACAAAGCGCCGGATTCCAATGGTAATTGCGTTAACACGCACTGTAAGATAACTCGTGTGGAATCCTCAAGCAATGTTTAAATCCCTTTTGATAAAAGATATGTAAGCAAAGTTGTTGTTTGTCGCAAGTAAAAGCAAGAGCGCTGCCGAGCGTGACTTAACTGCTGAACAAATTCAATACATGCTCTAATTGTACCTTTTTCCTCTCCTCTCTTTTTTTCCTAGGAAAGACAAAACCAAGAACAGCTGTTCAAGAGGTGTTATATTAGTCAGACACTAACTAAATAGTTCCAGCCCAAACATTCTTCAAATGTTTATTTTTCACAGCAACTTTCAAAAACCTTTTCCGAGTGCCCTTTGTTCTACTGCAAAATAAATTTTACTCCATGTTCGTTTTCTAGCACCAATCCTCCTCCCCTACCCCGCCCCTGTCGCCTCCCCCCCCCCCCCCCCCTTCTTCCTTCGCCTCCTCGAATCAAAGCAAGAAAAGGCCCATATTTCATCTTAATTTACTCATCAATACTGTATTGCCCCACCTTCACTATTGATATGACCCTGAGGCCGACGAGCAAGACCTGGGAAGGGAACAAAACTTCATTTCACAAAACGTTTGGAAAAATAAAGGACATATTCCAATCTATAATCGAAATGACTACTTCATTTCACAAAACGTTTAGAAAAATAAATGACCTATTCCAATCAATAATGTAAATGTCTAAAACTTCATTTCACAGAACGTTTGGAAAAATAAATAACCTATTCCAATCTGTAACCTAAATGACTTTCCTTTATCACGATTAATTTTTTAATTATTTTTTTAGGGTACTCCTCTGATACTGAAAGCTTTTCTCAAAGATCTCTTGGCCGCTCAAACATTTCTGATGTTGACGGTACGCACCAGTCTTCAAACGCCGGTATTTTAGCTACACCTATGATTTCCAATCCAAAACTTCTTCACGGGACAAAGTTGAAAACAAACGTGGGCGACATTGGAGACAAGCAGAAAAATTTAGCAAAGGAAAAGATTCAAGATGAAAATATAACGTTGAATCACTGCGTGAAAGCTTCTCGTGTTAAGCAAATTTATCAGGAGACAGGTCGACGACCAGTCGCACACAACAACCTCTCCACAGCTTCAGATGCAAAAGCAGCGAGTAGAAATGTTGGTAAAGACCAAGCGAAAGTCGAACAGGAAAAAGTATGGTACAAAAATGGCGCAGGCCTGCATCGCGTGCAAAATGAACGACCAGATTGGAACTCTTGTAACGACATTTCAGCGGGTAGATCTTTTGAAGGGCTCCAACGGATTACGAAGTCTTCAACAGAAAGTACACTGAGTAGAAAACAGGGGGGCTTCAAAGTCACACAATCAAATGAACTCAAACTACAAGGAAAATACAACACAATGCCAACACAAGAAGTTGCTAAAAACAAAAAATGCCGTATATTGGAACTTGGCGGAGCTCACAAAAGTAAGATAGAAATCTTTGTAGACGAGTATGTTAGAAACATATGTAAAATAGCACTTTCGAGAAAATTGTCAGAAAAGTCCGAGGAGGTTGCAAGAGACATCGTCACGAATGTTGTTAGTTTGGCTAAACGCAAAATTATCGAACGCGAACAATCACAAATTCAGAGAGAAAATGTTAGCTTCGAGGAAGAAGATAACATGGAGAAGATTGTTAGCTGCGAAGAGAGCCCCAGCTTTAGTAAAGTGTGGAAGTATTCACAAGTGTTCACAGCTGAACATGAGATTCCAGAATCATTAAGGGTCAGAGATTGCCGACAAAAAGGTAGCGAACTTGTCCCATGTTCAAAGCTCCGAGAAAATGTGGACGCACAAGTTATAAACGACTGCCAGTTTGAAGAATTCGAGAAAGCTGTGGCGGAATCACCTTTGTCAAGCAATAGCAGCCTCACGGCAACCTCCACCAATTCTTCCAGTGAGTCTATGGAGCTTTATAAGCCACAATCCAAAACCGGGTCTTTTCCATCTTACGATCTTGATAATGAGCTTAATACTGATTATCAAATTGAAAAGGTGGCCAGCAATTCTCGACCTTTAGAAGATAACATCTCCGCGTCAGAGAACTCGAAACGTGACTTTGTCTTAGCCAATAATACACTTGACACAAATGTGAAGGCTAATACAAGTGCATATTCTCTTTCACTGGTAAACAGTGAAGCGACCTCGGGAAATTTTAACACTTGCGCTAAGGATGTTCCAATCGAGGGAGAAGAAGAAAGCAGCAAAAAGGAATCGGAGAAGAGAAATGGCATCGGGAATGTTGCTTCGATCAACAATTTATCATCAATTCCGAATTTGGAAGAAAGTCGACATGTGCAACAGACAGACATTAAGAACAGTGACTGTTTCCAAAATGATGACAGCAACAGTTTTTGCAACAAAGGAAACACAGAGGAGGATGGAACAGTCGAAGAAAACCGTGCTTCGACAAACCTTTCTGCTGAAGACCTTTCCAGCAACGCAGTATCTGGTAATGGCGAAAGATTGCAACCACGGGCAAATGGAACCGGTAAATTAACAGCAAAGAAGCAAGAAAATGATGACAAAACTATCAACCATCGTCGAAGAGCTCTTTACAAAAGAACTGTGTCGGAATCTCAAGCTTCGGAGAGAAAGCAGTGGTACTCTACGGAGCCTGGAGACGAAGATTTGCAGACAACATTCCCTCGCTTCCATTCCTCTTGTCGGCCAGATACAACCGCGCCAAAGTTTGCTCGATCGACGTCGTGTCCAGTAGTATCAGAGGTAAGTTATAACCTTTGAACAAGTTATTGTTCTAATTAAGACGGAATCCACCAGGAAGTCGAGTAATATTTATTTAAGTTGGACAAAAATCGAGTACCAGAATAATTTAAATCCTATTGCGTTATTTTCTACCCTAAATAAAAGGTAAAGATGTAAGTAATTATCACTGATAACACCAACAACAATTTCTTATGAGAGTCTTAGAAAATGAATTTCAAAGTTCACAAGCTATAGGAAAATTCTCACGTGCAGCCATTTTGTAAAATCGTCTTTTAGCGATTCAGTGGAATTCAGGGAAATTTCAAAATTTGTTTTTGGTGCCGTTTGGTGTTGTTAGAAAAGATTTCTTTTGATAAGATATTTGAAGCAGTAACACAAAAGTTTGCAATAAGGTGTAAATAATTTTGGTACAACAATTTCTTAACAGAGCCTGAGCAAATGAAATTTAATGTTCACAAGCTATAGGCAAAAACTCGCGTCTTTTAGGCGATTTAGTGGAATTCAGCGGAACTTCGAGATTGGTTTTCGATGTTTGGTGTTGTTAGAAAAGATTTCGTTTGATCTGATATTTGAAGCAGTAACACAAAAGCTTGCAATAAGGTGTAAATAATTTTGGTACATAATTTTGTCCAACAACTACTCGAAGTCTTGGCGGATTCCGTCTTAAGAATAATTGCCCGATGACGTAAAGAAAAAGGTGCTGCATGCTTCAACATTTGCAAATGAAGAGATATTCACCGGCTCAGAAGAGTAAACAAGATGGCGTGGTTTGTCTTCAAAAACCAAACTGCATTTAAAAAAAATTATTTCTCAAGAGGTCTCTGTACGACAAATTTATATCACAAAATACGGCAGCTTGTTCTTAATTTGTTCATTTTCAGGACGATGTACTTATCGAGAGCATGCTGAGCCACCACGCAGATGTGTTTGATTCGCTCGAAAAAAGGACCTGGGTAAGAATTAATTGAATTTCGTGTCCAGTCGCTTCTCCGTAATCCTTTGAGGGTATGATACATTCTCATCCCCATAGCCCTTTTCGCTTTTCTTAGTCGGTAGGGCCTTGGCACGAGAAACGAAGGGTTCTGGAGACAAAGAATTTTTGAATTAATTCGAATTTTTTTGATTGGCTGCCTGAAACAAAGAAATCTCGGGCGGAAGTAAAATTCGCCACGACTCTCCCAAACAATATATAGAAACATCACGATTGCATACATGAAGACTGGAAGTCCCAGAATCTAGGACTGGAAATCCTTTGTGTCCAGAGCCCTGCGTTTCGCGTGCCAAGGCCCCGCCGGCTAAGAGAAGCGAAAAGGGCTATGGGGACAAGAATGGGTATGATAAACAAATAATTCTGGTAAGGAGATCTTGGTCTTTATTACCTTGTTAACTTGTTGATTTTTTTTTCAGACCATTGTTCACGTTCATGAGCTATGGAACGGCGGGAAACCAATGGACGCCATAAAGACCTGCATTGAATTGACAGGGATGGCAGATATCGAGAAGGATCTGGGCACTACTTTCAAGCTCAGCTCTCCTTACACGCTGATGTCACGTGATTATGCACTGTTCCTAAACATTCTTCAACAGTTACCAAGCAGCTGGTGAGATAATTTTGTATGTTGTTAACCATTTTTGAAAGTCACCAAAGAAGAGCTACGTCTCTCGCTAGGCTATTATCGTTAAATGATAAATGAGCGCATGTATCCTGCTAAGTGCCCTTGGCCTTGGACGAGAAGATTGGAAAGAAAGATTTTAAAAGTTGTCATGTTTGGTCTTAGTCTTGTACTCAGTGCCTTACCTCATTTGTTCGCACACTTGAAACGTTTTTTGTCTGATTTCTTGGTTCTAATTACAACAAAGGCAGCTTCAGAAAACGAGAATGATTTACTATCCTTTGTTCTACTGCGACAACAAACTCGTTCCCATGGCCCTCTCCTTTCTACGAGTGAGAAAGGACCCTGGGAACGAGGCTGCTATAAAAACCTGAGAACGAAGTGGAAATGACCAGACAGGCTTTGATATGTTTAAGCAAACGCTCTTCAACTGCTTGTTTCATAAAAGAATTGTTAAAATGCTGATGACCGCTTAACAACCTCGTCCTTAGGGCATCTGCTTTCTTAAATGGGCAGCTCTTGATAGCGTAAATCAGTGCCCTGGGAAGAACGTAGGTTGAGCGACGGTTTTGCGCTTAGTTTAAATCATCCGTAACTAAGTTTTTGTTGTGTGAAGCTGTCATACAATTATGGTTGAATAAAAAATGCTGGCCTAACAATTTCTGAAAGAAACTTTTCATTTCTTTTTTTTTTTTCACTTTGACAGCTCTATGTGGACTCTAGATCTTTGTGTGCTCGTCCTTCCAAAGCTAAAAGGATTCATATCCACTCAGCATCACACCAGGTACGGGAAGTGTTTTCAGAGTTTTTTTCTGAAAATCTACGTTTTTCCCCTAGACGCAGAAAGTAATAGAACTTTTTTCATCTTTACGATTCCCAGTAAGTTAAGGACGAAAAGTGACTGGCGTTTTGTCGAAAGCAAAAATTTAATATTATTCCGAAAACGCACGAGAAGCATAACCCAAAGTAAGATATTACTCACGGACATTGAAAGTTTTTGTACGTTATCGAGAGGTCAACAAACACTTCCCATAGTCTGCAATCAATCAATTTTATTATTTTTATTTCCTATTTAGTCACGTTGAAATGGCATGCAGCATCGTCCACGTTGTATTGAAGAAAGTGGGGGTTGTCGTTCGTCGCACTTCAAAGGGTGAGGCTAAAATGCGAAGACAGTCATTTATGCATGATTTCATACAGGGCTTCTGAAGTGGCAGAAACATCTACATGTTAAAAAAGAGGGCGAAAAGAAAGGAGACAGGTGCCGCTGAGTCCCTCTTACTTCTACCACTGCAATGTCACTAGGAAGAATAGAAAAGAAAGGTGTAAATAGACCAAAAATGCTAGTGAGTCAGTTGAACCATAAGATTAGGTGACTGCCGAGTAAAGTCTGCGTTCGAACCTAGTGCATATCAGGCCGGAGCTTATGCCGGTTTTGTAACATGAGGCGACTAGAAGTCCCCCCCCCCCCCCTTTCCCCCCGGATGAGATGGAAGTCCATCGCAGGGTTACCATCAGTATTATGTTATATTTCCTGTTACGCATTTATAGACATGAGTGGAGAGAAGCACCGTGAAAGAAATAAACTGTCGGTCCCCAAAACACAATACAGTGACCCCAGCCTGGACTCGAACACGGACCGCCCGATCCAGAGTCCAGTTCGCTAACTATAAGGCCACTGCGCCTCCCCGGCTAATTATAACTGCGTATAATTTCGCGCGTATGGCTCTGCGCACGTTCAGAACGGGGAAGGCGAGATTAGCACAGAACGCGCGTGTTGAGTGTGTGTATGTAGAACATGGGACGGGAGACATGCGTAGAGTGACGACAGAACCCCGTGAAATGCGTGCTTTGGAACTAGCTACTGACGAACTATGACGCAACTGACCAACGCTAACTAGGCGTTTTGGACAGGTAGGACTTTACTGATAATATCTGTCAATTTAACTCGCATCTGCAGGCAGCAAGAACAAAGAGAAAGAACAGAAAGTCAAATTCTGCACCGCCGAGCTGAAAGAAATGAAGGACATGACGGGTGACGTCATACAGGCACTAAAATCCAGCAAGAAAAACAATACCGAAGATCCCGGATCAATGAAATTAGCACTAAAGGAGCTTCAGCTGGCACTAGGAACATTCCTGGGCAATGCAACTACCACAAGTTAACGCTTTAACTGAATATGATTTTGTTGCATGATAATATTCATTTTGAAATCGTTTTAGATTTTAGAAGCCTGTATTGTAGCCTGTATTGCCGGCATTCGCTCTGTGTTTGACCTCACTTCAATTTTCTTCTTTATTTCCTAACTGTGAGACTGATGCGGAAAACTTACTTATCGTTCGCTAAGATACGTTGCCATTAAACGAGGCTACATGACTAAATTCTCCGCAAAGACTCGAAAGGAGGTTGCATTGGGATGGGGATAATCCGCTGAGCCAATCGCGAAGTTAGTTCAGGCGCAAGCGTTCGCTTCCGTCTCTTTCGCCTGCACTCACTTCGCTTTGCGGATTTTTCCCTGCAGTCCTCAAAGTCCAGTAAAGGGCAACGTTACATTTACTCTCGGAATTTAAAGCTGCTGAAAGAGAGATTAATTGAAAAATGGCATGGGACCTTATAAGAAATAATATTAATGTGATTGTAAATGGATATTAGTTTGCGACTAAAAGGTATGCAGAAATCTGAGTTTTTGTATGGCAAGCCAAACATGACAAAAGTGGGTTGAGTTTAAAATGACCTATCGAGTTTTAGTAATCGATATGCGAGTTTACGAAATCACCATATGAGAAATGGAAATCACCGTACGAGAAATGGAAATCACCATATGAGAAATGGAAATCACCATACGAGAAATGGAAATCACCATATGAGAAATGGAAATCATGATACGAGAATGAAAAATCGTGGTGTGAGATCTTAAATTACCTTTTGAGAACAAGAAACTATTAATCGAGAAAAAGACCGATGCGAGAACAAGAAATTATTATGCGAGAAACCGAAATCACCATTCGAGATTATCGATTAGTTTTTCTGAGCCGGCGAATAACAACTATCAGCGGAGTGCATTTTGGCGGCAAAATTCTGAAAATGGCGGAACAACTAAGTGCGGAAGATTTAACAGAGTTTTTTGATTCTCTGAGAAGAACTATTGAAAGAGCTTCTTCAGTTTATTGTGCCTCTGATATTGTAGAGTTAGAAGTTTGTGAAAGGAGACTTGAGGAACAGACAAGATTACTTATCGCTATATCGCCGTCACAAAATTCACCTCCAGGAGATCTGTTTGAGGTGTTAGAAGTTTCTTTGGCTCCTCTATTAAGGAACATTTCAGACGTTTTGAATGCAGCAAGTTGCCATCCAAAGGGAACGACTCAGTTGGCATTATCTAAAAGTACTGGAGGAAGGCCAGCATACAATATTACGAAGGAAATGATAGAACAACTGCGTGAAACTGGAATGAACTGGACAAGTATAGCAACATGCCTTGGAATCTCTGATCAAACACTTTACAGACGAAGGATAGAGTTTGGAGTGGAAAACAATTTCACAGAAATAACGAATGAGGAATTAGACAGGCAGATACAAGAGACTCTTAATTTGACACCATACAGTGGGGAAATCTATGTTAGAGGTAGTCTCAAAGGCAGGGGTATAAATGTTCAAAGGTTCAGAATCAGAGAGAGCTTGAACCGGATAGATGGTATTGGTAGAACGGTGAGGCGTAGGTATGCGATCTGTCGAAGAACGTACAATGTCGCTGGTCCAAATTATCTATGGCACATTGATTCAAACCATAAACTAATCTCGTGGAGACTTGTCATACATGGCTGCATTGATGGATACAGCAGAGCCATAGTGTATCTGAAATGTTGCACCGATAACAAAGCAAGTACTGTGCTTCAATATTTCGAGCAAGGGGTACAGGAGTTTGGGCTCCCTTCCAGGGTTCGTGGTGACCAGGGTATGGAGAATGTTGATGTGGCAAGGTACATGATCACTAACCGGGGATCAGACAGAGGTAGCTTCATCGCAGGCAGGAGTGTTCATAATCAGCGGATTGAAAGGCTTTGGGCAGAAGTTAATAGAGTGAGCTCAGCACTGTACAAGGATTTGTTTGAATTCCTTGAGAGGAATGGAACTTTGGACTCACTGGATGAAGTACACCTTCTGGCTCTGCAATATGTGTACATTCCTCGCATCAATGCCTCTCTGCATGAGTTCACAAGCCAGTGGAATCACCATGGAATAAGAACAGTAGGCCACCAAACACCCCTAGCAATGTGGTATACTGGATTACTTACTGTTCCTGAGGACTCAGTTGTCACAAATTGGCAGACATATGGAATTGATTATGATGGTCCATTGACTGATATTGAGACCGACAACAATGTTGTTTTGCCAGAGTCACAAATTCAGCTTACAGATCACCAACTGCAAGTATTACACAGTAGAACTGACCCTCTTTCTGATGATGGCAACAATGGCATTAATCACTTTTTGAACACTGTCACAATGATTGAACGTTTCATTGAGAGTCCCCAATAGCTTCACATGACATAACATTGCAGGGTTTTTGCTCTGACCACCCAGACCAAAATTTTCCCTCTACCCCATAGTCCTGATGACCTTTTTTCTTAGTCCCTTACTTTACGTTAAATGGGCACCTTCACTGGGTACATATTCACAATGACTACTATGCAAAATGACTACACAGACTGCAGTAAATTAAGTAAACTCAAGATTTATTGAATGTTTATAACATGATAGGAAATATTTTGTACTCTTTACACTAACATAACAATTGTACACCCCATCAAAAGGCATTCTAACTGTTAACTGAACTATCCTGTTACTGACAATAAATGTTAATGTTAATGCAGGGGAGTATAAACATAACTTTCCTGTTGTTTATATAAACATGAACGTGTTTGTTTGGACACAAGAAAAATAAACAATTCCAAGTCCCTTACTTGAACAGTGTTAAAACATCAAACAGTACAAATTGGCAACAGAAACTAAACAAATGAATACTTCATGTATACTTGTACTTGAGAAAAAAGTACCTGCTAACCTGCTGGCTTAAGGACCAGTAATAAAGGAATCAAACAATATTTGAAAGACCAACCCCCCCCCCCCCCTCCCCCAGGCCCCCCACTTCACTTGTGATAATTTGCAGTCAACAGGGGACATATTCTTAAGGAATCAAACAATATTGAAAGACCAAGCCCCCTTTTCATTTATGATAAGCTGAATTCTTCAGCAAGTTCTGAATATGACTGGTATGTGGAAGGTAGCTCAAGTATGGGAACACAAGTTCTAATTATTGGTCTACGTGCAGCCCCCTCGAGCAAACTAAATGTGACCAAGATAGATTCACATGTAATAACATTACTCCCTGTCAAAAATGAAAAGAACTGGGAAACAGACTGGCCATCCAGGGACCTAATGTACCTCTTAAGATGATCAAAAGCCATTCTCTCGGGTTCATTTTGGGGATCGGCATCAAGAAGCTTGATAATCTTCTTTGGGGTTGCCTTCTTTTCAAGATACATTTTTGTTAAGCCTCCAAAGCTTTGAAAGCAAGGGTTTACTTTCAAGGCTGAAAGTATTGGTGCAAAACAATCAATAATGTACCTGGGTTTCTGCAGAAGTTCCTGGTGTGCTAGCTCATGAACAACCCTTGAAATGTTCCCTGAAGTTACTTTAGTATAGCACTTAAAATTGCTCAGGAAATCCAAAAGGTCCCCATCATCAGGGTCAAAGTTATCCCCAAGTGCAGTTTGAACAGTTTCCCTTTCCTCCACTGATACATATAGTAAAAATGATTCCAATAAAAAACTGTCTGAAATATTTTCCTCTCCAAACAACACTGATGCTACAACAGCACGTGACAAAGAAATTGGAAAATAATTATACCTTTTGACACCATACACAATTATCTGTGCAATTGCTTCCCATTGTGTTTTCTGAAGTTCGTGCCTTATGCATGGCACTTTTTCCTGTGTTCCCACGGTTAGTGAGTTGTACACTAGTTGCCAAAAGCTAGTTAAAATTTCCCTGATTACCCCCACCCCTGTACCATCCTCTGGATTACCATCATTCCCAATAATAGTTACATCTAAATTTACATTTAACATGCTTGGGTCACTGAAAAGTTCTATTAAATCCTCCCTTAAAAGAGTTCGATGTAGGTACACATGTTTTGGGAAATCATCCAAGTCAGAAGGAACAACAAAGGGATCATCTGCAACACAAGGATGAAAAGGTCATCAGAAAGGGTTAGGAATGAATGACAAGATTTATCTTATGATCACTGGTATGTACAAGAAGTATCGGAGCTGTGAATACATCAAACTCTTCAACCTCTTGCGCTAATTGTAAAGGTTTGGGGTGCTTATTTCTGCTAATAAGCTGGCCATGGGGGGGCAGGGGCTGGGGGCAAATATAACAAAGTACATGGTTGTACATGGGTTTCTTAATCATAATATTCTTGTATATGTGTCTGATAATAACTGTCTATAGCAGCTTTCAATGTAAGGTTAATGATCAGCCAGTGTATGTCCTCAATAAGTGGTGGACATCATTTCACTAAACCTTTGAAGGAGGCAGGGGTTTGTTGAAATTGTCTTTCTAACAATGCAGCCCTGGTTAAAAAAGGGGAACATATTAGTTTTTGATGTATCAAAATTCTTTAAGACCTTTAGAAGATTAATCTCTACCTGGTATATGCCCATTTAGCCCTGGACTTTGATCAGTACTGCCATGAGGTTGCTGCAGCAACTGACTAGCTTGTATAAAAGTAGGGTCAGTATCAAGGGGTTCACTCTGTGCAGGAGTCAAGGCTTGTGTAGCAGTTGAGTTTGTCATGGCGGCAAGGGGTAGATCGTGTCTGGCATTTGTTGTTACCCTTGAAGTTGGGCCTGTTTGGGTGGCACAAGCTGGACCCTGTACAGGATTTACTGTTTCAGTTGAATCTTCACAGGAAGGATTGGTATGAGGTTTTGTCACTGGATCTGGCAACACTTGTCTTAGCAGCTCATCATCATCATCATCGTCACCAAATTTATACACTGGATCATCTTTAGTATCAGCATCCTTAAAAACAAACAACAGAATTATTAAGACAAAAACATTAGCAGTACCTATGTAACATCAACATAACTATCTTCATCATCATCATAGTTGTCGCCGTCATCATCATCATCATCATCATCATCATCATCATCATCATCATCATCATCATCATCATCATCAAGTTTTGAGGTTTTTTGAACATGTCCTGATCATGATGTAGTGAAACTATACACCACAAATGAACCCAGCCCTTCTCCCCAGGCCAACATTAAAAATTCAATATTAGGCATCATTTGATTACTGATCCAAAAATCGTCTACAAGAAATCAAGTATAGTTAATCTTACCTCTGTTAGAGCGGGCAGCAACACTCTGTTTGGCCTCACATACACAGGCTTGTTTTTGAAAAGGCGATGTAAGATTACCCCAGTTATCCCTTCTTGACCTGGTGCAAGCGTTGGCTTAACAAGCTTGTTATGGACTGACATTAAAATTTCAATGTCCACTAAGGGAGGGATCGTTTCTCCAAACACCTCCATTATCGTTGACTCGACCTGGACCTCGTTCATGGCCTTGGAAAACTGGCATGCATTGAGCACGTGGCCGTTCTCAGTCAATGCCACTCTTGCCTTGTCTTGGTACCACATTGACTGCTGGGCCGGGAAGTAAAACTAAATCACACAAGAAGTTTTCTTTCGCCTTCGATCTTGACCGACTTGCCCTGTTCCTTATGTTAGAAGTACCAATTTGTCGCATGTTTGTCAGGCGTCGGAAATGCGAGAAACTTGCCTGACTTGCATTTTGACTCGGCTGATTCAGGCTTGACCTAGAAGTTGGATTACCTTGCGATCGCCCAAAAACACGGGACACTTCGGCATTAACATTTGATGTACTTGGCTGGGTAATATGATCTGTTATCACTTGAACACTCTGTATAAGTTGACGCAATTGCTGGTCTTGCTGCTGCGCCATATTTATGTACGAGGAGCAAGGCGCAATTTGGAGACGGAGCCTGGACCCAAACCTACAAAATGCACTCCGCTGATAGTTGTTATTCGCCGGCTCAGAAAAACTAATCGATAATCTCGAATGGTGATTTCGCTTTCTCGCATAATAATTTCTTGTTCTCGCATCGGTCTTTTTCTCGATTAACAGTTTCTTGTTCTCAAAAGGTAATTTAAGATCTCACACCACGATTTTTCATTCTCGTATCATGATTTCCATTTCTCATATGGTGATTTCCATTTCTCATATGGTGATTTCGTAAACTCGCATATCGATTACTAAAACTCGATAGGTCATTTTAAACTCAACCCACTTTTGTCATGTTTGGCTTGCCATAAAGATTCGCCGAAAAAAAAGTTACCGTATTCGTTGCTGTTGTTTAATATTTGACAAACGGCTCCCATTAAGTGACTAAGTTGGGGTCGTGAAAACTACATTTACCCAAAAGTGACTAAGATGGGGTCTATAATTGATCATAGAATATGACTATAATGGGGTAGGGGTTCTGAGAGACCAGCGGCACATACCCAACAAAGATTGGTCCAAGTACCCCCCCCCCTCCCCCCCGGGCACCCCTCCAAGAGAAAATGTAAATAATCAGAACTCCTGGACGACTACGAGTCAAATTTACGAAAACAAACAAAATTATACGAGTGAAGCAAAAGTAATCGTGCATATCACAAGGCTGGACGTGTACATTTTTGTAATAACCGTCAATCCATAAATTTGGGAGTCTCTATACAGAAAGTTTAAAAGATTTGATGCGGAAATACCGGACAGTTCAATTACCCTTGCGCTTAGGAGCTTTTCTTGTGACTTTATGGCTCGTTATTATAATTTGCCGCTGTTTTTGTAAATCCAAAACACGTCGGAACAGCTCGGAACATCCTTGAAAATGCCAACCTTTTCATAAACTGGTATAACCTCTGAAGCCACTTGCCACTGTAGCCATATCGTAAGAAATTTCCAGCGGTCTTGTTTTGGGCATTCCGCGGCCAGGTGTTCGAACCTCTTTATTTTACCGAAAATCTACCTGCCGGTAAGAAACCTGTGGCACCCAAGGCTGCGTCTCTATTAACAGCAGTGATGATCAGCTGTACTCGAAACGGCGACCAAGCAAGGCCATACAGGAGAGCGAAAACGGAATAAAATAAACCAAACAACCGGTTTCGTATTGTTGCGAGAGGATTTATCGTCTTTCTGTAATCTCCGATCAGTATTCGTCATATTAGAATCCTCTTTTCAAAAGCGAACAAGCCATAAACAAGAATTCTAAGGGGCCGACCATTTAACTCTTGAGGTGGGGTGGGGGGGGGGGGGGGGGGATATAGCCCACAATAATTACAAGAGCAATGAAGAAAGGTGTTGTTTGGGCTGTCTTAGGGGTTATGGACTGTTTGCTTTGCCGGTTTTTCTGCCTCTTTCAGTGTTTGTTTTTGATTACCTTCCATTTGGCTTTCTGCCTATAATAAATGGAGTAATTTCTCTCTATCAAACTACGATGTCATTATTATATCGGAGAACTCGGAAGATGAAGGTAAAGGAATTTTATTATTGTCTTCATCGTTGCCACTGCAGGTCTCCTTTGATCTCAAGGCCTTCGCGGAAACATCCGTGTTCATCTAAAAACAAACGCTGTGCAAGGATTCGAAGATACTATAAATAGACTGGGACTTTTATTTGGTACAACGTGCGTTAAGTTGGATTTCTCCCGGCATAGTCAATCGAACCCAATCGAACTAAATTTCAATCGAACTCAATCGTACTTAATCGAACTCAATTCATTGCCGGACTCAATCGAACTCACCGAAAAGAAAAAAAATCAATCGAACCCAATCGAACGTTCGATTTTCGAACTCGTGATTTGTGCGTTGAAAATCCATAACCAGATCTTGGAAGCTCGAGTTACTTCAACCCGGAGTGTAGCGCATACTTTTTTCCTAAACGAAGAGATTCCGCAGAAATGGCTTCAGATGCGCTGCGGATTGTAAGCTTCAAATGTGTAGTAAAGTGCTCCAAGAAATGCCGCTTTGACGTCGAGGATGGCGAAGCTTTCAAGGTTTTAAAGAAAATAGGCGAGACAGGCCGTGCATTCCGAATTGCAAACGAGCGCGGACAATTAGGTCTCCTTCAACCTGTTCTGTTCTGTTCTGTTCTGTTCTCTTTAATGCCGTGGGCAGCTTATAAATAGGGTTTCTGTTTTAGGAGTAAATTGTAAAAAGCACAAGAAAAACCTGTTTTGATGGGCTTGCTTTAGGCTTGCTTTGTATAGGAGAGCCAATCAAACGCAATCCATTCAATTGTGTTCGATTGAGTTCGGTTTCCGAACTCAATCGAACACAATCAGATGGATTGAGTTCGATTCAGTTCGATTTTTCGATTGAATTCGATTTGTTCGGAAATCGAACTCACTGAAAGTCTGGTGTTCGATTTCGTTCGATTGCCGAACTCAATCGAACTCAATCCACGGATTGAGTTCGATTGAGTTCGATTGAGTTCGATTTTCGAACGTTCGATTGACTATGCCGGGATTTCTGTGTTACTTATACATTACAAATTGCCTATCGATAATGGCCGAGTGGATAACACATATTACTAGTAGTAATCAGAGATTACGGGAGTGCGTTCGACTGAAGAGATGGATAGTCAGGTAGTGGCAAAAGAGCAAGATTGTCGGAAAACTCCTCAAATGGAGCGATAAGGATGAGTGAGAGAGGAATCTCATCACGCAACGTTTTGGAGGAAAGATTGCGTGACGAGCCAAAAGAACATTTGTCTGCAAAATAAATTGGAATTTTTCGCATCAAGAAATGGGTTGTGTTTTTTTCGAAGGGGTTTAAAAAGCTGTGAAAAAATTGAGACACTGTAGTAGTTCTTGATCTGTTAGTCTAAAGCAAATTTTTCTTTGCTTGCGTAATTTGAGTGTTACAGAAGAAGCCATTCAAATGATTTAATAATATTGGACCGGAAGGAAACATGATCTGTCATCACACAAGTCATGGCAGTGATTATTTGCCAAAGGTCAAAAAGCAGAAAAAGAACCTCGAATAATAAATGGAACGGCAAATTCTCATTGATGTCAGAATATTGTAAAAACAAAGTCGCTCCTAGCACTTCATGTGACATTCACAAAGCAGAAGCGTACAAAGTCATAAATGAATGGGCAATTTGCATTCATTTCTTTTACACCAAAATTCATATGAAATAGAAATGATTTATCATGTACATGTACACGACAAATAATTATTTATTTCACTTGAGTTGTTATCCTTTGACACTACACAACTTCTAAAACTCCACAGACTTCTACAAATACCTTCACTTCCATTTGAAAATAGAGGCACAACATATCAACTTTTCGTTCATAGTCAATGCACTCGTTGCTGGCTCGCCTTAGCGAGGCAGCACACTATTTTGGTAATCATGTGCATGTTGGGTATCCTGTGTTGTATATGCGGTTCGAGGCCAAACTGTTTGGATGTCAGATTTAGCGCATGCGGTCTACGATTCTGTATATTTTTATTTTGTCATAGGATTGCGTGAAGTTAAAAGTGTATACTCTGCTACATTGTACTATTTTACCTACTTCTACCTGTGAATAGCGTTGAAAACTGAATATGCTGTTTAATGCTTTTTTGCGCCTATTTTCAGGCAGCCCTCAGTACGAAAGTATACTTTCGCATTGTAAACAAAAATGTCCGTACAACTGTTAGCAGTCTGGATATTTCAGGAGCGGGTGTCGGTAAAACGCCGGGGTCGGGGTCAATTTTTTAATTTTCTTAAAAAAATTAACCGAATCAGAAAAAAAAAAAATTACAAAATTTATATAAGCGTGTGGCGCATTTAGAGTTGAAAAAAGCACCTCGTTCACAAAATAGTCGGGAACTTGATCCTTCCTAAGTTCAAAAGTATAAAAGAAGAAATCTGTGGTCTAGCAGGCGACGAGTTTCCCTAATGGTCGCGGGTCGCGGGTCGCGGGTTTCAAGTCGCGTGTCGCGGGTTTTGAAAAAGTCGCAGGTTTTAAAGAAGTCGCGGGTTTTGAAAAAGTCGCGGGTTTTGAAAAGACTGCATTATAGGAATATAACGAAGAACAGAATCTACACGTTATAAAATTTAAGCGAATGTTTGAAATTAGTGTTAATAAAATGAATCGTTTGACTGGTCGCCCTGATCGTACCGGAATTTATCTTTCCATTTCCATAAAATGGTTAGTACACACGTGGCACAGAGGAACGGAATGCAAAATGGAAAGGACCATTCAATTCAATTTTGCAATAGCTTATCTCGGTTAGTCCGACTGCTCAGACTGTAAAAATGGAAAGCACCTTCGGTTTTCCCGCCTTTTGATCTGAAAAGTAAGAGCCCGGATGATAGTGTGCGACGGTGCATTGTAAAATTACGCATTCTAGAATGGAGAGTCAGCAAGGAATGTTTTTGCTTCGTCAGCGACTAAAGAAATGTTTTTTTTTTATTTCCTTCGATCCGAGAGGTGATGGCGATTGTTTTTATACGGCGGCAGCCCACCAACTGAGCCTGGATAGAAAGCAAGTCAAGAAGCTCGTTTTCCAGCACCTCGAGAACCATCAAATTGATGTAAGTAAGCTTAAGCTTACGTAAAGCTTGTACTCCGCTGGCAAAAAATATAAGATACTTATAGATATATATATATGAGCAACGCTAGCTTCTTCGTCAAGTAGTGGTTTCCAAATTATGCTAACGTAGACAGTCGTCATTAACATTTGCAACAACATTACCCTACGGGACGTTTTTATAATTGTTCTTTGATTTCCTTTATTGTTTTTTTTTTGGTTAACCGACTAGGTTTTTTTTTCTATTTCTAATGCTTTTCCAGTGCTTTAACTTTATTTTATAGCCTTGTTGTCAGTTGTTGTTGTTGTTTGAACACTAGAGGAAGTTCAGTTTATCTACAGTAATTAAATAAATAAATGAATAAATAAATAAATAAATAAATAAATAAATAAATAAATAAATATAAGATATCACCCAATATCACCCTATCACCCTAAGCAAACAAGAAATAGGATAGGCGACTTCGACTTCCCTCAACCATCCCCCGCCCCATAGCAAGAAAACGCGATCATTTTAAAACTGGCGTCTTTGCATCCGGTTTCAACTTGTTTGAATTAATTTTACTGAGAAATGAATGCATTCTATTGAAAACTCGCAACTTTTTAAAAACACGCGACTTTTTTCAAAACCCGCGACTTTTTCAAAACCCGCGACACGCGACTTGAAACCCGCGACCCGCGACCCGCGACCATTAGGGAAACTCGCAGGCGACAGGTGAAATTCTAACAGCTTGGCGGATAGATTATGCTGCCGACTTCTGGGCGCTAGCTCGAATGAATATTCCCTCGCCAACAGAAGGATGACCTTTTTCAGGGTTATTATATTGTACATGCCGATGCGTTTGTGTAGCAAGAGAAATTAAAAAGTAATTCTGGCTTATATCGTTAAAATAAAGCCGACATTCGTATCCAAAAAAATATTTACAAGGAAGCAGAATTGTTTTGTTTAGAAGCTCGCATGTCCCGCAATCTTAAAGTTTCTACATTCTGATACTGTTAAAATACAAATGGAGGTATCTAGCCATCTCTCCAATTTGTGTGACCAAAATGCGGGAACACATTTTTAATTAGCACGGTTTGCATTGATACGCGATGATCGAAATCAAAACATCCGACGTTTCCAAGATTTCCGTCAATATCAAAGTTTGAAATGACGTTTCGCATGAGCGATCATGAAGTTTAACCGGCCGGCAGAAGACTACAGAAGCTCGGTCAAATTTAATTTTATTACACAACAAAGACATTTTAAAGGTTCTGCGAGACTTTACCTTCAGTTTCAAGGCTTTTGCGTTTGGAAACTGAATGAAACTAAACGGTTTCATAGATCTTAACTAAAGATTTAAAATTTTATACAAAGCCGACACTCCCAGACTGAATGTCACGATACATTCCACGGCTCGGCGAACATAAAGGTTCTGCTTGTACCTTATATTTTTACGGTGTTTATTCGGACCGTTTAGTGAGACGAATCCCTGAAGCTACAAAAGAGTTAACTTGCGCCCTGTTAAGGAGATTTGCCCGTGGAATAAAATTTATTTTTCGCCAGTTCACTTTAGTGATCACTCGCCCGAAACGTTCCCGGAAACCCTTTCAAACTAGCGCTCAGAAGTCTATGCGCCTAGCTGTTAGAATTTCACTGCTAGACCACAAATTTCTTCTTTTATACTTTTGAACTTATGGAAGGAACAAGTTCCCGGCTATTTTGTGAACGAGGTGCTTTTTTCAACTCGAAATGCGCCACACGCTTATATAAATTTTTTTTTTTTTCTGATTCGGTGAATTTTTTTAAAAAAATTAAAAAATTGACCCCGACCCCGGCCCCGGCCCCGGCCCCGGCCCCGGCCCCGGCCCCGACCCCGGCCCCGGCCCCGACCCCGAGTCGGCGTTTTACTGACACCCTTCAGGAGCAGGGAGAGTTACACATCATGAGCCGTGACACTTAAATCTAATGCTAGCCATTTTTTTTAAAGATAAGAAAGTCTTCTGCTACTTGTTACAATTCTAGCTGTTCGTATTATTCAATGTCGAATACTTGTTTAAAGGCCGTTATGTTGTTATTAACATTTTCCGCCAGATTTTTTCTAACTAGCCCAGGGAAAGAGATCAACATTGCGTGATATCGGGTGCATTCAATCTGGCATCTCTTTTGTTTATTTTGACGAGATTTTACGATTGTACTCCTTAACGCTGTATACGCTGTTAAACGATGTTGAACGCTCTTTGCTGCTGTTACGCTCCAAACTTCCAAAATAGTACCCAGTGGGTACATGAGTCTAATGCGTCATGGATTGTTAGTGCGGTTGAAATATGTTGAAGTAGTTTTGGTATTTACGGCATAGAGCAAGAGGTGTAGCAGAGGTTTGGTAGTAAGAGTGGTCCAGAAGAAGTCGATAATATTTGTCCTCTTAAGTATATATATTTAGAAAGTTGACGAAATGTTATATTTAAAGTAGGAAAAAGATGTTACTTAGGGCTTGAGTTCATCGATTCATGTTAAAAGATTAGTGCGTTGTAGACAATAGGAAGATCGTACAGATTTAGAGGGAGGGCGGGGGGGGGGGGGGGGGGGAGAATCCTGAAAAATTTGTTTGCAAAAGCAAAAAAAGCCCAACTAATTTTTTTGCAGGCATGAAAAAAATGTCTGCAGGAAGATGACACCGGAAAAAAAATGTCTTCACAGACAACGATACAGAAAAAAAAAATTGTTCATCCGCCAGCTTCCAAAAAAATAATGGTCCGCCCCATAGATAGACAAGATAGAGCCGCTTATTCAGTATTCTAAATATCCTAAATCCCATCAAAATAAGCCAAAATATATATTTTTTTCAATTCCTTTGCAATTTATGCAATACTGCTCAACAAAAGATTTCAATTTCCTTAAACGTTTCGACACAGGAGAGCAAAGAAAACATTACGTGCAGAATGTAATTTAATTAAGCGAAATATTTTCACGTCTAGTAAACACTGCAAGCAGTTGAATGAAAGAGTTTTGTTTTATGACTGAGAACAGCTTTCAAATAGTCATTACATGGAAATAACAATCAGATCAGAATTCAATAACTATTAAAGCGAGTTTTCATTCTGTCTTAACTACTTTTTGGCAAGTTCAATATTTATGCAAATTTCGCGCGAAATGTAATTTGATTACACTGTACTAGATTGAATCTTGAATGGTGAAAACAAAACTCTTTTTAATCAAAGTTGCATTCTGTGAATGAAATCCTGCTTCAGTTGAATTGAACAATCAATTGCTGACTACAATCTTACTTAATTTTCCATTTTTTTCAGTTATTCTTTTGTTTATGAACACAGACGTCACTTCCGGATTTTTTCATCAAAAGATGTCGATTTCACGTTATTGCGCATGCGCATTAGACTAAAAAAATATAATGTAGTGTAATCGTTAATTCCAATAGCCAGCACTCACTTTCATTATGGACTACCAAATGGCCTACCCTAAAATGGAATACCCCTAAGAAATCCTATTTCGCTACCCGGGACCTCCCAGGGACCAATAATATTAAGAATAGTGCATAGTAGGCTAACCGGAGTAAACGTAGGCTAACCAGAGGGTGGTAAAGGGTATTTTCGTGATCTGTGATCGGCTCTTTTTTTTCCCGTAAAATGCGAAATGGCTTTTTTTTTCCTCGTGAATCGTGATTTCCATGGTCGCCGCAAACCGTGATTTTCCAAAACGTTTTCTTTTATTTCCCGTGAAGCGTGAAATGCCAACGTTATATTTTTCGTGCATTGTGAAAGGGCTGTACTTATTTTCTGTGAAATGTGATCAATACCCCCCACTTTACCACCCTCTAACCAGAGTGAAAAGTAGGCTACCCAAAGTGAGTAGTAGCCACTAAGTGGAGTGTAGCCTGCGTAGCAAGCGTTCCCGTACGAGCGAAGTGCTATGTGTCGCGTGCGAGCGAAGATTCTAGTCTCGCCTCAATTTTCGCGCGACCAGAATCTTTACTCGCGCGACACATAACACTTCGTTCGCACGGGAACGCTTGCTACGCAGGCTAAGAGGAGTGCTATTTTGATAGCTAAATAGCTAACCACCCTCGTTCCCAGTGCCTTTCAAGGTCGGTGTGATTCCTGTATTTAGGCGCTTAAGTGTCCGTGAGGATGAAAATAAAGAAGGCCCATGCAATGTAAGTATGGAAATAGCAGCTCTTTCAATACTACTCATTCAAAATAGGATTTCTTAGGGGTATTCCATTTTAGGGTAGTCCATTTTGGAAGTCCATTTGGGTAGTCCATGGGCTGGGGGTCAGTCATTTGTCAATCACCTGAAATGCTAACGATTTGTAATTTTAGCTAATTTTGTGAATCGTTTTGCATGTAAAACGCTGGTTTACCTTGCCTATAAGACAACGAATTAACTTAAGGTATCAGCACCGGCTAAAATATGCCTCTTTTGAAAAATAAAATAAAATATCTGTTCTGTATTTGTGCTATCTTTTATACCTTAATATGATTGTGTATACATTGAAACGTACAAAAATGTCATTTTTTTTTTACATATGGACACCCTACTGCGCTTGGCTGGTTAATTATTAATAGCTGCAATATTGTGAAATTTGCTTTTTTCTCTCTAGATATTTGGAAATACAGCAAAATTAAATTGGAATTGTCTTTATTGCCACAAAACGCACTGACGTAGTTTCAGCCCCATCCTCAAGTGAAAAATTTTAATAAAAAAGACCAGCATCACATTTGTAGCTTTTGAGTTCTTGTCAGAATTTTTTAATAACAGATATGACTGGGGCTGAAACTACGATTGTTCATCTGCATGTAAAGAGTCTCCCTGCCAAATATTTTGTCCATCAGCCAAATATTTTTAGAAAAAAATCATTTTTTCTGACTGCAGCTAATACTGTTATGCCAAAAATGTCACCAATAAGTCTAAGATTCAACGATAAATCCTGTAAAATCCGTGTTCATAGCCACTCGTGTTCGATGCCGCCATGTTGGATCGATTTCCGCTGTTTAAAAAGCTTGCAGGCCCCAAAAACCATGTTTGTTTATCCGTTGCTAGGGCGACACTAGGCCCAGACTTCCGGTTTCTCCAAAATTGGTTTTCGAGGACTAGGTACTAGTTTCCAAAACAAATATGGCGTCCACAAGCAAACAGTGTTCGAATACATCAAAACAACCTCACAAACCAGCCATCAGGACCCAAAAATCGCCGAGAAGTACCGAAAAATGGATAAAGACCCTAACAACCGACCCAGTTCCCCACTCAAAAATACCATTCACTTCCGGTAAAGGAATAAATTTTAGCGTCATCGTTCTCGTTTCCTTGCGCGTATTTTGTCCCAAATTCTGTGTTTATGTAAAATAGGAGTACTTAGAAACATGTCAGAGAAAAAACAGAGTAAACAAAAATCCTAAAATTTTGCCGGTGCTGATACCTTAACTCGATTTCCGCTCCTTTTACAACGTTCGGTGGCCGATTAAGACTCTTCTTCCTTGGATGATAACCCTCCAAACAGCAGCGATAACATACCATAACAGTGGACAACTTTGTCGAGAGAAATTACTCCAACCAGCAAAACAGCAGAAGCACATGGCATGGAGATGACGTCATTCGCCCCTGAAAAATTTTCTGGGAGGGGGGGGGGGGGGCAAATTGACAACCATACACGGTGCAAAAAAACTTGACTGTTTACCGATTAGAGAACGTTCTGCTTCGTCGAACGCAATTATTTTCAGTCATGATCAAATTATCACGGTAAATATTCCCATCGGCGCCAACTTCAGACAGAATAAATGCACCAAAAATGCCATTACCGATTTCCCTCGTTGAACTCGAAACCTTAAGTTTTTAATTCACATCTATTGCAGAGACTGGATTAAATAAAGAAATGTTGACATTCCGGCCATATATTTTTTTGTGCGTTGCGTGACTTTTTCCCTATATTTAATACGGCAAATTCTGGACTCGTTTTAAATTCCTTCGCATGTTTGCTGCACTGAAAAAAAAACATCGTCATCACTTAAAATATCGTCCATTTTAACTTCAGAGTTAACTGCAACTCCAAATCAGGTGAAAGGGACAACGAGTTCGCCATTTGTTTTGCTTTATTGATGCAGCCAACCGGAAAATACTGTTCCATTTGCCATACGGAATACCCGGAATTTCAATCCGGAATTCTAGTTCCTTATTTCTATTTTTTATTTGAATGTTATTTATTTATTTATTTTTTTAATATTTTTATTTTTTTTTACCTATGGAATTTTTTTCCCGTTACTCGATTTCTCGTTACTCCGTTACTCTGTTTAGTAACACCAGAAATCCCTAATCCCAATAAAAAGGCTAACTGCAAGCTACCTAAGGAACTGTACGCTAACTGCAGAATTTATTCTGTAACTTAAGTAGTGCTAACCGCAGATTATCCGGACCCTAAATGAATGGTTGCAGTTTTGCTGGGATTTTGTAAAGCCCCCTGGAATGATGAAATAGCTTTGAAACATTTTTTTTCTTGCTGGCAGCAGTGCAAGAAATTTTTTTGTATTTCATTTGTGCTGCATGGAATTTTTTTCTTCCGACAAGCGCTTGCAGGAATTTTTTTTTCGAAATCACCCACCCCCACCCTCAAGAGTTAAATGGTCGGCCCCTAATTGGTTATTTTTCGCTCGAACCATATGACGTAATACGCGTGGCGTAGAGTGAATTATAAGCTTTTCGCTTACATCGTTGGACTAATCGACGATTGCAACCTTGAAGAAATAAACTGCTGTTGAAACCAAGATCTGTGTCTTCCTCGATTTGAATTAACGAAGTCAAAAATCCAAGAAGTTAAGGTATGTAATATATGATTTTGTTACGAGAGAATCTTCCGTATTTTAGTAACTTCCGTGTTCAGCAAAAGCCAAAAGCCAACAGTCGTTTTAAACTAAAAAAAGCAAACGCTTGTATTTTCGTACAGCTGCCTTAATAGTTAGTTAATTTCTTTGTCAGATATTCGTTTGTACTGGACTGCGAACTTTTGTACATCTGCTCAGATTCCGTAATTTCTTTGTTGAAAATTCGTGTTGCGGATGTTCCACGTTCGTTCAGAGTTTATCTCTGCTATCAATCATTTAGTGTAACAAAGGAAATTTAGGAAGCAAGGACAGATTGTAAACTGATATTTTCCGTTCCAAATGTGTTCTACACGTGGCTGCATTGGTCATAGGTTTCCATGTTGTAAAATGTAAAAATAGAAACATACTCAAGATGATATATAAGTAAGCAATATTGTAGAAGTTCTTTGATTACATCGAAGATTACACTGATTACAACATTGAAGCAATAAACTACTGTTGGAAACAAGTTCCGTCTGATCCTTGACGGCCGTAGCAAGATCCTCGAGGTAGATCGCTGAGTACCAGGAATTTGTGACGAAATTCCGTTCCCGCAAAGCGAAGGTTGTTCTACCGAGCTAAGGGTTCGGACGCACTGGACTGACAAAATTTGTTCGGCCCTTACAAAAATCTCGACAAAATTTGTCTCTGCCAAATTTTCAATTTGTCAAGCGTGGGCGCACTGAGACACAGCAAAATATTAGTTAACCACAAGTGTCAATCACATGGAAATAAACACGTTAGCTCAACTTGGCAGTTTTCAATTTGATCAGTCGTGATGTAACTTATACATTATGTACTCGGCTGACTCGGGAGGTTTGCATACGGATGTACAAATTGAGCTGCATTTGGCCTTTGAAATGTCACTGGAATGTAAACTTGGGAAACGATATTGTTGTATTCTGAGTAAGGGCCGTTAATATGCAGCATGCCGGAATACGAATCTTCCATCTTCACCGTTTGATTGCCGCACAAAAATGAAATAATTTTGGCGAGGTTCGGGCCGAAATACTCCGACTAAAATGGAGATCAATTTTTCTTGATAGACATTTTCCTTCAAATCGTGACTTGTAAATTGACAAATCTGTCAGATTTCACGCCTGACAAAAATTTGTTCTGCTCCGAGGCAGGACGACGGCGTCTTTGAAGTTTGGTAAGCCTTGACAAAATTTGGTAGATCTAAAAATCACCGGGCGCACTTGTCTCAGGGAACTGATGACAGATTTTTTCGCAAAATAAACAAAAATTTGCCTAGTGCGTCCGGGCCCTAAGTTTCCCCCGTATTTCAGTGAATTTCAGAGCGTTCCCCGCTACAGTTCAGAAGTTGTCCATTTCAGTCCGAAAACCTAGTGCCGACCGGAAAAAACCAATTTCATACCTTTTCTCGTGAGTAATAGGTCTAACTCCCTTTGTTCTCTCTTTTGAGAGAGGTTGAACTTATACTAAACTGAACTAATACTGAGTCCAGAGAATCTGGGCATATGTGTAAAACCGAAATCAAAATCAGCTAGGTACAAGAAATGCTCAAGTTCGCGCGATCGTCTAGGCCTGGTTCAAACGTCGCGCTATCGTCGTGTCGAACTCACTTAGCGCGACTGTAGCTCGACGTTTGAATCAACGTCGCGCCAGAGTCGGGTAGCACGACAAGCTTAGTCGCGCTACCCGACTCTGGCGCGACGTTGATTCAAACGTCGAGTTACAGTCGCGCGTAAGTTGAACCTACAGTATAATAAGTTCGACGTTGGCACGACGTTTGATTCATACGTCGTGCAAAATTGATGTGAAACCTAGTGCATACATAATAATAATAATAATAATAATAATAATAATAATAATAATAATAATAATAATAATAATAATAATAATAATAATAATAATAATAATAATAATAATAATAATAATAATAATAACTTTATTTAAGTGTCATTATGCTTTCACAGCGGGATTACGTGAGACGCATGCGTAAATATGTTTCAGATTTTGAAATATGGCGGCTTGGAGAAGTACCTTTGCTCATAGCTTTGACTCAGAGCTTGAAGATGAAGGCTGGTCCCCTGAGCAAAGCGAAAACAGCAGTGACAAGCCTGAGTCGGATTTAGCAGATCTTTCAAGCGCCGCGACCGTAAAATCAAAGTCGAGCACTTCGCGAAAGCCGGTAAGGAAGGCCGTATGGTGGGAAACAGTAATAACAGATATGGTTGACAGTGTTTGACATCATTTGTTCGAGTGAACATCTCAGAATAGAACTTATATTCAGAAACACCTCATGTTCGCGAAACACGGCATTCTATACGGATGTTGTGAAACAGCTTAAAGTGCTACTATGATGAAGGTCCCCTATACCCCTTTGCAAAACTGAATCACGTAAAAATATTTGGCCTTTTCACGCGTCACGAATAATTACCAAAATGTTTTCACGTTCACGCAAAAATCAAGGCGATTCCAGTTTAGACTTAAACGCTCTGAAGGCGTAAAACCGCAAAAATTTGATTTGAGTGTTGCATATCACGTAGCCTGTTCCAGGCTGTCGGTAGTTGGGGGCGAGCGAAAAAGGCGGGCAAAGGAAAAAACGAGGGGGAGACTAAGGCGAGCGAAGGCTTCGCTCGCCTTAGTCTCCCCCTCGTTTTTCCTCGCTCGCCCGCTTTTTTCGCTCGCCCCCAGCTACCGAGAGCCTGTGAACAGTCTACATATCACGTCTCGATAGCTTACAAAGTTTCATCTGTTCAAAACCTAACCACAGAGCTGAAAACAAAGACGTACATTTACTAAAACACTGAAAGAATAATAATTAAGCCACGAACAAGATATGATTCACCAATCACGTCTAATTCAACTCTTCGTTCACGGGTCACGTTTAAGTTAAAAATTGCTTTCACGTGCACGTGAAAAGATCTTGAAATTGGCAATCACGAATCACGAAAAAATAAAAGCTTCAATCACGTTTCACGGAAAAATAAATTACTCCAATCACGCTTCACGTAAAAAGTTTAGGGGACCCTCTATGATGAAATCGGCATGTTTTCTTTCGCAACCGTTTTAAAATATATAACAAGTACTCTATACGAGAAGAAAAATGCCGTTTACTATTTTCCAATACCTCTTTTCTTTCCAGAGATATTCAAGTTTTTAAAATATGCAAATTAGCAAAGTAGTGACGTCATACACTCAACCAAATTCTGATTAAATACTAAGAAAGTGATATCTCAGCCAATTTGTATTGAAAGTCTCTGATTCTTTGCAGTAACACTTAGCCTGTTCCAGGCTCTCGGTAGCTGGGGGCGAGCGAAAAAAGCGGGCGAGCGAGGAAAAACGAGGGGGAGACTAAGGCGAGCGAAGCCTTCGCTCGCCTTAGTCTCCCCCTCGTTTTTTCCTTTGCCCGCTTTTTTCGCTCGCCCCCAACTACCGAGAGCCCTCCGAGAGCCTGGAACAGGCTAAGTAACACTCTGCTAGCTGTGTTTCACAATATGAACTTGGCAACTTGGTTACCATGGCAACATACTAGGTTCCAGATCCCCCCAATGCTTATGGCCTTTCTGGCCAATTCTGGCATGCTTTACATGCGAGATCTAGCAAGCATATCAATGGATTTGGCAGACTCGCTAGCCGTGGGGAAAATTTTCGACTGGGGGCGAGTAAACAGCTGTAAACAGCTATTTGGTGCGACCTTTGAATCAACTGTCGCGCTGCAGTCGTGCTTAAGTCGAACTTAATACAATTGAGTTCGACACGACGATAGCGCGACGTTTGAACCGGGCCTAAGGCACGGTGCACACGGACACGGTTTCACTGTAGCCGTATCGTTTAAATTCGATGCGGTTACGCCGTTGTATGGTGCCGATCGAGGAACATTAAATACGCGCTTAATATTTTTATGTGGGGGAGGAATTAATTGCACTTGGTCCATGATTCTCAATTGTAGAATGTCAAATTTCATTATGTTCTTTAAATAGTAGCAGCAAACTTGAAAAATATAGCCATTTTTACGCGGGATGAGCCGCGTATTAAATTCGGCTTGATTGTTTTGATGCGTTCGATGTGGTTCGATGTGGTTCGATTGGTTCGATGTGGTTCGATGTGTTCGATGTGGTTCGATGTGTTCGATGAGTTCCATGAGTTCGATGTTGTGCGGTAAAATCTATCGAAAGCTCTCGTCGATTTGAGATTTCACCTAAATGGTATGCTCGATAATTTTTCTAACCATCGCTGGCAACGTACGATTTTGTTCACTAAACGGTACATTTTATACGTTTTCAATGTAGTAAAAGAAACTCTTGTTTCTCACGGAGCAATGTGTTTGTTTCCCGTGGTAGCATGTTCACTGAGATCTCGTCCAAAGCTTTCGTTCAAAAGCTCCCGTCGGCAACGTCCGATTTCATTCACAATATTTAAACCGTAATAAGACCTCATCAGTGAGCGGGAGTGGAAGTTTTCAAGATTTTCACAGCTCATGGCGACTGAATACATAACAAAACAAGACGCCCGTTGGCCGTTTCCGCGGGATGGGAATGACTTTTCACGGTCACATTCTGTTTAAAATGTACAAATAAATGGAAATGAAAGTACAAGTACTAAATAAAGTAATTTAAAAGACGCCAAAGTCACAACATGAAACGTATGCGCTAACGTGACTTTGACCTACGGAAGGTGTTTTGTTACAAAGATGCGATTTACGTAAATTCCGGGATAAACTGCCAAGGCTAATCAACAAATGACCTTTATAGGTTTTTACAATTATCAACAGGGCGATCGTTGAGAACTCGATCTTGTTTGACGAAGCCTTTTAACCTGTCACTGGCGTAATAGTTGAGAATAAAGTAACATCCAAACTGTAAACAATTACTTCTTTTGTTAAAAATTCAGTCGCCATGAGCTGTGAAAATCTTGAAAACTTCCACTCCCGCTCACTGATCAGCTCTTATTACGGTTTAAATATTGTGAATGAAATCGGACGTTGCCGACGGGAGCTTTTGAAGTGAATTTATAGTCGCTGTTCATAATACTTTGGACGAGATCTCGGTGAACATGCTACCACGGGAAACAAATACATTGCTCCGTGAGAAACCAGTATCTTCTGCAATCAATCAATCGACATGCACACTTGTGACTACAAACTCGATCGAAATAAATCGATTTGCAGAAAGCGCGGTTTCCGCAGTTTCTACAATAGATCCATACGTACGTGCCCTTACTTACTTTGAGAGAGCATACATTGCTAAATTACCAAGGCTAATCAGCAAAATGGCTCAGCTATCGGTTTTTATTATTACCTTGTCTGCCTTTTCTTGACATGTAACTGAACGTGTTCGACTGAAGCAGCAAGAGTTTCTTTTACTACATTGAAAACGTAATTTACCGTTTTTAGTGAACAAAATCGTACGTTGCCAGCGATGGTTAGAAAAATTATCGAGTATACCTTTTGTGAAATCTCAAATCGACGAGAGCTTTCGATAGATTTTACCGCACAACATCGAACACATCGAACCACATCGAACACATCGAACCACATCGAACCCATCGAACCACATCGAACAACATCGAACGCATCAAAACGATCGAGCCGAATTTATATACGCGGCTCATCCCGCGTAAGAAGTAATTGTCGATTGTTTACAGTTTGGATGTAACTTTATTCTCAACTATTACGCCAGTGACAGGTTAAAAGGCGTGCGTCAAACAAGATCGAGTTCTCAACGATCGCCCTGTTGATAATTGTAAAAACCGATAAAGGTCATTTGCTGATTAGCCTTGGCAATTTATCCCGGAATTTATGTAAATCGCATCTTTGTAACACAACACCTTTCGTAGGCCAAAGTCACGTTAGCGCATACGTTTCATGTTGTGACTTTGGCGTCTTTTAAATTACCTTATTGAGTACTTGTACTTTCATTTCCATTTATTTGTACATTTTAAACAGAATGTGATCGTGAAAAGTCATTCCCATCCCGCGGAAACGGCCAACGGGCGTCTTGTTTTTTCTTAAGATGAGCGGTATCTAGGTTAAATAAAGTATTCCTTTTTTATCGCGTGTATTTTTCAAGAGTGCTTTTTTTGTTATAGCTTTTTGTGTTATGACTATTTGCGTTATGCCTCTGTGCGTTACGACTCCTAGACTTGCTACAAGTCGACCTCATGAGTTAAATATAAGCGAGCGACAGGTCGACTTGTCTCGCTTGCAGGGTTTTCATTTTCATCTCCAAGAAGTGAGTTAAAGGGGCACTGTCATGAGCATAACCTCAAACATTCAACAGCCCAAAGACATGTTTACACCCCTGGAAACCTATCAACAGTGGTCAAGCTTTCTTAAAATTACTATACCAGTGTACTGAAGCTAAATATAGACTGAGTGATATTACTGTGATACCATCGAGAGCTTTAAATCTCAACTTGAAAAAGTCAGCCTGACTTTTTCAAGTTCTGCCCTAGTGGTTTGGAAAAATTGATGAAAACTATTTACAATCACACTATTCTTTAAACAATTTACCAGACATCCTTCCCTTTACGTTCTAGGAGCATTTCCTGCATGGCTGAAAGGATTTAGTCGTAATTTTGGTGCCGTTTTACTGAAAAGCCAAAAAATGTCCGTGACAGTGTCCCTTTAATGCGTAGCTCAGAGGTCAAGCTTTTCCCAGCTCCGGTTGGAGCAGACACAAGAGACGCAAAAACATCTCTCCCAAAAAAGATAAGCTTCCATTTTGTGTCTTCTTCTGATACCAGTAACGCAAGAACGAATAACCCTTCGAAGCATCTTTTATCGCTTTCGCAATCAACGACATCTTTGAATGTGAAATGTCGGATTTCAACCGCAAGTCACGTTTCATTGCGCTTAAGGTGACTCGATCGAAATAAATGACGCGCTTTATGTCTGTCTAAAAGCTCTAATAACTTCACCATTTCTGACTCGATTTCCCTGAAACCTTCGCATTTTATACGAAATTTATCGAGGAATAATATGTATTTCAATATGTTGATGTAATGTTCGTTAGTTTTGCGCGATGCTACATTTATTGAACACTACTTTTTGGATAAAATTGCTATTTACAGATAACTGAGCGCTACGATTTCGTTTAAACTTCTGCAGTTAGCTCGTAATAGCATCTTGCCATGACTGTTCAAGTTTCCGCAAAATCGTCGGGACAGAAACCCCGGTACAATTTGGACATCAAAATATTAACCCCGGGCGAACTTCGAAGTTTGGAACACGTACACTCGAGCGCTTCCAAATTTCACCTAAAAGCACAACAGCCGAAGAAAAAGTAAGCTAAATATATCAGTTTTATTAGCTCCAAATTACATCCGGCCATTTGCAACGACAAAAAAGCTTGAGCTAATATTATAAACTCACCTTTCGCATCAAAATGTAGCAAAGTCGCCAAATTTACGTTTTTCTGAATTATATGAAAACTAACCGGACGAATCGAATAAAACTACCGGAACATTAAAATGAATATCTTGCACACACTTTGCGCTATTTTACGTTTCTGGAGCTGCTTTGATTTGGATGAAATATACTTTTAAAGTGAAGCACTGCTTCAACTCTGTTGTGAACACGACCTTGTTGTTGTTTGAATTCTGCAGCTGACGCTATGCAAATTTTTTGGATTTGATGGGAATTTGCACATGGACCAGGGGGATGCAATGACAGTGTTCAGTCGCTACATGCTCTGATTTTCCATCCAAGCCAAGTCAAGCAAAACAATCCTTACACAGACTTCAAAACAAGAAATGGGAAAAATCAAGGCATATTTTGACAAAATAGCTATGCTATTAACGATGCTAACGCCGCAGGTTACCCTTGCATGAACTCAGAAATCAGAGCATATAGCGACTGAACACTGTCAATACACCCCCCTAGTCCATGTGCAAATTCCTCAAATTATCATAAAATCCAAAAAATTTGCATAGCATAAGCAGTAGAATTCAAATAACAATAAGGCTGTGTTCACAGCAGAGCTGAAGCAGTGCTTCACTTTAAAAATATATTTCATCAAAATCAAGGCAGCTCCAGAAACGTAAAATAGCGCAAAGTTTGTGTACAATATTCATTTTAATGTTGCAGTAGTTTTATTGGATTCGTCCGGTTAGTTTTCATATAATTCAGAAAAACGTAAATTTGGCGAGTTCGCTATATTTTGACGCAAAAGGTGAGTTTATAACATTAGCTGAAACTTTTTCATCGTTGCAAATAGCCGAATGTAATTTGGAGCTAATAAAACTGATACATTGAACCTACTTTTTCTTCGGTTGTTGTGCTTTTAGGTGAAATTTGGAAGCGCTCGAGCGTTCCAAACTTTGAAGTTCGCCCGGAGTTAATATTTTGATGTCCAAATTGTACCGGGGTTTCTGTCCCGACGATTTTGCGGAAACTTGAACAGTCATGGCAAGTTGTTATGACGAGCTAACTGCAGAAGTTTAAACGAAATCGTAGCGCTCAGTTATCTGTAAATAGCAATTTTATCCAAAAAGTAGTGTTCAAAAAATGTAACATCGCGCAAAACTAACGAATCTTACATCAACATATTGACATACATATTATTCCTCGATAAATTTCGTATAAAATGCGAAAGTTTCAAGAAAATCGAGTCAGAAATGGTGAAGTTATTAGAGTTTTTAGACAGGCATACAGCACGTCATTTATTTCGATCGAGTCACCTTAATTCCTTGTGATTGACAGTTCTGTTCTGAGGAGCTGCTCTGATTGGTCTAAGCTCGGCGACCCGTTTTAAGGTCGCTAAAAGTCCTTCGTCCTAGTCTCCTTCGCAGCCGTTGCCCAAACGACGGCTGCGAAGGAGACTACCTTCGTCCCGGCGCGCCATAATAAAGACGAAGGACTTTATTGAAAGTCTATACGACTCCATACGTTATGTCTTTATGCGTTGTGGCTATTTGCGTTATGGCTATTTGCAAATCGGCTTGTTGCCATTAACTGCCATTCAGCCCTGATTTCAATGATTTTGTTTCAATAACTGAGTACTAAATTTTGTCATAGATATACTTCCGTATAGCTACTTTGAATTGTATTGTTGATCCGAGTGAAATATGATGAGTAACCATCTAGGATAAAATAAAAGTGTTTTTTTTTTGTGGTTAAAAAAATGATGTTGAATAAAAATATAAAGCTTTTGGTTGCTTGACTGCAACCTTAATAAAAGTGGGTCCGCAATGCGTACATATGTGGACTTTCATTTGCTTTTGATAACAAATGAGTAGATGAGCCAATGTCAGACCTTTTTAAAGACGTTTGCTTCTCGTTTCCGGTTTGGGAATATACCCTGGCGCTCTGGCGCTTCGCGCTCTGTGAGCTCGACTTGTAGGCAAGTCTAAGTATCGGTCAAATATGAGTTGACAGTCACTTGAAACTCGAGATGATAAAAAACTTATCAATCAACTTTTCTTATGATCATGAAAGAAAAACTACTTTTTCGTTTTGAGAACACACCTTGCAATTTACCCTGAAGATCGCCTTAAACATTGAAATGCAGTCCAATTTAAATTGTGCCAGAGAAGCGGAAAACCTGGGACAAGACCCGACAGTATCTCTATATGATTATATGAAAAGGACGTCGGAGAATTTGATCTACTGATTCTACTCCTGTAAAGGATAACATTACAAACAATACAGCAAGGTTGATACTAGGTAGAAAAGTAGACTTTGTTTCTCGAAAGCCCCGGAGACCTATTGGGGCCGCAAAGCCACTTTTAGTTATCTGTATTTTAAAAACAGAGAAGTGTATAGGCCTGGAACTTTGTTTGAAGAGAACTTCTGTTCATATTAAAAAATATCATAGATTAGACACCTCTGTAATCATAAGGTTTAAGATTTTGCTAGGCTTTCCGGGTGCGAAAACTTTTCAGGACCTTCTAGAAACGGACCCCAGAACTGATATAGCACGGCTGCAACCGTGGACAGCTGTCGTGTTGGTGTCTCTCTAAGTCTACTTTTTCACGTAGTATTAGTCTACTGTATTATTTGTAATGTTATTTTATTTTTTCGGCTGATATAATCTTTTGTATATCCCACGTTAGCAGCGTTATCGTTGGCGGTCCCTTGCTGTTTTGAGTTTTACTTTTCCCGTAAAGGATTGCAATCTGGGCGTGGCTCAACTTTTTAGCCCCCAAGCTAGAGATACCATTTAAAAACACAGAGAATTCAAATAAGAGCTACAGTTACTTTAAATGGATAAAAACATTGGAAACATGTCCTTAAAACCAAAAGAAGATGTCTGTTGGGACCATTCATATGACAGTCTCATGCGGGGGGGGGGGGGGGGGGGGGGGGGGGGGGGGTTACTAGAAATAGACAAATAAGATCTTTAAATTGAAATTAGAACAATAAAATTAGTTATTAAGAACAAAAACAAACTCTTACCACTAGAAATCGGGGATACTAATTTCAGTCCATTCATAAATAAATATTTCGCTGAGTATGTAGACTGTCTTTGTTTGCGTGACATTTCATCTGAACGCTTGTGTAAACAACAGCTGAACTCATTAATTAACTCATTTTCTTTGAATGCGTTGCTTTTATATATAAATTTTCCGTAATGGCTTTTATCGCCTTTCAACAAGATTTCACTAATAATTTCTTGATGCAAGAAGGCAGATGAATACTTTTTTCAACCTAAAATCATCATCGTTCTTGAATTACTTTTCGAGTGGAGTGGGCGAGTTGCGAACGACACGTTTTATAATTATCAGTAATTTAGTTTACCGTACGGTTTCAATACATACATTTTTCGGTTCAAAATAAGTTTTATGCGATTCACACTTACTTTTTACCAGCAGTTTTGAATTCGACATCAGTCAGACTGCGTTATTCAAATTAAACTTGGGAGAAATCCAAGACAATAATGAATGCGGGAAAGCCCCGGGAAAACAACTTGATTAGTGAACTTGTTTTGTTTTGACTCGTTGTGTATCCATTCTACCGTTCTAAAAATTCTGTGTGGCAAAGCTGAAACAAAACAACAAATATCCAGATATTTGCTAAATAATGCTAATCAACTATTTTCAATTGTGTGCGAATCAAGCGAATACAGCAACTGAGGTCCAAGCGAACAAAAATAGCGCGCGAAAAGAGTGAAAAATAGCGTTACCTTTGCCCGCAGTTCAGTCGAACGCCATGCAAATATAAAGATTAATGAAAGTCAAGTATTTAGCAAGCGTGATGCTTTCTTTGTGGCGTCTCGTGGGCAGTTCATTTCCCGGGTTCACGTCCAACTTAACATTAACTCCCTCCAAAACTTCGGATTTTCCGAACACCCTCGAAAGCTTCCGAAAGCGCTGACACGAGTTATCACGGAAATTGACGTCCCAATCGGGAAAACTGCACGATCGCAATATGTGGATTTTCACACTTCGTGTGAAAGTCCACATAAAAACGCCTGTCATAACCAGAGAACGCGTTTAATTCTTTACAAATGTGTTTCCATGTTGTATCAAACCTGACTTAAACTTGCATTTTTCTCATTTATAGCTGAGAATACTTGCCACTATGACCGAAGAAAGAGGAACGCATTTCCTGTCAGAAATGTTAAAGACTGGAATCAAAGGCGAGAAATGGCCAAAAGTCACATATGCCATCGTCACCATTAAGGACAGAGATGGACGCGTTATCTACGGCGAATGCTTTGATAGCAGCGACCACCAACACACGGAAGTAAAACTGCTCAGCGACCAAAAATTTCTAGACAAAGTAAAAACTGGTACAGTTGAGATTACTATTACAAGCAATTACTCGCCATGCTTTGAATGTGCACCCAAATTGAAAGAATTTTATACAAATAACAAAAGCTCAATAAAGAAATTTACTGTCCGATTTGCACACCCTTACAAAACCAAGAAAAGTGTTGAACCTAATGAAGATTGCCTAAAGGATCTAAAAGAAGAAGGGATTAAATTAGAAGCTATGACTGAGAAGTCCTGGTTTGACCTTCTGATGCAGGTTATGTTTGATTTGGAGCCCGACAAAGTAAGGGGAAGAGATGAAGAGACGAGTAAACAGCTGAAAAGATTGCTAAAGGATGACTCAGTAGCTGTTCTTACTCAACAGTTCAAAGGACTAGAGGCCTGAGTCTTGCTTCTCAAACTCATTAATAATTCATTAAGTTGTAAAACTCCAAACTGACAACACGTGGCTGTGGTTTGCATGGAAAACTGATCTTCAGTTTTTTTAATAAGTATGGATTTTTTCGATTCTATTTCATTGTTAACTCCTAATCATAGTTTTAGCTTCGATTGAGAGAGTGTTTCATCACATTTCAAAACACACCAAAGTTCGTCAAAATCATAATACTTCATTGGGCGTCGTATTTTCGACACTTTTCTCGGTGTTTGGAAATGTGATGAAACACTATCGATTGTTTGACATACTTCTTAAATAACAGTTAAAGAACTGATAGTGGCTCATTGTAAATTGAACCTTTTTCGCTCTCGTAGTCTTTCTCTTGTGTTACTTGTATCCAAGGGAAGGTATATGTGTTTAATTGGATTTAGTAAATATTGAATAATAAATGAAAAAAAGTTCTCTGATAGAATTTGTTGAATTTTGGGCCGGACTTGGGGGGAGCTCGGGGATGGCGCAGTGGTGTGGCCCGCGTTCGTTCGGTCTTTCGTTCGTTCGTTCGGTCTTTCGTTCGTTCGTTCGTTCGTTCGTTCGTTCGTTCGTTCGTTCGTTCGTTCGTTCGTTCGTTCGTTCGTTCGTTCGTTCGTTCGTTCGTTCGTTCGTTCGTTCGTTCGTTCGTTCGTTCGTTCGTTCGTTCGTTCGTTCGTTCGTTCGTTCGTTCGTTCGTTCGTTCGTTCGTTCGTTCGTTCGTTCGTTCGTTCGTTCGTTCGTTCGTTCGTTCGTTCGTTCGTTCGTTCGTTCGTTCGTTCGTTCGTTCGTTCGTTCGTTCGTTCGTTCGTTCGTTCGGTCTTTCGTTCGTTCGTTCGTTCGTTCGTTCGTTCGTTCGTTCGTTCGTTCGTTCGTTGTTTCTTTTGTAACACGAGGTCGAGTAATCGAGTATAGTCAAGTTGTCAAAACAGAGTCGAGATGTCGAGTCGAGTTTTAGGATATTTGAAGTGTAATCGATGAGTTTGTTATTAAATTAAGTTCAAAGCAGAAATCACTAGTCGAGCGTTTATTACAATAATCAATTTGACAATTCATGGATCAACAGATTCTTCAGCTGCGTGATGTTAGAATGACATGGACTTGCAGTTGTTCTGGTTAAAACGGCAGTTTTAAAGTCAAGATACTAGGTTAAATCATGGCAAAGGAATAGAGTGGAAACCTCGCTCACTTTTACAACCTAACTCTTAAGTAAAAGTATTTACCGGTACTTAATCGCGTTATATAGTTTCTTTTTTGCATAAAAATTACATTCGTCCTAGTCTCGACGCATTCTACGTACCCAGCCTTTGTAGTGAGCTGGTACCAAAAGTTATTACAGTTTGAAATCACATTTTATTCGGGCCAACTCTAGACTTTTGGTTCGAGTGGTTACATGCGATTACCTGGTTTTTATCCTGAATGCGAAGAATCAGGGCTTTTAGGTCTCACAGACGCTGCTGTTTCTGCTCATTTCTATAGAATGTACTAACTTACCAATCACAGCACAGAGCGCAGACACAAAAACGGTCGTACCCAAGAATAGGTTTGTATTGGCGGCTCCATGATTGCTAGACTCAAATGGCATCACGACTAAGGGGTCGCCCACTACCTCTCGGAACGAGTTACTTCATTGGCTCTTAAAACAATAGATAACAGGTCATAACAATGCCCCTAGCCCTGAATAACAATAGTAGTGTTTACAGCGGGCGAATGAAAATAAAGGTTCCAGAGAGGTAGTGTCTTACTGCGACTAAGCTTTGTTTACGCGTCATACGAAATTCTCTCATTGTGAGAGGGAGTAAATAGTAGATACCAGGTGCACTGATGGACCAAGGTTTGAAATAGATCCTTTTTTTCTTGAAAATAAAAAAAAAACCGCAGCCGCCGAACCACAAGGAGGGGATTTCGTAACATGTTACGCGAAACAATATCAAACGACCTCACAATATCAAATTCAATTTAGTTCGGACGAGTCAGTGAAATTCACTAGTGAACATTGCGTTATCTTATGATAAATCGTCAGTTATTGGGGGTTGTGGTGCTGATATTTTCTCTTCAAAATTTCAGCATAACAAACTGTTAACTGCCATTGTTTGATTTCAGTACAAATATATGGAATATATTTCAAGGCGTCTTGTCAATCATTACTCGATTTGTCGGAGTGCTATCGCTTGGAGAGACTGAAGAATTTTGCAGTCAAAAGCAACACAGGTACGTAAACCTAACTTTTTATTGCTCCTTGCGTTCACCTAGTTTTAAGCAAGTTTCCATGGCAACTGTGTATAACCATGTTTATTTCTTTATCAAGCATGACGTTCTTGTAACAAAGGTCATTTCTGTCTGCATTTCTGTCTCATGTGTTTCTATTGTTAAAAATTTTTCATAAGCAAATCAACTTTTTCAGTCCCGTTTCAGTCGTTTTCCTACAGGTTAAAATAAAAAATGTTAACGAATTAAAGATCGATGGTGTATCAAAGATGGCGAAATAGCCAAATTTATTTCTATTAAAATATATCTTTTTAGCTAGGGAAGAAGCTGTATATTCAAAGTCGATTGGAATGCTGATGAAAGGCATTTTCAGCCAACAAAGTCATGAGAGTTATTATAATTTATGTGTACATTATCCCGTGAACACTTGGTGGCTATACGCAAGCGCTTTTAAAGTTGCAGGTGATGGGCCTATGAAGCCCCTTTCCCTTACACCCACGTACACACATACACCCCTCCTAACCCTGGTCCTAGAAGGCCCAAAAGCCGGATCTACCGGTACAGTAGAACATAGGTTTGTGACCTTTTTGACCAATCAGAGTGCGCGTGGTATCTGAGGATAGTTCATAATAGTTAATGGCGCTAGTAATCGCAACTTGAGACGTATTATATAGGCGTGTATAACTAATACAGCGTTTGGGCTGCCCGTGGCCTGAGTTCTTCCATCGATCTCTTCGCGCGGTTTTGCCTGGGTACGACTACTGCACGTGGGGTTCAAAAACAACATGGCGGCCGCGATGATCAGTCGTCGAGTGCAATCTTG